>VZRZ01001157.1:639857-772286 GCA_013398175.1 Climacteris rufus
CCGCCTGAGGGGGCTGCGGGAGCTGTGGCAGCCTCGCCGTGGGCACGGACACCGCCCGGCCCGGCCTCGGACACTGCCGGGGATGGGACAGCCGCAGCTGCTCTGGGAATTCCATCCCAGCCCCTCAGCGCCCTCGTAGGGAAGAATGTATTCCCAATATCCCAATGCCCTCTGGCAGTGGGAGCCATTCCCTGTGTCCTGTCCCTCCATCCCCTGTCCATGGTCTCTCTCCCTCTTTCCTGCAGCCCCTTCAGGCCCTGCAAGGCCACAGTGAGGTGACCCCAGAGCTTCTCCTCTGCAGGCTGAACCCTCCCAGCTCTGCCAGCCTTCCCTCCCAGCAGAGCTGCTCCATCCCTCTGAGCATCCTGGAGCCTCCTCTGGCCTGGCTGCAGCAGCTCCAGCTCCTCCCTGTGCTGGGCCCAGGGCTGGGGCAGCTCTGCAGATGGGGTCTCGGCTGAGGGGCAGTGCTGTCCGGAGCTGCTGGCCTGGGACAGGCGGTCAGTGCGGGCCCACTCAGCCCCCGAGACCGCGGTGCTGGAGGAGGCCACTCTGCACTTAAAATAAATGTTTATAAGACAAATAAGCTGCTTTCCCTCTCCCCCCCCAAGTCAGTCTTCTGGGTCTTGTATTTTTAGCGTTTCACTAGGTCTCCATGACGTTTCCTGGTGGTCCTCAGTGGATGTTATAAAGATATACACGTTATACATATACATATATACACACACGTTATATATATGTGTGTGTGTATATTTATGTATATATGTATATCCATGTGTATATATATGTGTGTGTATTTATATGTATGTATATATACGCTTATATATGTATGTGTATATATATATGTATAAATAATATTACACATTCTCTAGTAGTTCTCCCTAACACTTGTGTCTCCCTGGAGGAATCCCCCGGGTTTTGCCGATTTTCCCGAGTTTTGAGCCCACTAGAGGGAGGTGTGCGCAAAGCGTGCTTTAAACTGCGCCGCTGCCAGTCAGAGCGAGCGCGGATTCAAGAACAATTAGCGCTGACTGCAGATCAAAATAATTGATGAACACCGTTTAAGAACCAGGAAATAAAACCAGGAGGAATCAGGCCGTCTTTTTTAAAATTAAAAAATCTCGTTTGCAGATGTAGTTACAGCTCAACCCCAGCATGAGATCCCAGTTGTTCCTGCAACTTGCATTGCTTTCTGCTCTGAGGAAGTATTAAATGTCTTGTCTTCTCTTTTGCAGCCTGGAATTTTGTGTGTGTGTGTATCTAGGATCAGCCAACCTTAAAATGACCAAGCAGGTTTGCAGGCAGTGGAGAAGGGTGTTTTACACCTTTCTGGTACATCAGTAGGACAGTATTTACCCCCAGTATCACTGGTTTGGCAGTGGCCACACCTGCTTGCGTTTGCACTGCTTTGGGTTTGTTCCAGGTTGACACTCCTGGGCTGGGAGCTCACCTGTACCTGGGCACCAGGTGAATTATGAGCAATACAGCAGCAGTGCAAATAATTGTAAGATCTTCTGCCTTTTTTTTTTTTAATATTTTCCTACAAAATAGCAAATTGTCTGTTCACAGCTCAGTGTTCATATGTTCACAATCTTCGTACCAAAAGGGGAGGGTTTGTCTGCTGAAGGGGTACCAGAAGCTCTGGTTGTGCAAACACACAACTGTTATCTTTGTCCATGCTTTTTTGCCTAGGTTTGGGTAGTTAATACAATTTTCCAGAGTGTCAGGATGACTTTTTCCCGGATGTTTTAATTTGGGTGTAAGCCTGGGGAGAGAAAGGAAAAGCAGGGACTGTCTCTTCTTAAATCCTCTTATGTCTGCAGTATTCTGGGGGCTCCTGTACAGGAGCCTGTTCACTTTAGTTCACTCACCACAAGATGAACAGATTGCTTAGCATTTATTCCTCTGCTGTCTTGTCAGTGTTAAATGGTTACCTGTGCTGTATTTAATCTTAAATATTTATGGGGTTTGACTGCTACAGCCAAGGCAGCATCCCCTTCACTGAGCCTGGATGTCATTTCTACCTGGCTGTGTTGCTCGGGGCTTTGATTCTTTCAGAATATTTAACAAGTGCTTAAATAAGTTGCTCAATCAACTTTTGTTGCTGGATAAACTCATAAGTTTAATAATTTGTATTTTGACAAGTGCTTAAGTGCCTGGATGAACTGAGGCCTTTGAAGGTTAAGGCCTCTGGTCAGTTATTTTGTTGGGTTGTTTTACACTGCAAAGCTGCAGTTCCCTATTTCTGTATGAAAATGAAAGTCTGAGAAATGTGGCTCCAGTTGCAATATTAAACACATGCTGTCAAGAGATCACAGGAGTTTTCCCTGCTGTTAGTTTTGATGGCTGCCTGTTAAGAAAACACTCTTTTCTCATAGGATAATGTAAATTTTGATTTTTCAGAAACACATAGTGAGGAACCACATGAATTTAAACTTGATTTGGACTGCTCTTCACCTAAGCTACTGTCTGCAAATCACAGAGTAAGTAATTTGTAATTGTAATTTCTAGGACTGAAGCTGTGAAAGAATGAAGAAAGGAAGAATGGGTTATCCTCACACATTTGGATACAATGGCCTCTTCTGCAGTATTGGCTGTAATATTGAATACATTGAATAAAACTGCTGCATTTCACAGAGAAAAGGACAAACAACAGGCTGAAACTGCAGGCAGAAGCAAACACAGGTACAGATTCCTTGAACAGAGTAATCAGCAAGGGAAAGTGCTCTAATCTTTTAAATCTTGCTCATTGTTGTATTCCTGTCCCTCAAGAAAAGGACAAATTCCTCATTTCTTCCAGGAAAAAAAAAAAAAAAAGTAGAAATGCCAGTAGTTCACAGAATTATCGCCGAGCACCAGGCAAATTACCAGTAATTCCTAACCTGAGCCCAAATTCTGGTTCAGAAAGCAGAGCCACAAAACTGCAACNCAGTAGTTCACAGAATTATCGCCGAGCACCAGGCAAATTACCAGTAATTCCTAACCTGAGCCCAAATTCTGGTTCAGAAAGCAGAGCCACAAAACTGCAACAAAAGCTAAGACAGACACTTTCATAAAGGCATGAACAGAAAGCTTAGAGCATTTTCAAATGAGAACACACATTTAATGAGCTGAAAGTAACTGGCATAATTTATCAACTTTTTTTTCCCTCTTTGTGGGATCCACCCGAGTTCCCTGAACAGTGGGTAGCTGAACAAAATATTTTCATTACCCTCCTTTACCAATAGATTTACTATTGTGATATAAGTGATATTTTCTCATTAGGAGCCCACTCTTGTTCTACAGTGCTTTAGACAGACTGAATTAAAAATGTGGTATCAATCAGCAGCAAGAGGCTGGGCAGAGGTGGCTCTGTGCCCTCTTGGAAGATTGGGCTTGGTAGGACTCCTGTGCCATATGCAGTGCATTTTGGTTAAAATGACTGTTTGAGTCTTTAATCTGTAATTAAACCTTAGGCTGAAAGCAAACTGTAGGAGGCATTGCAGGAGAAAGATGAGCATGCACGTCTTACATTACATTCCAGCAAATCTTATCAGTAAAGTAATTCTGCATGTAAATATTAGCTGTAACTCATCCCTCATGTTATCTGCTCCCTTTTGGTTTGGATGTTTCCAGAGAAACATCCTGTCAGGTCTGCTCAGGTGTGCATTGATCTTGTGAGAGTGACAGTGTCATGAACTCCAGAGCCTCTCCAGTCAGTTTTTGTTAGGACAGCAAGGGATTTCAGGTGTGAAGTGTCACAAGCTAAATCAACTACAATTGTTGTAGCTACAGACTTCACAGACTGCTTTGGATGGAAGGCCCCTCAAAGCCCATCCAGTGCCACCCCTGCCCTGGCAGGGACCCCTCCCACTGTCTCAGGTGCTTCCAGCCCCGTCCAGCCTGGCCTTGGACACTTCCAGGGATCCAGGGGCAGCCACAGCTTCTCTGGGCACCCTGTGCCAGGGCCTCACACCCTCACAGGGAAGGATTTTTTCCTGTTATCTCATCTACACTTTTCTCTTGTCCTTTAATAGCAAATTCCTGCCCACTTCTCACCCTGCATGAACTGCCTAATGGAGTACAGGTGGGTTTTGATGGATTTGAGCTTACAGGGATCTTGACCTGAGAGATTATTTCTGCTGATCCCTAGTTCCTTTGTCAAGAGCATTATAGAAGTGCTTGAGGCATAGCAAATAGCTCTTGGAACATTTAATCAAACAAATTTCAGAGATTTTCAGAGAATCATGTTCTATCAGGAAGGAGTTTTATTGGTAGAAAAGGGTCTCAGCAATGCAGTACTGGTGGCATGGCAAAAATAAATCCGAGAAACAAGCAGTAACATTTTATGTCAAGTGTTAGTGTACCAACCCAGCTTTTGAACCTTTAATTTTCTTATTGAATCATAATCTGTATGCTTCTCTTCCTTTATGAGGGTAAACAGCCTTTCAGGTTGTTTGTTTCCTGCTGCAGCCACTCACCTGAGCATAGCCCCTGGGAACAGTGCAGATGCCTGGAAGCTGTCGCTGAAGGCACTGGAGGGAGCAGACCCTCCTCCCCATACCCCCAGCCCCAGGATGGGCTCCAAGCAAACAACAAACTGTTCTGAGGATTGTGATGAGGGAGTAGGACTGAGAAAAGATGTCCTGCAGAGAGTTTATAGGTATGTCACTGTCCCAGTGTAACATAAAATACTAATTAGTGATGTGGAATGGAAAATGGAAATACACCATTTGTATTACCAGCTGAGTTACTCTTGCTGGCTGTAGAAAGGTCATGGAGAGAGGGAAGTATCACAGAAGTGAAAAATGTAGCTGACAAATAACAAGCCTTTGCGAAACAGTCCGTGTGAGGAAGAGTGTTTTGGTTGTGAAGGGCAACTTGGAAGCCAACAGCACAGAGCATGCCAGAGCTGTAGTGTAGCAGAGGGTGAGCCATACCAGGCTGTCCATATTCTGGGCAGACTTACAGTTCCCTGTCTGGTCAGGTACAGGTAGGCAGGGCACTTCCCTGGCATATTTGCTCATCTGCAGGCATTTTGCAGGGATTGGTTCAGCCAGGGATCACACATTTATGGAGGCTGGGGCTCTGCAGGTGTTCTGTCCCAGCACCCTCACCCATCCCACCCCAGCCCCGGCACAGGGCCACGGTGGATCAGATTACTTAGGACTTTGTTCCCTGAGTTTTGGGTATCTCCAGGTCTGTTCCAGCATTTGACCATCCTTGCAGTGCAAAAGGCCTCCCTAGTAAGTAACTGGAATTCAAAGTGTCTCAGCTTCTGGAGTCTGTTGCCTCTGGTCCTGTCACTCTGCACCTCCAAGGAGGATTAGAGCCTGGCTTCCCGTGATGCAGACAGCAGTGGGCATCACTAAGAGATCCTCTTGGCCTTCTTTTGGCCAAGTCCTTGGCCAGACCAAAGGACTCTCTCTCTTCTGAACTCCTGAGGTTTCCCCGAGCCCATTTCCACATGAAATGCCCTCTGAGGAGCAGCCCTGCTCTCCAGCTGCGCAGCTGCTGCCTCTTGTGTGGTACCAGCGGTGTCCTGGCTGAGTGAGGGATGCACCTCATCCTCCAGGCTGTTGCTAAAGGCACTAAAACAGTCATCAGCTCCATACCAGCCCCTCAGGAATGCTGTTAGCAAGTGGCTGCCAGCTGCACAGTGTGCTGCTGCCCACCAGCACTTTGCAAGTCAGCAGGAGAAAAGCAAAATAAGAGGCTAAAAACTGAGGACATTTGGCCCACAGTTGGATTTTGTGTTGAGCTGAGAGTTTTGGAGAGCTAACAGTGAAGTCTTTCCAGTTTTGCTTATTTGCCTTCTATGTAAAATCAGCAGAAGTCTCTTTCCCTCCCCCAGAACTACTATTATTAACCACCATTTGGAAAGCCAGCAGCAAAATGCTAGGGAATGTGCCCAGCATAGATGAGGAAGAAACAGCAATCACATGGAAGCTCCAGCCTGCTTTACACTCAGCACCTCTCCTTCGGAGCCAGCACACCATGCTGCTGATTTTCAAGAGCAGTTAATTCACCATCTAGCTCTCAATTAGCTTCCAATTGTGATTTTTAAAGTCTGTAGCCGCTTATGGGCCGGCCATCCAGCCACAGCTCTGCAAATATGAATCACCCAGGGACCTTCCTGGGAGCTGGTGTTCCGAATGCACTGGCTGTGAAAAACTGACTGTTTCCATATGCAAAAAGAAGCAATCAAGGGGATTGTCAGCATTTGCTTGTTTTTTCCTTTCCACTGAGCTGCTCAGCACGTGGGACCGTGGTGAGCGTGGAGATGCCACTGGGAGGGCAGCGCATCCTCAGGCACTTTTGGTGAGTGGCAGCTGGGCCAGGGCCTGTTCCCTGCAACCTGAGAGCTGCAGGAGGAGACTGGGCAGGCTTGTGTGGGATGCAGCACATCAGCAAACTGCTCTGCCTGATGGGTTTTGGGCCAGTTTGCTGCTGCCTAAGAACACAGGGCAGAGGAACAGGGTGCTTATAGCAGACATCATAAATATGTGGAGAAGTGCTGCACAGAATTAGAGATTTTTGCACTACTGAAGTGGTACTTTTCTCATCACCACCCAAGAAAGGGAAGCAGGTCCCCCCACAACAGCGTACCGAGGAGGTTGTGTGGGTGCACCCCAGTAAATCTGCACCAAGGCCAGTTCCTGCCAGTGCAGCCAGGCACGGAGGAGACATCAGGTATCAGGCAGTGTTTTATTACACAATGCATTTATACAGAGATGTACAGGGCTGCCTTTCCATCAGAATGGCAGCCACGTTTACCATCAGTCGCGGCCGTCAGCAGCGACTTCATCTCCTGCTAAACTGAGGCAGGGGGGGTGGCACCTTGATGTCCTGACCCTTTTCCAGTTTCTTCTCACAGTCAACGAGGTAATTGACGCCATCGATGACAATCTGGACTAGCTCCACCTGCACAAACAAGAAGAAAACAGCAACAGAAGCTTTAGCTCACCTGTTAATGGGGGAGTGGGAGGCTGGCTGGTGCTGCCACAGCAGCAGGGAAATCTGTAAGAGAGGAGGGTCGGGCTGTGCCTACCACACACCCTCTGGCACAGGGAGCATGGGCCGTGCAAAGCCACAGTAATTCCCTTCTCCTGTTTGCCGTGAGTTTGGACCACCAGCAACAGGAACTTTCAGTTAGGTCCTAAGAGTTATTTCCACTGAACTCTGCTCCCATAGGAGCAAACCAGCCAGACTAAAGTGCCAATGTGAAGTGTTTGGGCAGGAGCTGAGAGACCCATGTCAAGCATGACCTCTGTGAGGGTGCAGGTGCTGCAGGTGTTGCTGAGGAGGGCTGCCTGGCACGGCGTGCTCGCCACACCGCACAAACCAGCGGTGCTGTGGGTGCTCAGCAGTGCCAGCAGTGCTTGAGGAAGCCCTGAAGCCCCTTGCTGTGCCTCCCCAGCACCCAAGCTCAGAACCTTGTGCTGGCAGGAGCCTTGATGTGAGCACAGACAGGGTAATGAGCTGGGAGGGATGCTGGAGCAAGCACAGGAAGACAGAGGCTGGTTGCCCTGGTTCACATCGGCCCTGTGCTGGGGCACAGGTGGGTGTCCTTCACGTGGCTGGGACTGGGAGGATGGCAGGGCTACCTCGGACGTTCAGGCTGCCTGAGAAAGCTCATCAAGGCAGAGCAATGTCCTTTGTCACAGGTGTCCTTGCCCTGCTGGGTGATCCCTCAGCCGTGGGGAGCAGCCTGCCCCTCTGCCAGCCCATGCTGGGGCATTCTGCCAGGCACAGCCCTCACACCTCTGGGGCACAGCACTCCTCCTGATGCATTAGGATTCTAGCTTTTATGGTTTTCACATGTTTGTAACTCTGTAGTCTTTCACTGTATAACTCTAAACTCCATATAAAGCCTTAGCTAGCGTTTTCCCCACTCCTGTTAGACAAAACACTTAGGCCAGGTCTCGCTCTGGGCCTGAGCACCAAGGACATTTCACTGTCTCATGCCCTGAGAAATATAAACAAAAGTGAGCTGGGGGGGAGCAAACTTGGGGTAAATTACTTCATTACCTGAAGTAATGAAGCTGTAATTGGAAGCTGTAATTGGAAGATTGACCCCAATGTGCAAATGGACCAAACTTACAAAAGTATGCAAGTCTAATATACATCATCCATTTTTGGGTGTGCCCCTCAGGCGCTTTGCTTGCCCTAAATGTACCTGAAGGCCCTTCAATAAATATAACTGCTTTTTATTTTCCTTAATTTTGTCTGGCATCTGTTTTTCAGGCATCCCAAAAAAAGTCAGTCTGGACCCCTGCTGGCTCTACAGCGTCCCACTCCTTTGTTTGCAGCTCCTGAGTTGCACTGGCAGGGGTGGGATCAGCTCCAGGCCCGGAGCAGCACCAAAGTTCCTAATTCTATGAGGCAGGGGTGTCTCTGTCAGTCGTTTCAGAACTGCTGGAGAATGCACGGGGCCTCGTCCCCAGCAGATTTTCTCCACAGGCAGCACTGACATGTGAGGACCACAGACCCCGTGGCACTGTCAGCCAGCAAGATACAGCACTGACTTCTTAATCTTCATGAAATGGTTCATTAGCAACCTTTAATGACTGGCTTGTTAAAACCGAGAGCAAAGACTAAATCCCATTGTCTCTTTATTGTGACAGTTGCTGATTTTCAAGGGATTTGCTTTTGCTATAAAGCAGCACAGTGGCTTAGAAGTTTATTTTATTGACTTTTACAGACCAGCAGTGTTGGGAATACAGAGGTCTGAATTTGCAGCCTCCAGAAGAAAACAAATTTCATATTAAGTTTGCATTGACCAGTAACTGAAACAGAGCAAAAATACAAACAGTTTTATCTTACCCCTCTGGGAACATAATTCAGTTCTGCAAACACATTTAACACATAATGGAATTTATTTAATTGTGTACTGAAAAAAATTTATCTTATAATAAAACAATTCTTATCCCCTTAAGTGTGTCTTGTCTTATTTAGATTTCAGACTCTCCGAGGTAGAGCTTGTGTCTTATATGTTGCCTTAATCCTTTGGATCCTTGCTGTAGGAAGTATCACTGACTTCAGTGGAAGTCTTCTTATAGGCAAAAATTTGTAGGCCTAGGCTGTCTGTCAGTAGAACTCAATTAATCATGCCATGTAATCCTTTTTTATTATTCATTTTACTTTATTATAAAGCACAGATGATGGTGTTTCAGGTATTAATAGATGTCTTTGTCACAGACTGGTTTTGCAAATAATACAGCTTAATAGTATTTCACTGTTGTTTGTTTTGTTCACTGTTCCTTATTTCATTGCAGACCCAAAGGAACACAGGTACCTATATCAAAATTTTAGACTTTGACAGGTTAAAATCTGTCTGGGGCTGTGGAGACATTCAAAGGCAGGTCTGGATTAGAAAGCACAGGATACCTGGCTCAGCTCTGTCCCAGTGGCAGGTGAGCCAGGAAGGGAAGGCACCTGCCTGCCTGTGGTCTGGGTTGAATCTAGTTGTCACTCAGGTGCACTGTCCCAGGGGTATATTTCTGTGATGAAAAGCCACCTAAAACCAGGCTGGCCCCAGGTGCTGGGCTGCAACACCAGGACCAAACTGCATCCATGTCCAAATACCAGGACCAAACTGCATCCATCTCCAAATACCAGGACCAAACTGCATCCATCTCCAAACCGCCTGTGAGCTGTTTCTCCCCCACCCTCACAGCTTTGCTCTTAGGAACTGCTCTGCCTTATAAAATACATGGCCATGAAGCTGCAGTGAGGTGTAGGAGCCGAGCTCCCAGGAGGGCAGCAGCAGCACCAGGCTGCAGGGTCATTTCCACACTCAGGCACAGCAAATGTTCGTTCTCATTGAAATGGCTTTGCAGCCAATGTCTGAGGCCAACCCATCTCACTGTGGTCTGCAGCCCTAGTCTGCACAGTCTGCACAGAGGACTGTGAAATCTTTGCCCTCATTTAAACCTAGCTCTCATTAAACCCAGCTCTCTTGTGTCCTCTGCTGAGACCCACACAGGACACCTGAAGATGGCACCAACTCCTCAGGTATTGTGGAGCGGAAGCCTTGTGCTGGTGTGTGACTGTGAGGGACGTGTGTGGCTCAGTAGTAAAAGGAGCACAACTCCCTAAACCAATTCTTAGGAAGTCAGTGCCTGATTCCCTGGGTGGGTTAGGACTCCGTGCCTGCTTCTTCAGCGCCTGCATGCTCTCACAGGGGTCCTCAGCACATGGTGCCAGCAGGTTACATTTGTGGTTGGTTTTTTTTCATTGCCATAACAGGAGTATTTATCAAGCACTTCATGCCCTTTAAGAGTTTTTCTTTGAGTGAGCATTTCCATTGGACCAGATTCACCAGGGCTAAAAGCTGCTGTGGATCCAGTGAGGTCAGCAGAGGGGAACTGTGTGCACTGCCAGTGCAGATCTCAGCTGGAAAGCAGGGGGAAACACAGAAAGAGCCCCAGCAAGATGAGGTTACCTCTGAGCGACCGATGCGGTCCAGGTTGGAGATGTCGTAGACGTCGGCCACCGCTGCCGTGTCCACCCCGCCGGTGCCGCGCTTCTGCAGGCGCAGGTTCTCCAGGATTTTGGAAAACCTGGGGTCCTGTCACAAGAAACAGGTCTGAGCTTACTGCCTTTTGCTTGTGTTTGTGGTGCAGAATCATTGCCAAGCTGTGATCCGTGGGTTAATAGCACTGCCAGAAGGACAGGCAGGGTGGGTTTTGTCACAGCCCATCTTCGTGGCTTCCTGCTAAGCAGATTAATTTCCATAACAAATGCAGTAATTTGCGGAATTAAAGCGTGCTCAATCAGTCGTGCTTTATCCCAGGACCTGGTTACAGCATCCTGTTCGTGTGCAGTCCTGCAAGCTGTAATTTCTCATCTGTTGCTTTGCAAAGCAGGAGAGCTGAGGTGTGCCTGCTGTACCTTGCTGAGCCGGGGCAGCTTGACGTGGACTCCGGCGCGCAGGCCCGTGCCCAGGTTGGAGGGACAGGTCAGCACGTACCCCAGGCGCTCGTTCCACATGAACTCCCAGCCCCGCTCCTTGATTAACCTTTCCACCTGTGATACCGAACAGAAAGGCCACCATGTACAAATATCTTATCTTGAGATGCCAGTGCAGCAGCAGGGATTTACACCCAGGTGCAGTCTGGGCTAGGTGTGACACAAAGGTTTGCACTCGTCAGGTGCCAGAAGGATTCATTCACCATTTTGTCATGAGCACTGTCTTGCAGACTCTGTCATTTCATCACAAAACTCCCTGTCATGGTGTTTCGGTAAAGCCTTGGCCCGTGGAGCCAACTCTTCACTTAAGAGTTGTGGCTTTTGCCATTTTTAACTAAGTCAGTAATTTTGGACCAAGTTTGCAACGGGACCCCAAAGGGTGCAAACACTGAGTTTGTGTCATTTTCTAGGTGATGTGGCTCCTTGAGGAGGACACTTGGCCCCTAAATGCCTTGTATTTACAGCCACACTTCCATTATAAGGAGAACACAGCTGGTAGATAAGAATTCTCATTAGTAGCTCTCTGACCAGAATGATATGGGATAATAATTATCTGCAGGAAAATCACAAGGTTCTATTGCACAGCCTCAGCAGCCTCCACTCTGCTCCTGGCTTTGGGAATGAGAACGAGGAGGCTGGGCCAAATAAAGTCTTCATTCAAGCAAATCAAACAATCCAAATAAAATGATGAATTCCCACTGTCTGCAGGCACAAAATGGGGAAAAGGGGGATATTTATGTATTTTCCCCTACAATTCAGCTATCAATCTGCATATGTTTCCTGCTTTGACTACATTAACGTGGGTTACTGTGTGGGCTGGTCTGACTTCATTTTGTTGCTCCTGGAGATGTCAGCTCAATGTGAACCACAGCAAGCAGGGCTGACAACAATGGACAAACAGGAATAACAAACTCCTTGAGACACTACCTCTTTTAATCCACGGCAGAATCTTTCAAACACACGCTTCATGTTGCCACCCTTCTCCATGGAGATGACCCTGGTGTGGTCCTCTTCATTAATCCAAATGAGAAATGTCTTCTCGTTGTTGTGCCTGGTCAAGAGGGTGAAAAAAAGCTGTCTCTTTAAAGAGGCGAGCCCTAAAAAATAATTCTCAGCATCCTTACTTTTATCACAGTCTTTCAGGGCAGTGGGATGTTAAACGTGGCAAAATAGAGCTGCTGTCTTGAGTGAGGTGTGTGAACTAATTGCACTCTCAGATCCCTCATGCCCATGACATTACAGGTTCTCCTGTGCACAGTGTGAGGAACACTGCTCTGGTCACATCATGCTGCTGTGGAGCTGGGTGAGGGAAACGTGTGGTCCTGCTGCATGAGCAGAGCTGGGGAGCAGCCGACCTCTGCACCCTCTGTCCCCAGGGAAGGGCTTTGTTGCTCTTGGAAAACCCAAACACATGTGTCCTGTGTGCATGAGCTGCTGGGGGCCAAGTGCTCTGTCCTTACTTAACTGTGTTCTCCCCTAAATGAAACCCCAGTGCCCTCTGTGTCCCTGGCAGCCCTGGGTGGCCGTGTCACCCAAGTGCCATGTCCAGGGCCGCTGGTGCTGCTCCCGGGCAGCACCTCAGGGACCCTGCTCTGTCAGTGAGGACAGAACCCCTGCAAGCCCACTCCTGCCTCACACAGACAGCCTGGCTAGCTTTGCTAAGTGCTGGATCGCTTTTCCTGGCCTTTTCTCCACTTGGGCTGTCTCCCAGTGCAGCCTTCCTGCACCACGTAGAAGGTGATTGATGGGATCAGACTCATTTGTGCCAAGGGTGAAATATCTCCAGGTTTGAGACACATGAAAGTGAAAGTTCAAGATCACTGAGAGCCTGACTTTTGGCTGGTCTCTCACTGCATCTCCTTTTTCTTTTGCACTTGGAGCTGGCCAGGGCAACTCTGAGCAGGTGTAAACATCCTGTGCCCTGACACTGGGGTCAGGCAAGGTCCAGTCACCTCCTCCCCAGTCACGTACAAATGCTCAGAGAGGTTTTTATTGATAGTCTGAGGTTGGCCTGACTCACCTGCCCCGTTAGTTAAACAAGTCTCCCCATTGCTTTCAGGCCATGCATTTAAATTGTGCCATTGCTGACAGTGCTGCTGCTGGTGGGAATAGTCCTGCAGCCCACAGCCAGGGCAGGATCACAACCATCCAAAGCAAAATGATCTCCAGAACATGCGCACTTCGTGACAATAACGTCTTGCAAGACAAAGGCAGGTTTTCAAGCTGTGGCTTACAGAAATACGTTCCAATCACACTAATTTTATTTTTCCAGTCTGCCTGATATTTCATATGTAAAAGAAGACAATAACCAGGTCTGTTTTATTCAGGAGGTCCCTGGATAATAGTTATGCTGTTGGTAGTTCTCCTGTTTGTAGAGACAACAAATGAAGTGCCTCAGGCTTTATGCTTTTCCTCTTCCTCAGATTTAGATGGGCACCAGGGAATCTGCATCTTGTTGAATCTAATATGAAGCTTCTTGACATAAAAAAAATCCTCACAGGTTTCCAGCAAGTCGTTGGGGGTTTTGGGTGTCATGTTTCACATTAGGTGATTCCTCAGAACCGTTTTTGCCTATTTTTTCAGCATTAAAGCACCTGGCAATGCCTCAAGGACACCAGGAGGGCTCTGGCCAAGAGTTCTGCTCTGCACAGCTGCCCCCATGCTCTGCTCTTGGTTTGTGCACTCATCTCAGAGCTGTTATCCCTTTATCTCCACAGAAGATACTGCATTTGGGCTCAAAGTTTGTCAAGTGTGTTGTGACAGTAGAAACAGGCTTAGGACAACACAGGACATTCAACTTCCCTATCCCCTTTCCATCCCGTTCATTTGGAAGGAAACGCTTGCTTTCAGCCCGTGAAATTAAAGCATTTTCTCGTTAAGCAAATTGGACATGCGGTGGCCAGAGTGGCTGCAAGGTTAGGACAAGCAAGGAGGTTTGTCACACGACCTGAAAGCAGGACAGGGACTCTGCAGGTCACAGAACCTACCAGATTCCTCTGGCGTCCGGCCAGTCACGTGCCATCCCAGCACATGTCAGCAAAGGGGACACCGGCTTGTCAAAGAGAAAGTGATCCTGGGCACCAGAGCAGGGACAAAGGGAGGCAGGGACACAGACAGGAGAGAAAACAAAACAGAGTTCCAGTTTATCCAGGAAGCAATGTAATGCTGTCCAATACATTTCATGTGAAGGCAGTGGAAGCACAAGCAAATCACACAGTACAGCCTGTGAGCCTGGTTCCTTGGCCTGGAAACTGAAAGCACTGTACCACCAGGTGTTTTCCTTAAGTCTTGCAGATTCTCACTTGAATATGGTAATGTGACCATGTTTTGCCCAAAACATTTTTCAAATGAAGGGAGGGATGGGAGGCGGGGACCTGGACACACCAAAGGGTGCTCTGCAGAACCTGGTTCCAGAGAGGTTCTCTGCATCCACACGTATTTCAGCTTAGGAGAAAGCAATGGGTTCTCTAAGATTGGGGGAAACAAAAACAAAAACAAAAACAAAACAACAAAAAAGGCTAGTTCTGGAAAGATACTTCTCCAGCATGGAGATTTAGATATTTATTCTGAGCATGAACTGAAGGTAGGAATGAAATCAGTGCTAATGCTGACTTTTTGGAATCACAGGCTTGTTCTGTTCCTTAACAGGGATGCTTTTTGTGATTTAAGAAATGTAGTACTTGCTGTGCCACCAACTTGTCATATGCCAAATAGTTTAGTTTTTTTTTAAAAGTAATTGCTTTGGGGTTTTTTTTCCCCAAAGAAAACCAGTATTTTGTTATTGATTTTCATGTGTGTGCTGAAAAAGTATTAGTCCTTAATTTCTTGAACACTGCCATATGAAATGTTGTGTGGTTTTTGTTTTTTGTTTTTTTTCTTTTTCTGGGTGTGTGTTTTTGTCCTTTTTTTGTTTAAATCTAGGGCTTAACTGAGAATAGTGCGGCAATCTATCCAGAAAACATATGATGTGGTAGACATGTTGATTTGCTTTACTTTGTTTTTCCCTTAATGAAGAATATAATAATAATTATATTCATTAGGTTTTCATCTTTGAATACTACATAATGGACATGGTGCAGCCAGAACTCTAACTTTGCAGGAAGAAGAGGTGTAGAAGTCTCTTTGCTGATCACAGGGACACACAGTTTCCTTCCTCAGCTTGCTCCACTTGACAGTTTTTCTTGAAAGAAAATTTCCCCTTTTTGCAAGAAAAGAGCTATTGGTTTTCTTTATGAGCATATGGCCCAAATCTGCAGAACACCAAATGCCTTCTGTGCTGAGTGTGATTCAAGTAGCACTGATTTATCTCACTGAAATTAAGTTTGATCTTGCTGAGATCTAATGGTGCTTTTTAAAGGCTGGCAGGAAGCCTGATCCCACGGAGGTGCCAGGTCCTGGAGCACTGGAAGGGGTAAGCAGAGCTGTGAGCTGAGGAAGGAGCCTGAGGTTACAACACTCAGTGCCCTGATTTCTATAAATCAGCACTAGCATGAAACAAAACAAGGTAGAATGCTGAATCAGTGAAGCCTATTCCACTTCCCACAGGATTTATTTAGCCTTTAACCATGAGGGAGTTACATTTTCCACACTCCCATTTCAACCTCTGCTTTCTGAGGAGCTCTTTCCTGCTGAAAAAGGCAAGGAAATAAAACCTGCAATAGGTTTTCAACATCTTCTCAATAAACATACTACTAAGGACATTCAATTTAAAAAGTTACTGACCTTACATAAATTCTTAACTCCTGGTTAATCCAGACTGTGACACCTAGTTCCAGAGTTATAAATAGTTACGTTACTTCATCAGCTCCCCTTTGGTTGATGTTATGGAATAATGTGCCATGAATAGAGCTAAGAGGGTACAGCCATTCCTTTGGATACTTAAAATGCACATTCAAGCTTTGTTTGACTTGTCACATGGTGTGACAAAATCCATGAAGAAAATCCTTGTGTTTCCATCTGTGTGACAATGAAAACTCTCGTTATGCACCTAATCCTTCAATTCCTTGAACACAATGACAGGACTGGGAAAAGGTCACCTGGGTGCAGTTGGCCACAGCCATTTTTGGGAAATTAGAATTAGTGTAGTTTTAATGAAATTGCAGTCAATTTTTGGGAAACTAGAATTAGTGTTGTTTAGATGTAAAGAAATCACAGACAAAGCCTCCCACCCCCACAGCACAGAACATAGACACTGTGTAATGCCTATTTCCATGTAACCCTTCTAGGTAGAATGGTCATTAATACAGAAAGTATCAACCTTTGCTCAGGGAAATGGCCAGGACAATGTCCTGAGTTCACCTCGCTGCTCGTCCAGAGAGGTGGCAGCAGCCACGTGTGTGTGATTTGGCACAGGTCGTGCTCTCTGGAACACAAGTCTGCGCTTCAGACCTGCACAGGGGGGTATTTCACAGGACTAGAGACCCTGGCTGGTTTGCTGCTCTGTTAGAAACACCGAGAGGCCAGGAGCTGCGGGGTCAGTTCCGCGGGCATCCTCCCCAGCCCTGCGGGAAGCTGCAGAGGAAGGTGCTGCCGGACTTACATCGATGAGCTGCTGCTGCTCGCGCTCGGTCATGCTGGTCAGGCTGTAGTACTTGCCGGACAGGTCGCCGCGCAGGCCGGACAGCGCGGTGACCACGACGTTCTCCACCTCCCTGCGCTCGGCGCGGGTGCAGGCCGGAGGCAGGCTGAGCCCGCGGATGCTGCGGCCTGTGCGCACGCGGGACGACAGCACGTAGCGCTCGTCGAACTGCCCGTGGGTGATCTGCGGGGAGCCACGGTCACTGCGCGCCCAGCACGGCCTCAGCCCCCCGGCACCCCCAGTCCCCCGTGCACAAACCCTCTGGCTGCCCAGGCCTGGCGTCCGCCCCGCCAGGCCCAAACACCCAGGACACCGGGCGCCTTCCCGGGCTCCAGGAGCTGCTCCTGGGAGCAGCACCTTTGTCTGGCTGAGGGAACATGGTGGGGTAACCATGGGTGCTTGTGGCCCCCAAATACGAAGGAGTGTGTTGCCCTGACTTTTGCAGTTCTGGATGTTATCATTCTTTTGCAGCTAGTTTCTCACATACTTCTATGTAAACAGAGCCATGTTATTGTAATGGTATCTTATTGTTTACATTCCTTTCTCCTGGGCACAGAAGTTTGATGGACATTTCCTCTGACCACTGTGATTGAGGGATGACAAGCTCTTCCCTCCAATGGACAGTGATTTCTAAAATGCATATAAAATAAACAGGGCGGGTCTCGCCCGGCAGTTGCTCCTTACTCTCCTAACAGGTGTCCTTGTCTCCTTCCTTCATGTCGTTACTGAGACAGGAGTGCACATGGATTTTGGAAAATACGGGTATGGACAGAGGCAGAGGGACAGGTAAGGAAGTTCCTGGGAAGAGGGAAGCCCAAAATGAGGCTAAACTATGCTATTTGGAGTATGAAGGAAATACTAAGCAGCACATAAGGTTTGAGTGTGTGCATGTGGGAGCACAGGGTTCAACTCCTGCGTTCATTCCAGCCCTCAGACCCATGGTTATCTGGGGAATTCCAGCCCGAGGAATTCCATCCCCAGCAGACAGTAAGTTGGCTTCATCAGAGGCCACCTTCAATGTCTCTGCAAACACACAGACGTGTTATTCCGCAGGTAGCATGGGGAATAAACAGGAGGAGTGAGGTGTGTGCCTGCCAGCAGGGCTGCCATCTCACTGGCATCGTGGAGACAGGCAGGGACACTCCTGTGACTGGAGTGTAGGAATGGAGGGACACAGTCCCCGGGAAGGCAGGCAGGGGAGGTGAGGAGGGCAGTCACTCTGTACATCAGAGATCAGCTGCAGTGCAACATCACTACACCGGACTGCAGGAGAGCAGACTTTGGCCTCTCCAGGGATGTGCTTGGCTGAGCACCGTGGGATAAATCCCTGCAGGGAAGAGGGGCCCCAGGAAGCTGGGTAATATTCATAGATCAACTCCTCCAGGCTCAGGAGAGAGGCATCCCAACAAGGAGGATATCAAGAATAAATATCAGGAGGTTTGCATGGATCATCAAGATGCTCCTGAATGAATTGAGACACAAAAAGGAGATCTACAGAGGGTGGAAGCAAGGACAGGTATCCTGGTAGGACTACAGAGCAGCTGTGGCTGCCCCATCCCTGGAAGAGTCCAAGGCCAGGTTGGATGGGGCTTGGAGCAACCTGGGACAGTGGAAGGTGTCCCTGCCCATGGCAGGGGGTGGAGCAAGATGAGCTTGAAGGTCTCTCCCAACCCAACCCATTTTCTGATGATTCTGTAATCTGTAAGCTCATGAACAGACCCACAGTGCCCAGTGAGGCTGTCCCAAATGCTTAGTACAGCTGATTCCCTGCTATGAGCAGGGGATGCAGCTGAATGGCATCCCACTCTCCTTAAACAAAAAGCTGGGTCTTCAGAGTTGGATCAGAAGAAAGAAAAGTACTGTTGCATACAGTACCATCAGTGGAATAAGCAGCTCAGAGCCTTTATTGTCTCACTGTTTGCCTTATTTCAGTCCTACCTTGGATGCATCCAGGTCAGTGTGGTGCCTCATTGTCCGAGGGTCGTAGCCGTTGTGTCTCGCTTTAATGACAGGGTCAAAAATCTCAGCGAACACCTACGGAGCCAAGAGAATGCAGAAGGAGTCTGCAGCACCAGGGAAAGGCCCCCGTGCACCAGCTGCACACACAGGAGTCGCTGTCTGCAGTCACCACAGACAGGCATTGGACAGCCAGGTCGGGTGTTGGGGTGCATTGCCAAGCAGAACACACCCCCAGAGCCCCCCAGCCACTTGCCTCTTGGTTCTAGGTCATGCAGGATGCCCTGAGTCTTCCCTGCTGTGGGAAGAGTCCTGGTTAGAGCCACTTGGCTCAGGTGTGCCACCACCACAGCTCCCTGCAGGCCAGGAGCAGTGGCACGTCTGGACAGGCAAACCAAACCCCAGGAGCTGAGGGTCTGAGGGGCAGACGTCCCACTGGGACACTGCTGGGAGGCTGTGGAACAGGCACCTGCCTGTAGGAACAGGCACCACTGCAGGTGGGTGAAGGAAGCAGACCACAGAGGTCAATAGCAATAAGGACTTTCTTCTGTTTTCCTCTTCTCATGGCAGAGGTAAATGAACTGTCCACCCTAATGCTGTTTGTCTTCAGTTTTCCTCATGATCCAAAAGCTGTGGCCAACTGATGTCTGGCACTTCCCAGAGGACAGCTCTGGTTCACTTCTGCCTCTGCTGCTTCACAATATGATTTCCACATTGCGTTCATTTTGTGTGCCTCAGAGCTGGGTAGTTTTTCCATAAATTAGGTTTAGCTGTAGGAAGGAGGGCAGCTGCTGGAGGCAGGTAGCAGCTGCTGCCAAGCAGGTACATTTTATTACCTTCAGCTGCAGCAGAGGGGGCACCTGCAATAATACCATATGTTCACGCTCTTCCTAACGTGGAAAAGCAGGGAAAACACCTGCTTGCCCCTTATGCACCCTCTGGGATAGTTTGTCTTAGGAACACGCACCCTCCTGGGAATCTGTCTTCATCTGATGGGAACAACAGCACGAGCACAGAGCCCAGCACAGCCTTCCCCTAGAGCCCCCTTACCTCGTAGGACTCCTCGTCCCCGGCCACCATTCCCACCGTCTTAATGAAGGGGTGTCCAGGGTTGTCCACGCCGGTCTGGATGCACTGGTCCAGGGTGTAGCCGTTGGGGGTCATCTTGTCGCGGAGGCGGGAGTAGATGCCAGGCGTGAGGCACTCGGCCATGCAGTTGTTGTGCTTGCGCAGGTCGGGGTAGTCGGCGCTGCGGGAGGGAGCCCAGGCTGTCACCCTGTCCCCAGCAGTGCCCTGGCCACCCCGTGAAGCTGCCAGTGCCATCACTCCTGGTTTGTGTGTTGCATGGAGTTTGGGAAGGAAGGAAGGTTTGGGTGCTGAACATGCCCTGCCTCACACAGCACTTTGTGCTGCTCGGGGCCACCGGGAAAGGGGTCCCCAAGAGCTCTGAGAGCACTTTACTAACTCCTGGTCAGGCACAAAATAGCCCCAGCATTGATGTGTTCAGCCAGACAGAGATTTAAGTTTAGCTGGAGCAGTCCTCTGTCATTTGGAGCCTGGGTGCTCTCAAAGGTTCCTGGACATCAGAGGGAGTGTCTGGCCTGGCAGCTGGGCAGTGCTGCTTCTAAAACACCAGGGTTTGGTGTAATGGTGTTACTATTTGCAGAAAGAGCTCCATGGTGTGTTAAACCAGGGAAAATAAAGATGTTAGGCTTTACCAAGGGATTTTTGCAGCTCTGTCAGACCTCATCTACCCTGTATTGGTAGTGACTTGCTTTATGCACCTCTCTGGTATTTCTCTAAGAATATATTTTAGCTAGGATAGCAGATATTACTTAAATCATAATTTTAAAAGCATATATTTTAGCTAGGATAGCAGATATTACTTATATCATAATTTTAAAAGGGTCTGTCAGAGCCTGGTCTACTTTACTCTTCACAAGTGTGGCCAGTGAAGTCAGTCTACAGAGAAGATCTGTAATTAGTTTCTAACCATCAGCCATCCAGTTTAAAACAGAATTAGGAGTGTTTCCAGTACAGCAGTTACACAGGACAGTATTGCTGCTTGCAGGATGAAAATATGTTCACATTTCCCAGGGGCAGAGTCCATATAACCAGCAGGTCCAATAGGCTGAGCTGCAAACCTGTTGGTTGCTGGTGAGTTACAAATAATGATGCACTGCTCTGCCTAAAATTGGAGGCATATGTTAGGCTTGTCATTGTTCAGCAGTGTTGGGTTTGGTTGGGGATTTTGCGAGTGTGGATATGACCTCAGTCCCTGCTTTCTGAGCTTGAAGGCCGCTGCTGGTGCTCCCTGGTGCTGGAGGTGCTGTGTGTCACACTGCGCAAGGACGGTGCCGCTCTGGTGGGGGTCACCTCCCTCCCCGCCCCACACTGGGGTGTCCCCCTGCCCCTCTGCCCTTACCTGGGGGGGAAGAGCTTCCTCTTCTCCTGCACGGCAGCGCTGACGTTGTGCTGGCCCAGCAGGTAGCCCGTGGCCAGCACCCCCGTGCCCGCGGCGGCGAAGAGCGCGGGGGCCGCGCGCCCGGCCAGGAGTCGGCAGAAGGTGCCAGCCATTCCTCCCTGCAGGGAAACACACACAGCCTGGGCCAGGGGAACACAGCCTGGGCCAGGGGAGCAGAGCCTGGGTCAGGGGAGCACAGCCTGGGCCAGGGGAGCACAGCCTGGGTCAGGGGAACACAGCCTGGGTCAGGGGAACAGAGCCTGGGTCAGGGGAACACAGCCTGGGTCAGGGGAACAGAGCCTGGATCAGGGGAACAGAGCCTGGGCCAGGGGAACACAGCCTGGGTCAGGGGAACACAGCCTGGGTCAGGGGAACACAACCTGGGTCAGGAAAACACAGCCTGGGCTCTCCTGCACACAGCACCCTCAGCCCAGCCCCACAGCGGCACAGCAGCGCAGAATCACAGAATAAACGAGGTTGGAAGACACCCTTGAGATCACCAAGTCCAACCTATATCCTAACACCTCCTCATCAACTAAACCATGGCACTGAGTGCCCCGTCCAGTCTCTTTTCAAACACATCAGTGGATGAGGACTGCACCCTCTCCCCGGGCAGACCTCCAGTGCCCGGTCACTCTGAGTAAAGCCCCTTCATCTCCGGTGCTGTTTGCCCACAGAGATCCCTGCAGTGCCTGCTGTGCCCCCAGACACTGGGCTGTCACCGTGTCCTGCCTGTGCCTGCTCAGCTTTCCTGTCTGTTCTACTGGCACTGGGTCAGGAGTCGGTCTGGCTGAGAAAACAGCATGGTCTGTGGAAGGCTGAAGAAGGCAATGCACATTTTCCCTTCCAAGACTCAGAATTTGGTTGGTTGTGCTGGTGATGGTGAGCTCCTGAGGGAGATACACCTCCTGCCTAAAAAAGGACACAGGTTCCAGAGCTCTATGAATCTAAACTGGAATTTGTGTTGGAATTTGACAGAAGCTTATTCTTAAAAGTGGATTCTGGTAAATCAGCTCTGGGAAACGGGCATAGGAGATTTACAAGGAAACATGACCTTTCCTTCAGGATCTGCTGTTTCGGTTCAGAATGCTGAAGTGGGAGTGTGTTTGACTGTAAATAAAAATCAAAGAAGAGGTTTCTGATGGAGATTTTTCTGATGACTTCTTTTCTGTGTGTTTAGCAGATGGTTCTCGTGCCTTTTCACAGTATAGCACCCTCTTCCTACACTCTGGAAATATTTCCTTGTGACTAATACACACAGAGCTATTGTTGTTATACCTAAATGCCTGGGAAATATCACGTGTATTTTCACAACAGCTCTGTGTATTTATAGTTCTGTTTCACCATTGCAAGGAATTGGCTGGCAGTCAAAAACCTGTCTTGCAAACTAGCAGCCAAATCATAGTTCCATTGCAGATGATGATATTACGACTTCAACAGCCCAAGGCACTCATCAGCATCTCCACCAGCTTGGATTTTTTGGGAGTTTCTGAACCCTGTGTAACTTTCAGGGACAAATGTGGTCTGTACATCTGATTTAATTGGAGGACTGATGTGCAGAGTGTGTTTGGAAGCAAGTGTGAGGCACAGCAGTGTGATCATCACATGTCAGAAGCCACCAGAGCAGTGGATGAGGGCTCTCTACGTGCCCAGCCCATGGCTGGGGCTCAGCTGGGACATCCTCTGCCCCCAAGTCTCAGCTCTGCTGAGCTGCATTGGGTGCCCAGGGCAGGGGTGGCAGTAGAGCAGAACCTCTGAGCAGAAAGGGAACTAAACCACCTGGGAAAAGAAGTAGATGAACCCTGGGGAAAAGAGAAAGGCAGAGAAAGTTTGGAAAGGCAGAGACCTTCTTGGTACCTCAGAGGGTGAAGGCTCTGCCATGGCTGGTGTGGGAAACACGGGGATGTTGGGGCTTAGTTTGCTGCTGAACGAGCATGAGAAACCCCTCCTCGTTGTTATTTATTCCTGTTATTTATTGTTATTGCACTGGATGTGCATTGCTGGGCTTTAAGCCCCAAGGCAGGGGCAGCTTTATCCTCAGCTTTATGATGTCCTGCATGACAAGTATTTTCCTTGTGGGCAGTGTTATCTCCCATTGTGGCTCCAGGCCTTGTCCCCAGGACAGTCTGGCATTGATGCATCACAGGAAAGGTTCCCCTTGCCCTCAGGCAGGTTCTGCTTTACCTAACAGACGCTTCTCTGGCAGCTCTCAGAAGCCTCCCACACTGGTGATGCCACAGACTGCGCAGGTTGTCTACCTAAAAGAAATAAACCCGAGTAAGACAGGGGGATTTTTTAGCCCTTTTTAAAAAAATTGGTGCCTAACTACATGTCTGTTATTACAATGGAAGGTACAACCTTCTGACTGGAGCTTGGAATTGCCATCATATGTGGCTGTCGAGTGCAAAGGATCTGGGGGAACGTGGAATTCCTTATGAGGAGAAAAACATGATCCAAAGTGCTGTGGAAAAGTGACTGTCATCCTTTCTGCCAAAGTGCTGTGACTCCTAATCCAGTAACACCTCTGGCCACACGGGTGGGCTGCAGTCCTGGATATAAATGTTCTGCAGCACAGGCTGGTACGCCTTGCACAGGTAGTGCAATCAAAACAGCACAAACAGACTTGCATGAAAACCTGGTGAATGAGCTCAGAAAACAAAGTTTTTACGTAATGAGGGCACAAAATTAATAAACAACTTTATTTGGCAGGAAACAATATCATTTGGGGTATTTTTTTTCCATTTTCCCCTTCAAAAGTAGCACGATTTTTAAATAATGCATTGCTTCAAAACAAACATTTTATAAGATTCATTTCGGAAGAGTCCGAATGGAATGGCCTCAAACTAAGGAAAGATCCTCATCAAAGCTTTTTGTCAACTCTGACCTCAAACCACTGAGATATTCATCTGCTTTTTTCCCCACAGAAACTGTCACCCTGCCATTACAGTAGGTTTGCACCATCATTACCTCTGATTAAAGGAGTGTATTTTTTCTTAGGAGCACTTCACCAGAATTATTGTGCTGTGATTCAGGTTTCACCACAGACCACCTTTAAGTCTCCACGACAAGGATTGCACTCTCACCAGGGCAATTTAACCACTGCACAGCCTAAAAATGACAGTGCAGGTTTTTCCTTTGTAGCAGCTTCCTGAGTGCCTTCCCTTGTGCTCCTGATAGAAAATCCATTTTCTCCTGGGTGTCTGCGGTGCTGCCATGGTGCAGCTGGGAAGGGGAAAGAACACTGTTTCTACATCAGAATTTTTTGTGGATACCAGTTTTAACCCTTGTAGAGGTATTGAGTGTTTGCCTGAGCTGACCAGGTGTGCTGAAAGGAGAACACCTGCCTTAGGAAAACATCTGTGTTGTCTTCAAAATGACCTAGAGAGAGTATAGTCTGAAAAAGGTTGTTAAAGTCTTAGGATTAATCAACCTGAGATTAAAAACAAACAACAAAATCTTATTCCTGGCCTGCATGTCTGTTCTGTTTGAATCGATAGCCTTTGTTACTTTTAACATTTGGTTGCAGAAATTTCTCATTATTTGTATGACATGCCCCTACTTAAGAACTCAATCTCTTTTCATGTCTCCACATCAGCTTTTTATCGATGTTTCACATCTACTAATCATGTTTTTTCTCTGCCCTGAGCTCTTTGCCCTTAGTTTGATGCTCATCATCCTCACACCCCCAGAACACTCTGAGCCCTGTGCCAGGACCATGGAGGCCCCAGGGCATCCCCCTGCTGAACAGCTCCAGTGCCTGGAGAGCAGAGCAGAGCAGCCCTGGGGCACTGCCCTGGTCCCTGCAGGCCAGTGCTGGCCCTGGGAGCCACATGGCCCCGAGGTCAGGGCACTCATCTCCCAGGGGGGAACTGCTGCCAGCACAGACACGGATACTCTTCTGAGTAAGAAGCTGTGGTGGAGTTGTCTGCAACTCTATCAGTCCCATGAATTTTTTTTTAACTATTTCTTTCATTTTCCCTTTAAATTGGAATGCTTCCCCATAAGCAAAGGAGTTTTGTCCTCCGCTGTGATATTCTGAAGACACTGACAAAATATCCTCAAAGGGCTCCCAATTATCAGTTAGTGATTTCTGCTAAACGTTGATCTGTGCTAAGTGGTTCATTAGCAGCACCAACCTTCCGTAAGTTTCCAGTTCGTTCAGTCCACCAGGAGCTATGTGAGAATGTGGCTTCTATTTTAGACAGAATTAGCTACATCTAAACTTGCACTGATGTCGAGTTCTTCTTTTGTCCAAACGAGGTCTAATTTCTATGTGATTAAACACAACACCTAATGATTTTATTTGTTAGATTTTAACAAGATTGTTAGGATTCATGGCACGAGACCTCAGTCATGTACAGCACTGTGCTGCTGTCCTGGGCAGGTGGCACTGCCCCCAGCACTGCCCACAGCTGGGCACCCTCTCTGTGCTGGGGGTGCAGGGTCAGGGTCAGGAGTCTCAGCCCATATTCAGCACCAGCTGTGTCTGCTACAGGTAAATCCATCTGTAGCAGGGATGGGTTTGTTTTTCTCTTATTAGTCAAGTGTACTGCAAGTATTTGGGGGTATTTGAGCTTTACAAAACGCCTTTGCAACTTGCCTTGTACATTTTCCCCTTATTATATCAGTCTGCTCGTGCTTTGAGCACTTCCTCATTGTTGCACATTGGGATGTCCTTTGTGCACCACCAGGATTATGTACATTAGATTTTGTGCACCACAGGATCACTGATGCCTTTGGCCCGGGGCCAGGGAGTGGAGCAAGTTCAGCACCTCTGGCCCTGGACAGAAAATCATCACTGCCAGCATCACTGGCAGAAAATCCTTAAAAGTCCTCCTTCCAAGGTCACCTGTACTTGTGCTGCCACTCAGAGCTGTTGTACAGGAGAGGAGAGGTGGGGAGCAATGGTCCCACAGACAGTGGTTGTGTGTCCCCTGTGCCCCAGGTTCCCTCCCACAGTGATCAGGTGTGGAGGTTTTGCAGGGCCTGGTTTTTGGTGCACAACAGCAGTTTTGCTTAATTCCACACAAACCATCCTGTGGGGCAATGCCTGCAGGGGTCAGGAGCAAGAAAGGGTCAGCACTGACCCTTTCTCTCTGTGCTCAGCCCCAGGACGTGCTCAGCTACCTGTAACCAGCCCCCAGGACACTGCTATCCTGCCAACAGGGCATTTGGGGTTTAAAACTGTATTTTCCTATCTGTACCACCTGCCATGCACACAAAAGGGAGAGAAAGGCCAACACTGAGGTTTAAAGGAAGTCACTACAGCAAATCTGGTGCTGGCTGAAGAACAGCCCAAAGCGTCACTAAAGGTGGAGGGGCTGTTTGCAACCACAGCTTGAACCCCCAGGAACTTGCCAATTTCCTTTTCATATATATATATATAAAAAAAAAAAAAAGGCAAAAAAAAATTTCCTAGTAGTTCTTCCCTTTCTTGAGCTTCTTGTACAGTGGAAGTTGCCAGCTCCATTTGTCTCTGGGCGCATTTGCAGACAGGTATTGGTTACCCGATATTTCACACTTGCCCGGGAGGGAAGGAAGGTACAAGGGTTACAGTGACATTTCTAGAAATAGAACTAGATTAAATATTTGAGCCATGTCCTGGGGGGTATTAATTGCCACGCCACGTGATCCTGAGTGACATTTTGGAGGAACGGCAGAGTCACAGCTAAAGTTCACACGGGCTCAGCAGCACAGGGAATGTGTGCACAGGTCTGACCCCGCAGAGCTCTTCAGCCAAGTATCCCTGCCCTGAGCTGGACCTTCACGTGGTGCAGGAGAACGAGGCTGGCCTTTTATGTTTGAGAAGTAATTCCTCTAAGCCATCCTAGCTGAGCTAAAGCCTAGAGATGCCAGTGGAAAGTTTTCTGCGCCCGTCCATGGAAGGTTCTGGCAGCTCAGACACATCTGCAGTAGCTGTCACGAGCTCCTGCTCGCCTGACAGGCCATTTTTAGATGCCCAGAAGTCAGTTTGCATTGCTCTTGGTTTGCTGCATCACCCTACAGTTCAGAGAACAAGGTACACATTAAAACATCCCATCTCACAGAGCAATATCGGTGATTTTGTTCAGTTTCTCATCGCTCACTCTCAGCATCACTCAAGCCCTTTTCACCCAGATATCTGAGTTTTTAGACACAGTCACCAACAGGCAGCAACAACACCAAGGGCAGACACAGTTCTGGCAGTGCCTTAATCACAGTGAGGAATATCTCTACCAAAAAGATCAAATACCTTTCAGTTTCTTTCTCCTTGTACTTCCAGAGGACAGCGAATGGTTATAAAAGCTTATTAATGTGGAAAAAAAAGAAATTCCAAAAATTCCAAACAATGAATCTGCGACCAGACTCGTACGAGTAGAGAAGACATGGTAACTCTTCATAGATCAGACAACCACCCCTTGGTACCAACATGAGATTTGATTTCTGTCAGCTGCAGGTCTGGCTGGTCAGACCCCAGCGGGTGAGACCCAGAAGCCCAAATTCTCCTGCCCCAGCCCAGCCAAGGTGCAGGCACTGCTCACCCTCCTGAGCCAATCTGGTGCTATTTGGCAGTATAAACCTCTCATCTTCGCAGTGCAGAGAGCTACAATCAAAATCACAAAAAACTCATGTAATTAGGATGTTTTCTCTGAACTTGTTACACATCTGCAAAGAGTCTTATTTTTCTCTTACTAAAATTGTTACTTAAGGGTCAGCAATAATGGCTGGACTTTATGATCATAAAGGTCTTTTCCAACCTTAATAACCCTGCCATTGCATAATTTGAAGCGACTGCACAGTGGGGGCTGGCACAAATGTTCCTGCACCAAGCACTTACACAAGTCAATAAATTATAACAAAATGAACACCACATCCTGCGCTGCTTTGGATCCATTTTTAATAACCCTTATATTAGAAATGCTATGTTTTGAGGCTACAGAAGCAAGACATGTGTAGTTACACTGACCTTGGAGCTGAAGGTAGGGACGTCCTGCTGCCTGCAGCGAGCCCAGAGTGTGAAGGGAGCAGGAGGCTGGTGCACGAGAGGAGCTCAGGTAATATGAGACGGGGAAAAGGAGGTGAGGGACACGAAAATAATTGCTGCAGGGGCCAATCCGGCACTGCTGGGTTACGTGAGTGGCATTTGGCTGCACAGGGGTGCCCTTGAGCACGTCAGCAGGATGTGGCAGCAGCGGGGTGACAGCAACATCATCTCTCAAACACCTCTCAAGTGGAAAGCATTCATGTCAGCAAATGGCTGGGCAGATGGGCACCAGAGAGGGAGGCTGGTCCACCCCCAAACACCCATTTAGGGACACCCAAAAGAGAAAGGTCAAGTCCTGCCTGCCTGAACCACTCCTGAGGGACACCCAGAGCAGGGTAATGCCACCTGCACACATCCCAGATGGACATGGGCCAGGGCAGGGAACGGGACCCACGATGAGCTGAGATCACAGTGGGGGATTTTGCCTTTTCCCCTCTTTGCTTTTTGATTAATTACATTAATTCTTGACTATTTGTAAGGCAGAGGGGCCCAGAAACATGGAATGTAAAAGGAAGATATCTGAAGCCTCACGTTTAGAATTACTATTATTGTAGTACAATATTGCATTTAGAATTGCTGTACTATTACAGCTACATAGCAGTAAAGTCCCGTAAGAAATAACACACCAGGGTTAGAAAGCATGTAAGAAAAATCAATTTCCTTCACCTGGCTCTGCTCCCAGCAGAGCTGAACATGTATCAAGGCTGACAGAGGAGCACAGAGGCCAGCAGTGTGCAGCTTTTAAAAATCTAAGGCTTTAAAATCCTTTTCCTTTTGTACAATTAATACTCTTTTATTTTGCATCACAATTTCCTAAACTCACATCTCTGATTCTTGAAACTTTACAAAACACAGACATCTCTCCCCCAGCAGGCCGTGGCTTGGCTGGGCTGATGAGAGCCATGCACACCGTAATTAAAACCAAAACAGCCATTCCAGATCAGTGGAAACACTCTCTCTCTACCACACCTGGTTTTTATCAACACAGCATCATGTTCCTGTGGCATTGGTACAGGAAAAAGGATCCCACTGTGGATCTCTTGAGGCAATGTGAGTAAGGAAATACAGGCACAGCAAATCCACAGCTCGCGATGGAGGCACGCACCCAATTTTACATTTTATACCAAAGGAAGCCTTTTCCAGAAAAGCTTTGAACAGACCAGAACTTGGAAGGTGAAGGTGATGCCATGCAGTGCCTCGCTGGGTTATGCAGAGGTTTCAGATATTTGCCAGCTCAGAGCCTGGGAGAACAGAAGATGCAAACAAACCTCAGACTGAGAATTAACACAAACACCTGGCAAACACTGTCAGCAACTTCCCTGATGATTTCTGAAGAATATATCATCAATACGCAAAAAAGTTAGGCTTTACTACTATTCTGTGATCTATTTTGTGAGAAACTTGAGTACCAGAACAGTTGGGATGCCAAGAATCATCCATAACTAATGCCCTATTTTTGATCTCCAACATGATTATGTAACATTTAAAATGCTGCTGTGGTGTCATTGCTCGTGCTAGGGGGGCAGCAATAGCTGAGTGTTAATTCAGTTGCAATTCACATTAATGCCACCTGCCCCTGCAGAGGGATTTCAGCTGGAAGCAGCAGTTGGAGTTTGCTGTGGGAGCTGCTGAACCTGCATGGGCCAGACAAAGTAATGAGAGTTTATGGAAGGGCCTTTCTGACTGGCACAGTGATTTCTAAGAAACTTTATTTGAAGACAAGTTTTGACACCTGGGGCATAATTTATTGGCAATCCAAGGAGTCAGGACAGAAGTGCAAAGCTGAACTACTCTTACAAAGTCTGTGTGTTCAATGAGGAGATGGAGGGTGCTGTGTCTGTTTGAGGAGCTCTGCAAGGACACCAAGCAGTGTCCCTCCTGCTGCTGAAGTTGGAGCTCTGCTAAGTTAAAGCTGCAAAGAGCCACTGCACACAATGTCCATATAAACTAATAGCTGGATTGTCCCCTGATGCAATGGCAACCCCTGGTTTTCAAGTCCAGGGGTCTCTAATTCCTGGGATTCAGAATAAGGCAGCCAAGCACAGCTGATCCCAAGGGGTTACTGTGACCTCTTACTGAGAATTCTTGTGACTGTGGATGTTCAATATCCACTTACAGGGGGCAGCCAGCGAGGTCTCAGACAGGGAGCACATCCCCTTGGAGGGGCATCCCAGCCCCCATCCCACAGGGGCTGCAGGGGTCAAGCCCTCGGTGCTGACCATGGGCACACACTGGCCATGGCCAAGGGACAGCCACCCTACACCTGCAGGTGCTCCCAAGAAAGGCACTTGAAGGTGCTAATACGTGTCTACTAAATAAAGAGCTCCACGAGACCCAACCAACGCTTAAAAATAACCCCAGCTATTTCAAGTTATTAAAGTTGCTCTTCACAGGACATCCACCACAGAGTATAGCAGAAGTGCTCTATAATTAGCATGTTTTCTGGCTAAAGGGAGAAGAACAGGTTTTCCCAAAGATGGAACCAACCCTTTGGAAAAGCAGAAATATCTGAAGGCCAAAGAGGCCTTTTTCCTTTTTCTTTTTTTCTTTTTCTCTTTTTCTTTTTCTTTTTCTTTTTCTTTTTCTTTTTCTTTTTCTTTTTCTTTTTCTTTTTCTTTTTCTTTTTCTTTTTCTTTTTCTTTTTCTTTTTCTTTTTCTTTTTCTTTTTCTTTTTCCTTTTCCTTTTCCTTTCTTCTTTTTCTGCTTCTGCTTCTTCTTCTTTTTCTCCTTCTTTTTCTTCTTCTTTTTCTTCTTCTTCTGCTTCTGCTTCTTCTTTTTTGTCCACAGTAATCAAATCTGAGATGGTGTTTGTCAGGGAGTTCAAACCAGCAATGACTACAGAGCCACAGGTAATAAACATTCAGGTATCTTGAACTCTGGACAGCTTCCCTCTTTCCATCACGGTGATCCAGCATTTCTTTGTCGTAGAAACTCCAGGAAGAATGGTTCAAGGAGGAAAAAGGTGCCCTTTTCCACATGCCTTTCCCACTGGATATGAAATTTTAGCAGCACGCTAAAGGGAATAAACAAAATATTTCTATCTCAAGCAGAATACAAAGTATTGATAAGACTGTGTCTTCTCTGGCTGGCAAAGTAGCTGGTTTTGTTCTACACGAAACACATTGGGAATCCAGACGTGATTTGTACAGTGTCCCCAACCTGTATGAACACAGGGCTTCCAGGAGGACTGGAGGGAGAGAAGGCAGGTCTTTAGTAACCATTCTGTGTTTCTGAGCCGTGCACTGAGCAGGTGCCCACCCCAGCATGGGTGGTGTCTCATTCAAAGGGTGTCACACAGGGCACTCCCCACCTCTAGCAAAACAAACTTGAAGTGATTTCTGCCACCAGCACATTTACCAACCCACATGTACAGGGCTGTCTCCAGCAGCCAGGGAACTGGAACAAACACCAGTGATTGTTTTGAAACTGGTAATTTCTAGCAAACATCTGCTCTTCTCAAGTTTTACATCTTCTAAGGCTGTACAGAGACAGGGCCAGAACACGGGGATGTAACTTTCAAGGCATAAGTCAGTCTTCACGTTTCTTAATCATTACCTTTGGCTGATCAGGCAAGACCAATTTCCTGACAGAGCTGAGGATCTGGAACAGCCTGTAACAAAGACTTCCCCCACTTCCTTTGTAGACAACATTTAAAGGGTGGTTTGCTGTCAGATTTCCTTGGAGATCCCAGGATGGCTTCCCACTGCCAGGGTTAGGTGGGATATTGGGCAGGAATTGTTCCCTGGGAGGGTGGGCAGGCCCTGGCACAGGGTGCCCAGAGAAGCTGTGGCTGCCCCTGGATCCCTGGCAGTGTCCCAGGCCAGGCTGGACGGGGCTGGGAGCACCTGGGACAGTGGGAGGTGTCCCTGCCATGGCAGGGGTGGCACTGGATGGGCCATAATTGCCCTTCCCAACTCAAACCACTCTCTCATTCTGTGACCCGACAATGATGGCCTTAGAATAAAGATGTAAAATCAGCCAACTGTTTGGCATAGAGAAAATGAAATGGTGTAAAGTGTTGGGAAAACAACTTGAAATTAAAATATTATGCAGCACTATCACACAGAGCTGCCTGGCAAGTATTTTAATTTTTTCTTGCATTTGTAGTATCTGACAACTTCAAGGGTAAGCTGCTCTCTCAGATAATTTCAGTTTTTATGTGAAACAACAAAATTGTAAACAGACTGGAGACAGTGTGACCACAAGGTCACAAAGTCCTGAATAAATGCTGATTTTGTCATTTGCATTATCTCCATCTTACATAGACCTGCTGTGCCATTGCTGTTTACTTGTTTAAATATGTTAATTCTTGAAACTAATTAAAGAGGAATCTTTCTATTTTCATGAAATTACTGAGTTCAACACAGGAAAGCTGCAATCAGTGATTAAAACAAGAAACACAAGATGGAGACCTGGTTTTGTAGTCTCAAACTCTGTCAACTCTTTTTCTTCAGTCTGAGGTCATTTTATCTCCATGGTATTTGTTTTCCTATCACATGGGGAGGGACGGGATATACTTACAAACCACTGTGTGTTTTCTGGCTTTTCCTGGGGATAAAATGTGCCTTTACTATTTCTCTAAGTCCACGGGAGGACACCAGCCCAGAGAAAGAAGGGATGTGTAAGCCCAACATCAGTTATTACCAGTGATGCCCATGGCATCCTGAGTGAAAAAGAAGAATAAAGTGCAGTAATTCAAACCATTCTTTCCCAGTACACACCCAGAATCTTCCCCGATTTTTCTCCCCATTAATGAATTGTTTTTCTAAAAGACTCAGTGACTCAGAAGGAGTAGATCTAATGATTCAGGATGGGAGGTAAAAAAGAAACAAATTCCAGTAAGAACTCTTGAAACTCAGGGAAGAAAAGAATGTTTATTAGCACACAGGCACACCACCTTGCCTGATATGCCTTACTAACGATACAAAGCAATAATCTCAGGTCAAAAGAGAAGTTGCAATACATGCAAAAACATCTGGATTGTGCACTAAGTAACACATCAGATATAGGTACATCTGCCAAATAAACACACATCTACTGTCCTAGGTAACAGAAGTTCAGAGACTACTTCAGGAGTAAAGGTACAACAGAACAACCATCACTGAGCAGCATCTTGGACATGAAGCATCCTAGACAGAGACATCTGACCTTTGGAGGCAAAAACTGTAACAGGCAAATAGCTGAGAGCCAGATCCCCAAAGACTTATGAAAAGCTCTCGGTGAAGCCTAAGATAATATCAGAATGAGGTCTGAAGGGTTTTGCCCTTAATGGGTAACAATTATGAGTGATTAAAAATGTCTTATGGGTGAGAACTTTAAATCATCAAAGTTTTAATGTTGTTGCTAAGAGTGAAAGGAAGAAAAACTGAATGTTGATACAAATAAAAGAATGTTTTTGTAAAACCCTTAAAATAAATAATAAACAAGAAGGAAAATTTGGGATAATTAACATGTCCTGAAATCAAAATCAACATGGTTTAAGTTAATAAATAATTAAAATAGTTAAGTTCCTTTTTATCCTACAGAACAATGATCAGTATTAAACACTAAGAAAGCAGAAAGAGGACGGGGACCTCCTCCTTAGTCTAAAATGCGGGTGATGAGTGCAAATTACCACCTCTCACCACGAAGAAGCTACGCGTCTGTGTGACACAGGACTAGCCAAAGGAGAGGGATAGAACAAACACACGGCCACTGTAAATTCCACAGGTCTGGGTTTGCATCTACAGGATGACTACTCACAGGCTCAGTCCACTAACAACAGCTGGGTTGGGTGGGGAGAGGGCAGGGGGCGAAGGCTGGGGTGAAGGCAACTCTACCCCTGTGTCAGGTGTGACCAGCGCTCTCCGTCGCTGAGGGGCCGTGTCTGTGCTGCTGCCCAGGGCCCCAGGCCCCACGGGCTCAGCTGGGTGCTACTGATGCAACAGAGGGACTGCAGAGCCCTGTCGGGCGTGGCTGGCAGATGTGCCCACTGCAGACCAGTGGGTGCAAGTGCTTTATCCCCATTGCCGCCACGGCCCGAGCGGGCGCTGCCCGGGCAGGGAGCAGCCCCCGTCCCACTGCAGGCAGGGCTGGGCTCAGAAGGCAACTGGAGAGGCGCTTCTCTGTCCAGGGCATCCTCACTGGCTGGGCTTCTCCAGCTCCCCTGGCAGGAAACTGAGTCTGTGATGCTCCCACGGCGTGAAAGCTGCGGGGCGCAAGATCCTAAAGACAGCAGGACCCCTGTGACAGAGTCCTCACGGGAGACGTGCTCCCTGAAACACCAGAGGCAAACAGTGGGTGTGTGGTGACTGAGATCTCTCTCTATATATATTACATGGCTGTGGTGCAGTGCACAGAGAGCCGGGAGCACCACTGTGCCGGCAGGGACACCACTGGGCTAAGCTGCTCACACTGGCACTAGGCAAAGCCTTGCACAAAGCAGGTTGCTGCTGCCTACTGACTATTGCTATAGCCCAAACATGCAGCAGGGCTGTAGCAGAGGCATTCAGGCCACTCAGAGGTGAAGCACACAGCCCACAGCCCAGCACTGGCTGTGTGGGGCTTCTGCAGAACAGCTGTTCCCAGCTGTGGTTATGGGGTTGCAACCCCGGCGAGGGTCGCGGGTGACAAGGTGCATCCTCACTTCTTCCTGTGCTTTAACAAAAGCATCATATCCCCAAGCAAAAACATCAACATTAGCCATCAGCAAATCAAACATTACTGTGACCATCGTAATTTCTTTTAAATTTTGCTGCTGCCACTGTTGCTCCAAACACAAATCAAGTCTCCAGCTCCCACGACTGTGACCTGACTGTGCTGCTGGCCCAGGAGGCAGCCTTTGGCATACGAGCAGGACGTGCTTCTCCAAAGGGGCCCAGCTACCACACTGCCTGCTGCTTGCAAGGTGTGGGTGCTCAGCCCTTTGGCAAAGGCCGTGTCTGAGCCTGTGTCCTCCCGGTGCCACCGGAGCTCAGCGCAGCCCCGCACGCGGGGACGCCTGGAGCGCTGCGAGCAGCAGGCACAGCCAGCACAAACAACAGCAGCACGATGCAGAACTGTACCCTGTAACCCTCAGAACATCGAGGAGATTTGGTAAAAGGGATACAGGCAGATAAAGCAGCACTTTACAGCATATAACAGATGCCCATTGACACACTGTTGTTACACATTTTCTTCGTTAGCAAAGAAACAATAAAGCCAGCTTTAGAAATCACTTTTTGGACCACATTTTCCCTGTTGCTCCATTACTTCAAAGTGTTTTATGAAACTACTGAATGTGGTCTGCTTTTGTACAGAAAATACACAGTCAGTTGGTTTTGTGATCCAAATAAACCATGCTTTTTTTCTCCTCATGTCATGCATCGGGATGCAGTCAGCTTCTTGTCAATCATTAGTCAAAAGAAACAAACACATTTTTGACAATAGAAAGCTTCTATAAGTAGCATTTCCCATGTTCATTTCTACAGCAATCATTAGCCAGAGCTATTTAAAGTGTTTCTAGCATTTGCTTCTCTCCTGCTTCTCTAATGGAGGAATTTTCCAGTATCTGTGACACTTCCCCATGCAGTTATTTACAAAGAGATAGTCCTTGTGGAGAAGGACTTTAATGAAGTTTACAGTTGCTAAGGTACATTTGTAAATGCTGGCAGTCACACTCAGACAGAACGAATGGAACTCATTGTGCAGCTCTGGGCTGGGCCAGCAATGTAATTAAAGTGCAAATAAAGACAAAAACCACAAGCAAGGCAGGTCCATTTTCCATTGCTAGCATTAAGAAGCATCACAACTGTGGTAAGATATGCCTGATCTGAGAGGCCTAAGTCACAATCTATTTTAAACATCAGTCTCCCTGAGGGGATGTAAGGGAGGTATGCGGTGATAAAGCCCTATTTCTTCAACTGGCTGAGTATCATTGGAAAAGTAAGGACACTTTTCCAGCCAATTTTTGTTTTCAACAGTGCTAACACCTGTGTTTTGTACTGTGATGCTCTTTACGGCATTTGAGCTCACTTCCCATGCAGGTACGATAGGCCACTCTTGATCAGGGAAATGCAGAAGTACCAACTACTGTAGAAATGACATTTATCTACCTGATACATCACAAAAGCAGAGGCTCTGAGACCATTTACAAATAGCACATTTTCTCACACATATGCAAGTGATAATTACTAGCTCACATAAAAATACATACTTTGTGTTTGCTGGCATTTAATGTTTGCCACTGATACATTTGATTTCAGAGCTAAGTCAGTGCCAAATGGCTGAACAAAAAAATAGACATTTTTCAAATCACCGGTTCCACGAAAAGCAAAACTGTCACTCCAGCTCCAAGTGTTCACTGCTGATCACCACCTGCTGCCAGACAGACGTGTGTTTCTCTCCACAGTGTGTCCAGAAAGTGCTCTGTGGCCTGACTTGTCAAAGAAGCTGCGGGAGGTGCAGGAAAATAAAGTGCCTCTCCCAGGGCTGTGTGCAGCGTGACTCACCATCCCCTGCACCACCCCTCTGGACCCCTCACTTCCCAGCTGGCATCTATTTACAACATTTCCACCAGTCCATTTCCTTCCCACGCTGTAAATACTCTCACTGATGAAAAAGATATTTACAAATCATCTGTACAGGTACAATCAGTCGCCTTAGAAAAGGCTGACAAGACATTGAAAGAAGAAAATATTTCATAAAGAGTAGCACTAAATGTACAGCAAGTGTTTCAAACAACTGCAGATCTGAAGTTACTAGAGGCTGTCTTACTGTCATTCCAGAGTAGTAGATGACTGCTAAAATCCAGGTTTTTCAATGCATTTAACACAATATGAAGACACCACAGCCATCACTGCCTCCGTGAACACAGCTTGCCATCAACCCAGCCATCTCATTTAGCTTATTTATGCTAATGCACCTGAGTAGATTACCATCATTTAAATCTGTACCCTTAATTTGTCACATGAGAAGGCTGCAGTGAGTGCCTGTTCACAGGAAAGCCTCCTGTTTTCTAGTCCATCATAGTCCCTAACACCAAACACGATCTTTGCAAAGCAGCAGTCACCTAATCCGGAAAGGAAGAGTTTTTGTCTTCCAACACTCATTGGTGTTGTCTGAGAGGGAAATGCTGTAAGACTCTGTATCTCTTACAGGAAAAGAGAGCTGGCAGCCTTCTCAGAATTGCCCTTGCTGTGTGCAGGACACGGCAGGCCCGGCTGTGCTCCCTGTTCCCAGCTGTGTGCGGCGGGAGCAGCGCGGGCTCAGGCCGGCAGCCGCGGCTCGATCTTCAGCGACAGCTCGTACAGGGTGTCCTCGTCCATGATGAGGGTCTTGTCCAGCAGGTAGTGAGTGACCTGGGGTGGGGAAACACAGATGGTCACTGCCACAGAAACGCCTCTGCTGGCCCTTCCCTTTCAGCCCAGTTGGGATCCTGGCATCCCCTCACGGGTTTTTCTGGAGAAACCCAACAGCTCCCTGGAATGCTGCTGGCATGAAGATGCAGCTGCAGTGCTCTGGGAATTAATTATGCCCTCTTAGGAACAGGCAAATCCTTCACCAGGTTGCCTCAGCCCAAGCTGCTCTTCTGGAGTGTGAGAGGAGCCCTCTCTGAAGGCACAGACCATCTCTGGTCAAAGCTGCATCACTCCCAAGAAGGACAAAGGGAAAAGGAATTGTAGGATGCCTCAGCAGGTGCTTGGGGTGTCTCCTGACCCCTAATCCAGGAACTCAGGGCGGGGAGAACACATTTCCCTTTGAACCCTTCACACCCTCGAAGGCTGCAGAGACCTTTCTGAGAAGGAGCAAAAGATTTCTTTACAAGGCATCAAACAAGGAGTCTCTGCAGGGCGAGGGTCTTGCTGCCCCAAGGACCCATCCCTGTGTCTGTCTGTCCACCCCTCCGTGTGTGGGAGCAGAATACACCAATTTTAGCTTTCAACAACAGCTGCACCTTGGAGGTACTTGCTGCCACGGCTCTGATTTCACCAGCAGGCAGGAGCCTTACCTTCTGCTGGTGCTCTATGCGGTAGGAGGTCTGCTGGAACTGGCGTATTTCCCTGATAATGTGTGAGATCTTTCAAGAGAACACATGCATGTAAGTACAACCACAGCTTGACTTCTTAACTTCTTGACTTTACTAAGCCACGAAAAGCAAGCATTTTTCACCAAAAGATTCCATTTAACCTGGGAGGAGGGAGGGGAAGGGCAGGGCAGAGATCATCTCCTAACAGCTCCCAAGCATTTCGCTGTCCTAAATCCAACATTTATTCCTCAGCCCCGACTAAACCACCCTGCCTCTCCTCTCCCCACAATGAGACCTCTCTGTTCTTTGCCTGCAGTGACTGCTGCAGAGTGCAGCCCTAAGATGGGCATTAAGCTGAGCCTGGAGGAGAAATTTCCATGCCTCCCTCCAAGGAGTTGTTACAAAACAGCATTACATGGCAGTGGGAGAGACATCAACTTTAAAGTGCTTTTTAGATAGACCGAGCACCCTTTGAAAAGAACATTGTGATTACTGCTTCCTGGTGAATCACTGCGTTCCTGTAATTCTGGTTATTTAAAAAAGCTTTTTGTTGCTCCTTCACGAGCTTCAGGCAGCTGCTTTTGCTGTCATTTCTCAGAAAGTAAACAAACTGAGCCTGTGAAAATACCCAGCTGCCAGAAGGTGGTGATAGAAGACTGGGCCGAGCAATTGCTCTCGCATCGCTGCCTCTTGCACGGCACCAAAACACCTTTTCCACAGGTAGCTGCAGAGGAGGTACTGAAGTCAGTAATTAACTCACACAATTAAACACCTGTTGGTGAAGCATGTAAGAAGCTGAACATTACCATTCTCATTTTGGAAAAATTGACAAGGCCTTCCTCAGTGAAGTTGGGTGTTCCCTCCTCGATGAACGCCAGGTCCGTCAGGTACATCCCCAGGTAGGGAACAGCAGGTGGGTTACAGCTGTAAGTGATAAAATCTGCTTATTTGCCTGTAGCTACATTTCCAAATGCCATTTTTTCCTACTTGCACAAGCTCTTTATTACTTTACCCACTTAAAATCAATGGCTTGTGTCCATTTCCAGGACAAACAGCTCCTCTGGCTCTACTCGAGTTGTGTTTGCTCCGGCTGTGACAAATTGAATGCATTCTGTTCAATATCTAATACTAACAGCGTTTTTAAAATGTTCCATTAATTATTATAGTAGTTCCATTCTCTGCTTCTCTCAAGATCACTTGAAGTAGTTGTACCACTCAGCTCTGAAAAGCTGCTTCCAATTACAAAACTTGCAAAAATTCAGGTTTTTGTACAGCCTGAATCAGTACAAAAATTGCAGAACACTTGACACAGAATATCCTGGATACCAAGAATGTCAAATGCAATACAGCAAAGCAATGAAAGAAAACAATATTCAAGGACTATTTCACAAAAGAAGCAGGCTGTTTTCCAGGGGGCTGGGAGGCCAGAGGAGAGGGAATATTACTGTGCCTTTGTCCTGTGCCTATGCTCCTCTCATCATTCATTGTCAGAAACATAATTTATTGTCATATCAATTGATCTGTGACCTGACTCAGGCTTAGTCCCAAGCCCTAAACTCTTTAACTAGACCAATCTTGTTTTTCATAAAAACTTTTATTTATAAAGCTGACTTTATGCTTATTGGAAAAGTTTATCAGTGTAAGTAAAACCCCAACAGGGAACGTTCACACAGAAAAATAGTTTAATTTGCTTCAGTAATTCTCTTGGGCTACTGTGTTTATCCATGAGGGGTACTAAATCACAGGATATTCAGCAAAACAATAATGCCAAACAGAACCAGCCTAGAATTTAAAAGGTTATTAGGCAAAAACTATTATATTAATTATTAAAGCTTAACCCAAGCCAATTACTCTTTAACATGAAATATCCACTGCTTGTAACAAAACACAGTTGTGTAGTGTAGGGAAGCTTACTTTTTGAGCATTTCTCTAAGGTTCTTAAATCTTCCTTCAGATGAAACAGTCTTCTGAAGCTTGTCCATGAGAGCTTTAGTCTAGAAAGGAAATGCATTACTAATGTCATTGCTGGTGCACATAAATGACTGGAATTAAATTGTAGCAAAGGTGTAACTCACTTAGCAACCCCAACCCATTTTAAAAAGTAAGAAAATAGGCATTAGGAATTTAGCTTTACTGCAGTTCCTCCTGTTTCTGAAAACGGAGATCAGGCACTGCTATGAGTGATACACAGAACCTCTGTTTATGCTCATTACCCTGCCAATTGAGGAAGCCCCACAAGTTAATTAAATTAATGGTCAGGAATTCAGAACACAAAAATATAACAGGTTTGATCCTACATGTGGCTGAGGATGCTCAGCTGCATTCACTGAAGCTGATGGCAGCAAAGGGTGTTTACTGTCTTGTAGCTTGCACTGAGCTGCTTTTGCCTCCAAGTTCCTGAGAAAAGCTGAGTAGGTATGTGAGAATATATCCCTGCCTTACACAAATCACTTCCTGTGGGCATCATCAGAGCCTGGCTCCTTCGTAAGTGAAATAAACTTCCTTTTCAGCCTCTTTATGCTACAGACTTGAGGCTTGAGTGTAGAGAACGATGAGAAATACATCATGTTTGAAACTGAATTTTCAATTAAGAGAAAGCTGTAGGCAGACACAGTCCCTTTCTTCTAAGCAGCAGGCTGATGAAAAACCCAGATTGCATTCCCAGTAGGTACCAGAGGACTGTGCATCAGCATCAGTCTGCTGTGCTTTTGTTTTTTTCCTCTTTTAATTGAAAAGTTTAAAAATCAAACTAATTCTAGCCATAAAACTTTTTGGAGGTAAACTCACTTATAACAGTTTGTATTGAAAGGATTTTAAACAGATTTTTAAATAGAAGAACACAGCACCAACTATGAAGCAGCTGAGAAAAAGCTGACTGGAGAAGGTGGGACAGTCAGAATATATTTTAATCGTATTTCTCTGAACCATTTAGAATGGAGAACGTAAAAGACTGGATTCTCTTCATCCTGTCTGGTCTGTTTTTCATGTGTGTGTCTTATTTTGGTGGCTGGCAGACATTTTCACAGCCTTTGCTGACATTCCCAGCAGCCGGGTGAGAGGCATTCAGTGCAGCTAAACTTGAGCTCCTAGCTGAGAAGGAAGGGTGTCAACAGTGTCCTACTGGGTAGCAAACAACTCACAAATCTGAGAAGTGCTGACCTTCCCTCTGGCTGTCTGCACAGGCAGGGAAACAGGGCTCCTTCTGTGGGCACCTGACCAAACTGTAACTGTAGGTGGTAATCAGATGTGTTTAGCAGAAAATATCTGAATTTAGTTTACTGGAATATTTCAGTACTTCAGGCCCAAAAGTCTTTAGCACCTGCTAATTATGTTGAAAACAGTTTGTTCCCACAGACAAAGAAAAAACAGCAAAAGACCTGGATGTGAAATGCCAGTTCCACCTGGAGGAAAAGCAGAAGTACTGACAGGAGGGCTCCTGTCCCAAGCCCTGGATGCGGTGAGCGACGGAACCCCCAAACCCTCCCGGTGGCTGTGCCCCTCTCACCTGCTTGGACACCTTGCTCCAGGTTTTCTTGAGCCTGTAGATGGCACTTCTGTTGAGGGCCGAGGTGATCTCCAGCACGCCGTTGTAGTTGTGCAGGCAGCGGCAGATGTCGGCCACGGCCACCCACTTCTCGATGGCGCTGGCCCGCGAGGGGACATCCCCGTAGCTCATGATCTGCGAGGCCACCAGGTTGCTCATCTGACACACAGGGAGGCACGGGGTCAGGCCTTCACACTTCTGCTTTTTCTACATTTTGCATGTATTCCCAGCTCTGTAGATACTGTCAGTACTTTTCCTATCCTTTCTCTGATGTTTTAGAACAATAAGCTGACCTTCTAACGCATTCCTGAAATATTTTTTGGTCCAACGGCTAAGGAGAGAATATTTTGTTTTTGTAACCAGAATCTGAGAAGACATCACAAGAATTAAGGCAGAGAAGCCCCCTGGGCTGACATCAGTGGGGCAGAACCCAGGGGCTGGATGACCTGACTGATGCTCTTTTAATTGGACAATATTCCATTGATATGTTCATTTGTTAAACATAAATCTGTAGAAACCTGATGCCAATTGTGCATAGAGCCACATGATGCACCTTGAAAGCTTTCAATAAAGCTTTTTTTTTTTTTTAATAAAGCTGCTTTTTATGTTACTATTCTAATACTGTTGCAAAGTTTTCTTTCCCTCTGTTTTAGGCAACAGGGGATGGAAACACAGTCCCTTCTAACATGGAACTGACGAGTGGACGAGGCAGAGAACCCCCAGCACCACCTGATGGAATTCACAGCTCTCAGTAAATCCAGGGAAGTTCTTGAAAATGGAGTTTTAGGCAGGTGCAGGGCAAGATGGTAGGAAAGAAGGGTAGAGGATACAATGAGGAACCTCTCCAAGACATCAGCCATCAAACTGATTGGGAAGTCTCTCAGTAAAGTTCAAGGAAAAGGATAAAAACAAAGATAATTTTGGGGATACAAAGGGCATTCATTAAATAGAACTGGTGTTATATTTCTCTGGAGAAAATGCAGCCTCTTCTGTAGGCAGAAAGGCACTGCAGTACAGTTTAAAATGTTCTACTATCTGAAATTGCCACTGAAATGCACCAATTATTGGAAGTGCGAATCTTCATCTGCTTTGATTGAAATGGTTAATTACAAAAAAGGCTGAACATTCAGTCAGTACTAGAGGAGACATTACATCACGTTGTAACAAAACCCAGTATCTTTGTTCTGGAGGTCACAGACAGTCCATAGGGTTCCTAGAAAGCAAATCTGTATTTGAGAGTACTTACATCATTAAAATGCTGACTAGTTTTCATAATATAGGGTGTTTTCTCATTTTTATCCACTTTCATCCAGCCCTGGCCAAGGAACTCTCTAGACATTGATGGGAGAGAAAAAAGCAAACAAAAATGCTCTTCATAAACACAGTACAGAGCCTGTCTGCAACACAGCCTAAGCAGATTTCAAGGATACCTCAATTTGCTGGAAGCTAATAACACAGCTTTATACTAATTCCAGCATTTCACTCTACCATTTTTAATGCTGTCTGAAATGGTAAATATTATAAAGAAGATTTATTTTTCTCTTAATCCCCTCTCCCCCGTCGCCCCATCCTAATTTTCAGCACCATGGCCCTGTTCATAGCCACATTATCCTGCTCTGTGTGCACACCCCTCTGCCTGGAACCCGGGGGCTGCGTGTGCCTCCTGCCCCAGGGCCACAGGGGACACTCAGGGACAGTCAGGGGACACTCAGAGACGCTCAGGGACACTCAGGCACACTCAGGCACACTCAGGGCACACTCAGGGACACTCAGGCACACTCAGGGACACTCAGGGGACACTCAGGGACACTCACTCGTAGGGGATGCTGCGGAACACCACATGGTCCAGCAGGGTGATCTGCTCTGCCAGCTCCATGGCCGACAGCGTCTCGAAGCACTCGGGCTTGGTGCAGTCTGGCTGCAAGAGGAAGGAGAACAAACACTGAATGGTCTCTCTGGGTGCCACAGGGTGAGAGGAGCTTCCTGAGCTTTCAACACAGAGCTGGCACTGACTTCGTGCTGAAAACAAACAAGAATCAGTAACAACTGCTAACAGCACAAAGGTAAACTTCAGGCTGGAAACTCACAGAGGAGCAGGCATACACCAGCCCAGGAGTATGAATGTAGGTTAATTAAACTCTGCATATGCTGTGCTTATAATTTCATAGATATTAATATATTTCCCCTTTTCTTAATCTTGACATTTACATCTAAATCCTGAAGTTTTTACATGTTTATTTTTTATATTGCCTCCAAATTCTGATTTTCTCTAAAATAAAGTGGACACTCCTGGAATAAAAGAACACTATATTTGTCCAGAAGTACTTTACAAGGTGCAGTTGTGTTACATTTCATTGACTCAAACCCACAACATTTCTACAGGAGTACTCCTGTCTAAATTTCAAGATGAACTTACCATCTGAATGATATCCTCCATTTTCAAATGCATATCATCTTGATCATCCTGAGAAAGAGTCCTGAAAATAGAGATAGCAGAACATCCTATATCGATAAAAATGTTCAGGGATGTCAGAAGGTCTTGTCATAGATCAGCAAAATGGTTTATCTGACATAAACCTAAGACAGCAGTGGAAGAGGTAAAGAAAAAAAAAAGTTACCTAAAAGCTCGTGGTGCTGTAAGCAAAAATGGACAAACTCTTACATCAGAGACCTGTCAGGGGCAAAATATTTCCATAGAGGCTTAACATCTCTGAGCTAATGGATCCTGAAAACCGTCCTGTTCAGTGTCCCACACAGAGGTCAGAGAGTGGAAATGGACAACAAGCTGAGCTTTTACCCATAGCAAGGACATGGTTTCTTTTCAGTAACACAAGTGTTAATGAGTGTTTCCAATTCTGCTACAGAAAACCTGTGCTTATTACAGTTATTTCAGAGTAATGGAACCAAATTAACCCAGCAATGGTAGTAAGTATTAATCAAACACTATCTACCCTGATGTAGTACAGTGCACATAATTATAAGTTCTTACACCTTCATTTGGAAAATACAGACTCAAAGAAACCTTGGATACACACTGGATTTATGTAACACAGGAAAGAGAAGATTTAGAGAGAAAGAACATAAGCCAGAATGTAAAAGACTGTCTGAACAGACACCAACACTGTGCCCAGACGTCACTGGGCTGGTTCCCATCAGAGGAGGTGAAGGTGCAAGTACAGGTGAGCTCTGGGCCAGGCTCTCTGCAGAAGGTCCCCCTCAGCTGAATTCCCAAGGAAAGTTCAGGTGCCCATTCCCAGAGAAGATGAAGTTCCCCTGGTGATTCCAGAAAGCACAGCAACAGCAACAGGTCCCTCCAATTCTCTACCTTTGCACTCTGTAGTAACAGACTTTGTGCCTACCAGCCAGGAAAAGGGTTAAAGGAAAGGGATCAGCCTGCCTGGAGGCTTCAGCTCTGAATGTCAGACATGAACTTGGACTAAATGGGTGTGGAGGAAGCTTTGGTGCCCAGTACGCCAGGTTCTGCTGCTGGGGGCTGCTGTTGTTTCCTCTTGGTTTGTGAGACACAGGGATAGGCTAAAATCCAGTGCAGACATGGACAGGATCTAAGGAATGCCTTCCCTCCAAATCCAGAAGAACACCCTTCATGTTTCCACAGGGCTGGAAACACCTCGGGGAGATGTCTTTACCTCTCCAGGAGAGCCTTGAGCTTCTTCCCCAGACAATAAGAGAGGGCAGCCCCAGACTCTGGAACAGCCTGGCCATCTGTCCTGCACAGCAGCTTATTTTGTGCTGCTCCTCGGGGCTGGCTGCCTGCAGGAAGGTGTTGGTCACCCTGTGACAAGAGCATGGGCTTCTGGCAACAAATTCCAGAGAGGGCCTATCCCTCTGCCCCAAGTATTCCCATCCATCTTGTCAAATTCATCATCTGAGTTACTTACATGCTACTTAATGTTGGATGGGGTTCTAGGCTTTGATACAGAAATCGTTGTGTTTGCTTAATATTAAATAAAATATGAAACATGGGATTCTTGACAGATTGAAAATAGTTAATTTTGCCCCATCTTTGCCTCCTGATACTCTCTACTACGACATTTCATGTTTTATGTGGACTTTTAATCCCTCATTCTAAACAGATGCTTTTTATCTAGCACAGTGGTCTCATGAAACAAACAAAACCCACCCCTCCTTTTCTCCATAAATGCTCTCCAATTAAATCTGCAAAGGACAATGGATGTCTACACTGAGTAAAGCAATTTTATGGATGGCATCAACCGCAGCTTCCACTTCAGTCTGTGCTGTTGTCAGCTTTGGGATACCCAGTTTCAACAGAGCTCTGGGAAAACACATTAAGCTGATCAGCCCATCTTGGGCAGTTCCCACTGCACTCCCTGGAGAGCTCCTGGGAGCTGGGAAGAAGCAGATCCATGTGAAAGGAGTCACGAGAGAAAGCAAAGGCCCAGAGAGACTCTGCTGGACAGTGTCAGCCTCGGGGAGGACTGAACAGGGTGACACCTCCATTATCGTTAGAAGTACATACATAAGAAATATCCTTTTAATCCTTATATTCAACAGTTCAGCCTCTCTCCCTCTCCCTCTCTCTCTCTCTCTCTCTCTCTCTCTGTCTTCTTCATGTCTGACCATTCTGAATATTAAAATAATTTTCCAGTTGAAAACAGTAACATGTCCCTCCTCCTTCCTTTATGGTATATAAAGCATTTTAAAAATGTTTAAAAGCTAGCCTGAAATGTGTTGTTTGGTGAGATCACACAAGGCAGAAAAATTGTTCATCCTTCACATTTTGACATCTGCATATCTCTGGATTTCATTTCCGTTTAGTCTGAGGAAGAAGATGGAAGAAATATTTCTTGAAATACCCTGTTTTTCTCCAGATGGGATTATCTGTCAAAGTTATTCACTGCTCTTCAGCCTGAATTTACACCCTCCTGCCTCATTATCAATTAACTTTTATCTAGATTTCAAGGGTTAGTGACTAAGGGATAAAACCTCAAGCAAACATACATTGATAGGTTTGCCTAGCTTTCAGAACAGATACTGAATTAAAAAAAAAGCTTTTCTACCCTGAAGAGAAACCCTGTCAGTCCACACAACAGAAATCCCATCATGCAAGAAACACCAGCTGCTTTGTTTGATGACTCAAGGCATGAAGCAGTTCAGCATCTCCCATCAACATTTTCCTTGTCATTCATATTCTGAACAGAGCCTTTCCCAGAGCTGACCATGATATATCTTTGGAACACAAACCAACCTTTCCTCCTCCTCTAATCTCTGCTAACAAGGGGACTGATTTTCCAAGAAAATGTACATGCATTCAAAGGCTGGGGAGTTTGTAAAAAGACATATTTTTACCCAACACCCTTCAGGGAGACATGAAAAATACCAATATCAAGGCTCAGAAAGCATGAACTTCCTGTCATGAATGTTTGAAATTGAATTTGTGACAAGAAATGCTTATCCTAAGCTCATTCTGCATTTGTCTACCCTTCAGACTCAAGAGTACACTGCAAAAACTGAAACATGGGGAAGCCAAGGCCTACAGTGACAGCTGACAGGCAGCCCAGAATTCTGATAGAACACGTTTTGATATGCCACGGCCTTTTAGATAAAATGCCTGCAGCAAGCACCTCTGCCGAACAACAACAAAGCCTATTTCATGGCACTCACTTAGCAAGGGGGTGAGTGACTGTTTTTGTGAAGGGCACATCAACTGGCTTACTCCTTCTTCCCATTCCCAACCTGTCCCAGAGAAACCTTTTGAATGAAAGTTTCATCAAAACTTCCAGTTACAACAGATCTGTGCTTTCATATGAAAAGCATGCTGTCAGAATGTTCAAACACATGGGTTTCTGAAAACAACAAAAAAGCCCTTCAGTTACAGGTAATTTATATTTCCCCTCTAAGTAATATTGGATGAAAAGTCTCAATTTAGAAGAAAACCAGAAAGATGACATCTCTCCAGGGAGCAGGGCATGGGCTGAGCAGCTTTTCTCCACAGCAGACCAGACTTGGTCTGGCACCAAGAGGGGAAGACAAAGCCTGGGAGGACCTCTACACCTTCTGCAGAGGGCAGAGCCTGGGTACCTTTAGGACAGCCAGGCGGGACTCACAGCAAGGCCTGCCTGTGTTCTCTGACTGTCTGGGGAAGGAAAGTGCCTTCTATGGAGGAAAGGCCAGGATGCCTAAATTCAGACAATTCTGGTGGAGAAAATCTCCTCCACAGCAGGGAGTGACTGTAGGAGCAGTGCTGCAATTCCCTCTGCACTTTGTTTGGTGGTTTGGTGCTACAGGCAAACACGGGTGCCACCACGGGGTTCTTCGTAATGCAAACCATTCATAATGGACACTAGAACCCACGGACAGCTGAAAGCACTCGAGAAATGATGTGGTTCCATTGCAGGCCTGCTCTCAACATTCAACACTGACTATAACCTGACCTGAGAGGGATTCCCCCATGTGATGCAGAACAGAGAACACAGTGCTGTGGGAGGGACCCTGCAGGATGTGGTGCCCCGTCAGGTCCTCTCAGCAGAACCTTGGCCTGAAGCTGAGCAGTTCTGGGTCAGCAGGAACGCTGCTCCCTTCTACAATGAACAGTGATCTCTGGAGACAAGTAACAGTGAGAACTCTCCCTTTTTGAGGAGAGTTTGGGGAAGAGCAGGTTCAGTGACTGGCCTGGCCTACTCAAGCAGTCACAGCACCTCAGGGGGCACAGGGCAAGAACAAACCCCGTATCATCACATCCTCCTTTTGCACCACAGGCAGAACTTCTGGTTTTAGTGAAAATGTAGAAAAACGTTGTTCTTCTGGCTCTGAAACCCTGGTTGCCATCTGGGTTCACATGGCTGTGTTGTCAGGCAGGGCTCGAGCAGGTCAATGTTTCCCCTCCTGCCCGTGCTGGTTTCTCATTCCTCCTGAAATCAGTTCCAGAATTGTACAAGGATCTTTTCAACCTGACAGAAGCTATTCCCCTTTTTATCCTCTGCTTAATGCAAAGTTAAGTTGTCAAAGAACAGCTGCTCCACCTCTGAATCCACCAAACACACTGAGGAGCTGAGGAGCAGAGGGACCCCTGGGTGCCCCAGGACCTGAGATGACTCCAGAACCGAGTGCTCACAGGGTCACCAGGACAGCAGGTCCCTGCTTAGAAAGTTGGTCAGGGTTTTTTAAAGCTTATAAATATTGCTATTTTAATAATGTGCAATAAAAATTAAGGGCTGTGGAGGAGGAAAGGAACAGGCACCCAATGTCAGTATCACAGATGAAGTTACACACAAACAACTGCAGATTGTTCCTCACATCCTGTAATTCCCTCTTCTCTGTTAACTATGCAGCCTTGCTGAGAGCCTGCCTCTCCGGAAGTAATTACAGTGCTTTGTTAAACTTTGGAAATCCCTCTTAATTACCAGAGATTTCCCAGGTGATCCCAACACCAGAGATCCTCCTTCCAAGGAAAGGGTGAGAAATTGTACTGAAATTTCTTTCACAGTGAAATAGGATTGAAATATCTCACATTAAGGTCTCCAGCATCCATATATGTTTAGCAGCACTTCCAGGCTTGAAAAGTATTAAAGAACTTTTGATAACCAATGTCAGGCAAGGCTAAAGAAAAAAACCTATTTTTTGTCATTTTTTTCTTTGCAAGAGCAATGGAGCATGAAGTTTCACAGAATGGTCAAAAATCCAGTGTGAGTTTTTGAAAAATTCTAAAAATGGAAATATCTGGTGAACTGCATTCACTAGTGTCTCAGTGTGCTCAGATACTCCATAGTAAGCTCTAGGAAGAGAGGGACAAACAATAACAACCATTCCATACAACAGCAGTAAAAGAATGCAAATGGAGACAATTCATAGGTTACACATAAACACAAAGGTGCATTTTTGGATGCAACTGTTAATGGAAACTGGCTGATTTGAAACGAGATACAGGAAATTGTTGACCAACCCGTATGGTAAAGGCCTATAAATCCATCCCATTACTCTGCCAGGAACAGCCAACCAGGCTCGTTTTTAAATGCTTTTTTAAGAAGCTGATAGCTTGAAGGTGATTTTTTCCACTGTGAGCAGCACCTTTGCTGTCACACATATTATCCAAATTCATGTTATCCTCACCCTTCTTGCTGTTCTGGCTTGCTACTTCTTCCAAACAAATACATGAAACAGACTTCACGTTTAAACAGACTTCATGTTTTCACTTGGAATCACAGCTTTTAATAAGAAGTTTTTAATAAGAACTTAGCTTTGCTTCTTATCCTTTGTTTGATATTTGTCCTCACAAGTGAAAAACTTTTCAGTAATTTAGTTTTCATGTGTCTGACAGGGATACCTGTCAAATCATCTTAGAAAATTCAGGCATACTATTTTTATTGCAGCCTTATTGGCTTACCTGCAGAATACTTACAAAAATGTTAACAAACATAGATTTATTTGTGTTTTTTCATGATATTTTATTTTAATCACTCCTTAGCATTTAAATGTTTTAAGTAATTTATTTATTTAATCACTGCTTAATCTTTTAATGGTTACCACTCCTCAGAAATGGAGAACAATTTACATGAAAATCCGTGGCTATAAAATATTCACACTTTGTAGAGGGAGCTGTTTTCACAGATACCTGAGGACTGAACTCATGGCTGTCACCTGTTCTGCAGCAAAATTTTCAAATACAGGTATTGTTATGAATTAAAACAGGCTGTTTTATGGCTCATAAAGCACTTAGTAATCCTTCAAAATTAAATACTCTGGAGAAGAACCCAACCGTGTGGATTCTATGGTACACAATCCCCCAACTATCTCACGTGCTGCGTTAAATGTTAAATTATTAGAAAAGCATTTACCTCAGTATGTTCGCAGTGGCTTTTCTTTCTTGTGGCAAAAGGTCAGGGTCTCTCAAAACCTCCTCCAGCAAATTTAGCACATTCATTTTCAGCTCATTGTTCAGCTCAAAATCCTGAAAAGGAAAACAGTTTTACTTCCTTCTGTCTTAATAGTTGGGCAAACAACTGAAAGAATTCACTGCAATGGCTTTGCCTTTTTCTTTTGTTGTTGTTATTTAATTTGTATTAGGACTGATTTTCCCCCCCCTAGTATTAGGTTTGAAAATATATATAGAAACCTGAAAAGCTGTTGTAGCAAACTGGCCACAGAAGTAGGGTCCCCAACAGGCTGCAATTTTTCTCCTTTCTGACCTTTCTCTTCTAATCAGTTACCCTTTCTAAGATCTGCATCTGGCCAAGACCCACAACATCCCCTCGTCTCCTCTGTTTAACTGCAGTTCTGGGGACAACACTCCTCTGTGTTCAATTCTCTGTGTAGTTCTGGGCACAACACTTGGGTTCCTCTCACTGATTTCCTGGCTTTCTCTGTCTATCTGCCTCCCACTCTGGTATTTCTTATCTCACACCCACCCTGTTGGGAAGGTCTGCTTTCTGTGCAGCACTCCAGCTAAGAAGCTCCCCAAGTCAGGCTGCAGCTCTCTGGCTCTGCTCTGAAGAGCTTCAGCATTTTAGTTCCCTCTGGGGCAGACTGGTACCTGACACAGGACTGCAGTTCAGGAACATGCAACAACCATTTACGCTGATCTCTGAATTTGGAGAGACTCAGAAAACAGAGTATTAGGCATTCTATTGCAGCAGAATGTGCAAGCTTTAAGGTAGGGTCTTACAGGCAAGTCTTGGAGTAGACTCCAAAAACTCTTGTACTCAGCCCAAAGCAAGCATTTGGATAGGAGAACTGGACCCAAAGCCTTCAGCTGCCCAGAGCATCACAGAGCTCCCTGGATAACCCACAGCCAGCAGGCCCTGAGTGGAGAGCTCCCTCCTGTTCCCATGGGAACGGGAGGCACAAAGTGGGGAATATTTGGCTCCTCTGCACAAGAACGTTGCCTTTCCTTTCCAAAGAACCAGCACAGCCCCTCCTGTGGGGAAAGGCTCCCCAGCTGGCAGGGTCTCTGGAGATGTGTGCCCCCGGGGAGCACCAGAACCCCCCTGGCCAACACACACCATGGGTTTCACTTCTGGCTGAGGCAGCAGCACGAGTGCTCACTACAGGAGGGGCCATGGCCAGCGTTACAGCACTTCTGGAGAAAGGCTATTGCTCCAGTGTCAGTGCTCAGAAACCTCCTGCCCTGGGCACTTCCCTCCTCTGACAGCAGCCCCTCTTCACTCCTCAAAAGTCTCCTCACTTGGGCTTCAGCTAATTACCAGTCTGGAGCCAATTCATATCTGTGTCTCTTTTTTTTTTTGGTGATATTTGTCCATATTCAAGGGTGTTGAAGAATAGGAAGCCACAGCTTTAGGCTTTGCATGGGGTAGCAGACATTCATCTCAAAGACAAGAAAAAATTACTTCTGGTCACTGCGCTGTGTTTGCTTTCTAAAATGCATTTTCTACAGCCATAGTTGGAAATGCCTCCCTTAGGAACTGTTTTAGTCTGTGTGCAAGAGAAGAGAATTTTTTCATACATTTAGGGTATGGAAATGGGACTAATTAGTGAAAACATGAGGAATGTATCTAAACTACATGACAGTACTGTTCACTCCAGTGATTTTGAAAAGAAAATAATTTGAAATATGAAACTGTGGAAATGTAGTTAAAGGGGAAACCTTAAGTCTGCACAAGCCTGAGCGACCAGTGTAATTAATATCAGTGTTTGCCTTGTAGCTCAGGGGCAGACATGGACAAAAGAGGCTGGGTATCTTTGCTACCTGTGCTACAAAAATATCCCAAATGAACAGAACAGGTGTCCCAGAGCTGACACATCCAACATCCTCATCCAGCATTACTGGGTAGAATTCTCAGGCACATCACATCAACCTGATCAGGATTTTATGTCCAAGTGCAGCCTTCAAACCACAACTCACCAACTATTTTCATTATAGGATATTTTCTCTCGAGGTATCTTGCTTTATTGAAACCAAATTTATGACCAAAAAAGTCTAGAATTTTAGAAGTTATTTAATTTGCAAATAGGATGGGGAAGCCTCACCTACCAGATTCGGCCAAACCCAAGCATTTCCAGTTTTTTCCTGTTTATATGCTAATTCTTCTAATAATCAGAATTAATAAATTGGTCACTGACAGCACTAAACTTGTTTTACTGAGCAGTTCATTTCCACAAGATAGTAGTGCTGGAATTGCTGGGCAAACTCAAATTTATGGTTCTCTTTTTTAAAACAATGCGTCATCTGCTTCTTATAATGTGGTAAGACAAAAAATACAAAAAAAAAGGTGGGATTCAGAAGAAAAATGCAGAACTAATCTCTTTTTCTACAGAAGTTCATTATCTAAGTGGTACTGAGATTGCAGTGAGATGAGCAATTTATAAAAAACCTAGGGAAATAATTGCACTTAAACACGTACATGTACTTAACTTCATGTAGAAAGGTTAACATAAGAATTATACAAACACCAGAATACTAAGCAACCAATTCCAAGTATAATTTTAAAATAACTCAATAACTCTAAATACATGCAGATCAAATCTATCTGTATTACGGGTGTTACATTAATATTTATCTGCTTATGGTACAGGACATAAAGATCTATAGGTAGCTATATATAGCTCTACATGTATGTGTATCACATCTCTCTACATAATTTTACACTACTTTTTTGACTTCTGTTCGTAATTTACACATCAGAGAAGGAATACAGTTGGTCAGACAGGAATCTCTCAATTTTCCAGCAGGCACATTTCAATCTGACAGTGGTTTAGTTCTTCATGAGAGAGCACATACCTTGAATATATTTTAGAGTCTACACTGAGCCTAAAGAACTGTGAGTCTTACTAAGATTTGGAATCACTGGCCAGCAGAAAAGAGACTGCAGCAGAGGCAGCAAAAAGCAAGAAAAAGAAAACTTACCTGTGCTAAGGTGCCTTTTAAAACTAGAAACAATAGATTTACAATCAGTGTTTATACGGAGAATATATTTTCAAGATTTGACATAAGCTCAGTGAAAGTCCAAAAGCTTTTTCTCTCCTCTCTCTTTAAATCTTCCTCAGTGAGAGGAAACATTCTGCATCTGAGCAGTGAATAATCCTGCCAAACGAAATGGAGCTAAAACCTGGGAACCTGATTTGTATTTCAGCATGCCAGTGAGAAGGACTGCAAAAGGACAGGGGGGATGGAAGAAAGAGCCAGGAGGGGAGAGAGATCTACTAGAAGACTATTTACAGGGAAATCAGAATATTTTTAAGGAGATGGGCTTTGCCTTACAGTTGTCATGTATCTCTTCTCACACCAAAGAGAAAGCAGGTAATTATTTCAATGGCATCAGCTGGATGACCTGTCCTGTGCACAGCAGACCAAACACCATCAGAGTGCAGTGAAGTTACTCCACAGCTGCAGTCCTCTACAACAATACCTAATTCTGCAGCACAGAGGCACACTTAAGCTACCACATACGATTGTATTGAGGAAAATCTTTATAAATTCACACGCAACAAAACACACACAGGTGGAAGGCAGAGATAAATGATATTATAACTGGCTTCCAGGAAAACTCATCCCTGAGCTTGAAATAAGCCTGGCTTGCTTCAAGAAACAAGCAAAGGACAACAGCGTTGTCTTCCAGTCAGCTTCAAGTGCAGAGATTCATCCTTTGTGGAAGAATGTCAGCCCTGATTGTACAGAATCAGTGTTTGCCTGTCACTCCTGATGGGACATGCTCAAGTCAGAGCCACGAGCCACGTCAGCAGCACAACACAGACCTGCAAAACCTGGGGAGAGCCCCCTCGAGAGCCCTGGGGACAGCGAGGAGATGTGACATCCCTGCCTCTGAGAGCAGGGCTGCAGCGTGCTCCCGGAGAGCTGTCAGCATCCAGCAGCCCTGGGCGCAGAGCCCTGCTCATTGCTGTGACTGGCTGCAAGCCTGGCTCCCTGCACAGCAAACCTCGCTCCTGCCAGGCTGCCACCAGCACGGCAGCAGCTCAGGACACGGCTATTTGGGCACAGGCTTAGGCACACCGCGTCTCCTCACCAAGTGGCCACCAGCACGCTGCAAGCTCACTCTGCCCAGGGCAGCTCTGCTGACCCCTCACCATTTGTACCATGACGTCTGCTGACTTGGGAAAGAATCACAGAAATTTCTTTGCTGCTTCAAGGCAGAGGCCACAGGTCCTAGGGGTTAATTTGCAATGTAGTGGAAATACAGCATATGTAGGTAAGTGTGGCTTAAGTGTAATTTGTTCACGTTTCTACAATAAACTTACTATAAACTTGCCAGATATCTCATTCAACACTTACACCTCTCAGTATAAGCCAAGTAGGGCTCATATAAAGGATTTTCTATCCATTTTTTAAATTCCAATGAAATGGAAAGAAATTAAATTGCCCAATTCACGTGCACTAAAACTGTTTTTAATGAACCAAAATAATCTGTGCTCAGACAATCCTCTTGAAACAGGTGTTCTCCCCATCCCCAAGTGCTATCAGTAACTGCTTCTGGCAATCCCTTTGCTGAAACCCACCCCGGCTCTGCGGGCACAACCAAGAGAAGGAGCTGCAGGAGGCAATCTCACAGCTGGAGCCAGGCAGGCATCAGGCATGGATCATGATCTATTATCTCAAAATTCAATCCGTGGTCCTCCCCCCAGATCTTGTGGTAACTCCATAACCCACTGACACTGTCTGGCAGCCAGGGAGCTTGTAAGGGAACTGCTCCAGCTGAGATCTTCAAAGAAGCCAGTGGGAACAAGCCCTCAGCTGTCACTCAGGACTGGGAAGCCTGGAGAGGCCAGATGTGGAAGCTTTCTCCTTGGACAGGCTCCACTTCAACCTGCTTGCCGCAGGAGCAGAAAAGTGTCATTTTGCAACATAAGTGTTTAGATAAAATACAAGTATTTTTAAATAAAAGGAGGCTGCAAGACCTCACTCAGGTGATGGAACTCATACTGAGACCTTCTCCCCTTGGCCCCCTTTTGCCTTCCTATTTTTGCACCTCTGCAGGAGGCAGTGGGAGCTTTATCCTGGCGAGCCCTTTCTGTGCCCATCAAGGCTCCTGCTCACAGTGCTCACCTGCCTCAGCAGTTGTGTGTTCATTGTGTACAGCGGGAGCATCCTGCCCTGCTCCTCTCTGACACATTTCAGAAACAACATGTAAACACAACCATTCTGCTGCTTTTAGGGCAAAAAGAAAGCTTTGTTGGCTTACAGGTGTCTGAGTGAAAAAAAGAGGAGGGATATGGAATGAAAAGCACAAAAATGTAAATAAAACAATCCGGAATACCTAACGGTATCTTTCATACTATGCTGGTTTTGGCTGATGAGCAACACAGCTTTGACTACTCTTGCTCAGGGTGGTAAAAACAAGAAGTGTGTGTCACATCATCTGGGGATAATTTGTTCCCAAATTCTTCTCTGCACCTTGAAAGCTCCTGGGCACATTAATTAGATCCTTGTGCCCTCCACAAAGGGCTGCAGACCTGGCACTACCACTGTACATTTACTTGAAATGTGAGGCTTCTACAGTGTATGGCCTCAGTTTTAGAAACAATTAATCCTTTTCCCTGGCATTGTTTAGCCTGATTTCAAGATAATGAAACCACTTTATGAAAGCACATCCTCACTAAGTACGCTGATTTGTTAATTTTAATGATTCTGTTTTCTGGTCACAGACAGTTTTATACATTAAATGCTGTCCATGCTCAGATAACTTTAAAAAAAAAAAAAAGAATACCACTAAACCATCCCCAAGTGTGGTTTTAAGACAGTTGCAAGACAGTGAGGAAGCCAATTGATTCCACAGCCCAGCACAGACCTTCCAAACCCCAGCCAAGGATTTTCTAGAGCAAAATGAGCAGACACAAGGCTCTGAACCACTGGTTTGGACAAGTCCTGCATCCCTTACTCCATGCACTAACCCTGACCCAGGTCCTTACGCACACAGAGCAGCAGCCTGAGCAAGCCAAAGGGCTCGAGAGGGAGAGGAAGGGGATGATGCATGTCAGAGCTCTCAGACACATGGCTGCACCTGAGGCTTGCACCAAGGCACAAGACATCAGCACAACAATTCAGGCAGACTCGTCACTGGTGAACCAGGGAGCACCAAGACAGGGTTGGCTTTGCAGCAGAGTTATTCACAGGCTGCAGCACTAAGGTGTGTCTGCAGCAGCATCTCACACCCCACAGAGAAACAAGGCAAGCCTCAGGTTACACATCTCTTGTCTTTGATTCTCTTTGCATCCAGTGATGTGAAAACAGTGTTTTGGCAGCAAAAAATGTGCGTGGTTGGTCACCTTCAGTAGTGGTGTGGGCTGGTGCTGACCACGAAGACCTTGGGACATTGCCAGGAAGAGTCTGCTGGACAAGGAGAAATTGCCTACTTGGTGCTGAGAGATTTTGCAGCTAAAGCAAATTCAGAGCCAAGTGGAGGAAAAACAATCAAAATTGCATGTTTATCTTTGCAAACATCTGTTTATTTTCACTTATTTTCTCACCTGTTTTTTTTTGTTTGGTAGAGGGTTTTTTAGAATAAAACCTGCCCATTTTTTGAGAATCAAACTTGCCCTTGGCTGCTCATGAAGATGAAGGATGTCTCAAGGTTGCTGAGCAGCCAGAGAAAAATGTGAATACCGTAAAATGTATGAAAGTTTTTGGCAGGACTGTTGTTATTAAAGAATTGCAATGCTTATATTGTTTTGTCATTTTGGAAACTGAATAAGCATTTCCTCACCAGACAGTGGTGGCTCAGGGTTTGCAGTTTGTGTTGTTATTGTGAAATAAGCTGGGAGCTACTGCTCTCCCAGGACTCTACATCCTTACTGCCAACACTTCACACCATTTGGCCAGACCGTAACTCTTTGCTGTCCTCCTTAAAGCAGTCCTGTCCCATACTTTTTGGCAGCAATTAGCCAGTCTTTTCTGGTTTGCTTAGGTCTGCTGTCCTTTCTCCCTGTTCTCACAAGAAAACAACACAAAGAGCTGATTACATGCTCTGCTGCTGTAGCTTTTCTTATTTTCCACACCAAAGCCCTTACACTTTAAACTACTTTCTGTATTGGAATAATGGAATAAGAGAGCCAGAGAATTAAAATCTGACACCTTTGCCGTGGAAAAAATAAGTGGCAGTGGGAGCCCAAGGAGTCCAGGTAACAGCTTCCACTTTGAAAATGCACAATGAACTATTACTCATTACCTTTGTCTTCTTATTTTTAAAAGAATACCAAAGAGTACCAATTGTAAACATGATGCAAAAGTAACTGCAAAAGTATTCAGTGAAACTACTTGTAGACACTCCTTAATGTAAAGTTTCCACATTTCCACAATCACACAAATTAATTAATCACATATTTTAATTAGCACAGAAACTCATCTCAAGTCTTAGCAGTTATTTAATATGAACTGGAACACAGTAAGCACCTACAGTAACACAAAACTCTAATAAATGTTGGCTGCCACTCCCGTTATAGCTGAAGATTTGCTTGATTCTGACTTTAATTTAACAGGTAGTCAAAGAAAACTTGGTGTATATAGGCTGCTTCCAGTAACTTGAAATGATTAATCACTCTCATGATACCAAGAGAGGTTTTAGTAATCTCTTCTGGGCTGCTCAGCTTTTCAAACACAACCAATGTTCCCACTTACACATCTCTTACTGAGCCCATTCTCTAGCAAGCTTAGCCTCTACAAAAATTAAACCCTTTACACGGGAAAAAGGAAATGGATTTGACATGAGAGTTTGACATTGCTGCAGTAAGCTTCTGAGCTGAAGTGTTCTTTATTAGCAGCATGTAGTGACAAACATCTGAGTGCTGTGAAGCACCATCTGCGCAAGGTGTACAAAAATCTGTCCTTTGCTTCCAAAGAGCCCTCACTCCTTTCCTTTCCTTTCCTTTCCTTTCCTTTCCTTTCCTTTCCTTTCCTTTCCTTTCCTTTCCTTTCCTTTCCTTTCCTTTCCTTTCCTTTCCTTTCCTTTCCTTTCCTTTCCTTTCCTTTCCTTTCCTTTCCTTTCCTTTCCTTTCCTTTCCTTTCCTTTCCTTTCCTTTCCTTTCCTTTCCTTTCCTTTCCTTTCCTTTCCTTTCCTTTCCTTTCCTTTCCTTTCCTTTCCTTTCCTTTCCTTTCCTTTCCTTTCCTTTCCTTTCCTTTCCTTTCCTTTCCTTTCCTTTCCTTTCCTTTCCTTTCCTTTCCTTTCCTTTCCTTTCCTTTCCTTTCCTTTCCTTTCCTTTCCTTTCCTTTCCTTTCCTTTCCTTTCCTTTCCTTTCCTTTCCTTTCCTTTCCTTTCCTTTCCTTTCCTTTCCTTTCCTTTCCTTTCCTTTCCTTTCCTTTCCTTTCCTTTCCTTTCCTTTCCTTTCCTTTCCTTTCCTTTCCTTTCCTTTCCTTTCCTTTCCTTTCCTTTCCTTTCCTTTCCTTTCCTTTCCTTTCCTTTCCTTTCCTTTCCTTTCCTTTCCTTTCCTTTCCTTTCCTTTCCTTTCCTTTCCTTTCCTTTCCTTTCCTTTCCTCTCCTCTCCTCTCCTCTCCTCTCCTTCCTCCCCTCCCTTCCTCCCTCCCTCTCTCGTTTCCTTCATAATTTTCAATAATCTTGTGCATGCATGACAAATTCTCCCAATTTTTTTCCCACATGGCTGCTTAAAGGATCTCTCTCCCTGGTATCCCATAAACCACTCAGATTTCTTCCCTTCCCTCCTCTACCAACACCGTTTCATAACTACGACTCAGACGCGCAGTCACAATTGACATTAAGCAAACAAACAAACAAACAAACACCTGCAGGAAAACACCAGTCTCTCAGCACAGTGGGAGTGAGCTGGCTGCAGGCCAGGGCTGGCAGTGGGTTTGGGGGTACCTGTGAGTGCTTGGACACCCAGTGTCGCAGGACGTTGAGCACGCGGTTGGTGGCGGCCCTGCGGATGATGAACTCCTTGTCGCACGTGCGCTCCGAGTTGTTGAACCCTGGGCAGGATAAAAACACACAGCAGGGTTAATGGGGCTGGGAAACACTCACATACAACAGCAGTGCCTTCAGAAAGCAGCAAGCTTACAGAGCATTTCTGTGCAGTGACAGCAAAGACCCCTGACAGGCGTGGCACGGGAACACCTGGACCAAGCAGGTTCTGCAGGATCAGTGCAACTCAGCCTTGCCCAGATAACACAGACACCCCCTGGGCTCAGCATGCAGTTTGAGAAAGGTGAAGAATAATTGCCTGTGTCATAAGGTCTCCCTCCAGCATGGAAGAAATCAAATAAAATCTATAAAGAAACAAAGTGAATTGAAAACATTCAAAACAAAGACGGAATTATTTTCTTTTTCCAGTGTGGAAAAAATTTACAGCAAGAAAGAGGACCAGACCAAAGCCAGGCCTGTAATCAAGCAGATTTGGAAAGTCAGTATGATTTAGAAAAATGAAACAGGTAAATTTCAGAACTAGTGAAGAACAAGGGGAGGAGAGCAGTTTAAACACAGAGGAGAAGAAGGTCAGCACAAAAAAAACCTTCCTTCACAAGAGCAGTGTTGTACAGGCTGTACTGATCACCACTATTCAAATAAGCTGTTTGGGCTTTTTAGCACTGGGACCACAAGAAAATGGGAAGATATATGGAAAACACATTTATAGACCCAGCTGCCTGAGAATGAAGATTTTTCAGATGCAGTGTTTCCCCACACATCTTTTATGGACCACTGTTTTTCTGCAGCAGCAACAATTTCTTTCAGCAACATATATTAATCTATTATATTAATTATAAAGAAGTTAATATAAAGAAATCGTTTTAAAAACAAACAAGAAACTTTCTCCCTACATTCACGCTATTGCTTCTCTTTTCATTCTGCTATAGCTTTATCGTAAATACAATCTGTATGCTAAAATGGTGACTACATTACTTTAATACTAACAAAATTGTTACATTAAAGCCTGGAATTTCTTTTAAAATTTGATTACTCTGAAGATACACTTGAGAAGTTTACATTTTTGTAAGTTTCTTTAGATTTGCTCTTGCACTGTGCCTCTCTCCATTCCACTCAGTGCAGAGTCCAGGGAACAGCTGGAAACATCCTCACACGTGACCAGTGCTTTACTGTATTTTTGGCATAAAAGCTGCCCAAAACCCCGTGTTTTATTATAAATAGCAAAGGCAGATTAAACTTCTATTTATTCTGTGATAAACCCATTGGAGGTATTCTGGAGGCTTGTATTAGTTTTGCTCTATTTTTATTACAGACAATGCAGAAAGTCCAAATTGCTGTTCTGTATTTTTGGCAAGATAAGCAAGACAGGAAATGTTTAACTGCAGTTTTACATCTTTTACTGCAAGTTAGACTCCAACCCTCAAATGTATTTTCTACACTTATGTTTCATGGACATGTTTTAAACTACGGCATATTACACTGTAGATGACATCTGAGATTCAATATCAAAGGAAGTTCAATATTGAAGCATTTTCAGGAGTTTCATTGCCCATAAAGAGAAAAAAAAAAGAAAATCTCTGAGGCTTTTCTCAGCAAAAGGTAACAGAGGCAACATTTTGTCTGTTAATTTTCCATGCCTTTCACAGTTAACCTATTGCAGCAGCAATTAGGAACACACATTATAAACTGTTCAATTAGCCACTTAATTGCAGCAGTGAAAGTCACAATGAAAATTATATATTAAAGCAGCAAAGTCTTTATCAAAGTAACATTAAGGAAAAGAAGTTTCAGTAAGCTGGAAGGAAAAGAAAGAGAAGCCTACTGAGACAGTCTGCAGCTAGCTACAAAAAAAAAAAAAAAAAAAAAAAAGGAAGGAAAAAATTAAAGCCTCCAGAGATCACTTCAGCAAACTTGTATGGTGCTCAGATTTCATCAGTTTTTTTTAAGCAGTAATTAGCTTGTTGCAGAGAATGAGCCACCCGTCCACCCAGATCCATGTTCTCGGTGCTTAATGCTGATGTGTTGAACTGATCAATGGAGATCTCCAGTTGTGTAGGGAAAGAGCTGAGCTGAACACAGCTTCCCCCTCTTGCCAGGGAGTTGTGCAGAGCCAGAAGGTCTCCCCGGACCCCCTTTGCTCCCGGCTGAGCCCCCAGCTCCCCCCACACCTTTATAAATCTGAGTGTGCACGCTGGCAATAACAAGTGATTTAATTAGGATTCTGGATGGACCTGCCCGCATCCAGACCTGAAAAAACCTGAAACACTCCATATTAAATATCCACTCCTCTCCTGAAGGAAGCAATCTTTCCACATTAGAAATACCAGAAGTATTGCTAAACATTAATCATCTCGGTGGGCAGCTACTTCAGTGAGTGCTACTTTCAAGTAATGTTTTTCACCATTATCTGTTGAAATTAGTATGTACTGGTTCCACAAATAGTATCTTCCCATAATGGAGATGCAGAACTTTTACCACAGGCTGTCAAACACAATGTTAACCTGACAGCACTGCTAGTTTCACTGAATTACTTCTTTCAATTTCATTTATCACTCTGTTCATGTACTTGTCTTCAGATTATGTTAATGCGAAATCCAGTCTCACCTTCACATGTTTTCTCTTCTGCTCTTAAATAAAAACCTAATATTTTTATAGCTTCCTCTACCACCAAAGATTGAAAATATAGGTGCTGAATAAACACAAGTCACCAGATTAGACACTTCAATCAAAAAAACTAATATTTTTATAGCTTCCTCTATCACTAAAGATTAAGACAATAGGTGCTGGATGGACATGAATCTCCAGATTAAATTGTAAGAGCACCTGGCACATAGCTCTTGTTATGTGAAAGGCCAGAGCATGTCTCAGTGCTAGATGTCATTACCTATTCCATGCACAAGCCAAAATGCCCAGGAAATGCGGTTGGAAGGTGTCAGTGACTCCACCTCTGGCAGTGCTGCACGCAGGACCAGATCCAAACCTCTCACCAGTGCCAGTGTGAGAGAGAGCAGACCCTCTCCTGAAAAGCTAGCAACAAGTCCCCATAGCAAAATCCTGTCCTGCTCTTTCTTTTGCTACTGCCCTAACCTGACTCTACCTGCAATTTACAGTAATTCACTCTTAAAATCCACCTCATCCAAGAGGAACATTTGCATTATGGTAAATTCTGCACCACATACTTTAAAGAAGATAAACATGCACATTTGCTTTTCTATTTCACTCCAGTTACAACTGTACTCTCTGTGTTTTGTGTCTCTGCATCCAGTGGAAGATGGAGCTGGAACAAGATGGTCTTTAGAGTTCCTTCCAACCCAAACCACACTTTGAGTCTCAGATGAATACAACAGCACATGATTCCTGACCACAGTAATTAAACTGTCAAAAGTTTTGCTGATATAATAATAATAATATCCACTTTAAAGGGTTTATCTACACAAAGAGAAATCTGTTCAGAAGAACCAGTGTAAGCTGTTCAGTCATGAAGAGTGACCTCAACAAGTTCCTGGTGTCTTTCCCAGCAAACACCTCCATTGCAGAAGCAGACTGGGTGTGCCAGTTTCAATGACCTACCCTGGAGCCTGCACTGAAGGTGTGTGAGCACCTCACACAGGAGAAAACTTCACTCCAGCCTTCAGGGAGGCCCCACAAACCCCACAGAGTCCCAGGGGCGTGTAAGGAGAATATTCACAGCCCACCAGGCAGACGACAAATAATCAAAACTGGTAAATCCTCAAGAGTTGCAGGCCAGCTTCACCACTCAGCCTGGCTCGAATCCTGACAGCTTAGGCTTAGCACACACCAGTGCTACTTTCTGACCTGGATAAAGAACAAAGACAAACCCCAGGCTTGGGGCACAGCAGTTTTCATCCACAGATTAAAAATTAAACAGCCTCTCCAATATATGCAGCACAAAATAAAAGCCTCCCCAATATATAAGAAGTCCCAAAAAACAGATTATATTTTTTACTTCAACCTACCTGAAAAAGTTTGGGTGAGTGTTTATAGACACCCATGTTTATTGGTCATACATTCTCATTGTAATTGGTTTTCACACTTTTCCAAAGAAATGGGTCAGAGAGTGTTGATAAGAAATATAAACTGCCAGTGAATCTGCCCCTCTTTCCATTTCTTTATTTATGATACTGGGCTGTCAGATATTTCTAGCTGAAGAATGGCACAGCGGGGAAAGAAAACCATATTAGCTGTGATGAAAAGAAGGATGAGGATGATGAGATCCCACTCAGTAAAGTACAGCACATTTGCTCAATAGTACCGTTCTTCCCTTTTTTTCACTTATTGTCGAATGATCTGAGAGATCTTTCCCAACCTAAACCATTCTGTGGTTTTCTACATGAGCAGTCTGAGGCTTGAGAGCAGCAGCTGTACCATGCAGCCGCCATCTTCTGGCCACCCCAGTTTATGAGAGGAATATTTAATTGTTCGCTCTGCCAGGCTCTGAGTTTGCTTCACAAAGGGTTACAAACTCGTTCAGCACAGAAGGGGCTGCTAAAAACCAGAACCAATCCAGAGTCCAATGCATTTCACGCATTTAATTTCACTTTCACTGGTCCTTGGGACATATGAAATCATCTTGTTCTAAGAAATATGCCACCGAAAATCCCTGTTGTACCCACCCACGTCAGAAATAATTCCACGTATGTATTTGACTCTTCTGCCTAAAGCCTCTGCCACACACACAATCTAACTATCAAATCAAGTCAAGGGATTATAGTCTTAGTAAGGTAAATCCCAGGGATTCACATGGAGCAGCTGATGTACAATAGTGTAACACAGAGAGAGACCTAGTGACTGTGTTTAATTTCTGCAAAATATTTAAGGGAAGGGTTGATAAATTATTTTTAAATGACCCTTGATTTAGAAAGGCTTTTTCTAATCAGAGAAATTTTAAGAACACAGCATTGAGATAAAGCAGTCGTGTAAAGATTCTGCAGCAAATGTGAACTAAATCCAGAAGTCTAAAAATACATCAGTCCAGCAAAACAATTTTAGTTTAATGGATGGGAGAGAAAGGTAAGTGGCTAAAGAACACTTTTAAGATCAAGATACTATTTTATCCCCTCGCAATAACACTAAGGCTGCTCTGAGAATTACTATAATCTATGAGATTATATGCTTCAAACATGACTACCACAAAGAATAAAAATATTCCTTGAAGATCAAAGAAAAGTTCAAATTTGGAAATTTGTCCTTTAAAAGTCCTTAAAAACAGGGTTGCTGCTATAGATATAATTAGAGCATAATTATAATTAAAATCTTGAGATTTCTGGGGCTTTAATGGAGATATTCTCTCAGAAGAGCACATCAGTCTCACTCCTGGAGAGGAAATCTTGAAAAATTGCTAAACACCAAAAACATACTTGCAGTTATGGGTTTCACAAGTTGTTACTGAAAATCAGTAACTATCCTAGGGTAAAAAAACCAAAGAGTGTGCCTTTCTTTAAGCTAAAATTCAGCAGCAATACAAGAACATCCTATTCTTTTGGTCTTTCAGCAATATCAAAGAGAGACAACAAGGAATTAATGCCATAACCAGAATTCTGAATTTTGGTACACCTGTACCCAAAATCACACTTGTTTGCACACAAGAAGTGTTTGTGTGTGCATCCATGTGTAAACTCCCAAATATAATTTTTCTAGTGAAGTCTTAGACAAAACCACCCCAATCCTGTGCCTTTGCTTACAGATGTATCTCTAGGAAGGAACAGATCCCAAATTTCCAAGGCTGTTGCTGCCAGTTGCATTCTCAGATTTCAGGATATCGTGACAAATGTCCAATGTGACAGCAGATCTATGACTTATATAAAAAAAACTATAGGGAACAACTGACAAAGAAGAAAAGCCTTTTTGTATAACCCTTAACAATTGCATTGCTGAATCTTTAGTACATCTTAGACAACTTTTTTTTTTGAGTGCAATAATGTTTGAATTATCTGCTATGAATAGTGACAAGAATGGCAACAGTACAGCTGATATTTCTTTGAATTTACATATTCACCTGTGTTCCTGCAATGTCTCTTATCCTTCAGGGAGCAGACAAGCAATTTTTAGCTATTGATGTGTTTCTGCATTTCAAATGATCCCCAGCTCTTGGTTTCTTTGATGACACTTCATCTACACTCATAAGTTGCTCTATCATCAATATGAAGAGTACAGCAGATATTTGTTGCATAATGCTCAGTCTTTTCAAGAACTATTCAAAGGCAGCTTTCAGACACTTAAAATGCTCAGTGTGCCCTACCACAAAGAAAAGTTAAAATACAGTTTGTGACAATGTACAGATAAAAAAAGAAAACCACACAAAATGGCTCTTGGAGTTTTTACCTTTAGTTCATCGCAGCTTTTTAAGTTAAGGGAAGTAGTTTTTGAGATTATTCATATTTTTATAATGTCAATAGGAATAAAGGTTAAATGCAAGGGAGGCGATAACTGCAAGGAGCCAAATGTATCATTTCTCAGACCATCTGTGAATGGGTAGTTGACTGTCATGCAGAACAAAAACTGGCAGGATGCATACGAGTCACCAAAAAACGTCTGAACAAAACGTCCACATCTCAAGCAGCTTCCAGACCACTCAGGACTGGATCATAGTAGCAGCTTAAACAAATATTCATCATGCAAGAAACACTTAGGTGCAGGTGGAACAAAAGGAAAGAAAAAAGGCATAAAAATCCTCCCAAATCATCTCTCCCCACACCACCACAGCTGCTCAGGACTTAGTGCAATAGGTCAGGAAACACATGATTCACATCTCTGTAACTCAAGAAATGTCCAGCGAAAATACTTATTTCCTGAGCAGCTAACTCCTCTAACAAACTAGAATAAGAGATTAATTCAAAATAAAGGAATACATAAGTAAAAGTCGGAAATCCTAAATTTCTGCTAAACTGGGAAAAAATTTGCCATTTTTTTCGTATTTCTTAACTCCCATTGCAGGGATCACCTAAGGCAAAACTTTAATTTTCAAGCCATTTTCTAGGAAAACTGCAAGGAAAGATTTGACCGTTTAGCCAATTATTGAAAATTGCTAAGCAGCAGTTTTTGTTACAATTTGTGATTGAGCAGCCTGAAGCAGGTTCCCATTTTCCTCCCTGCCAGGGCATGGCCATCAGCCCCCAGCCCCATGCTGACCCCACATTGGGCACAGCCCTGATCACTCTGCTGTGGTAACAACACCTGGGCAGCTCCTGACAACCCTCCAGCCTCAGGAAGGGGCACTGGTTGGGTCTAAACTGGCATTTTTTGGTCACACAACCATTATCAGTGGAAAACAGTGTCAGTGTAACTCAGTGAGTGTTTCCCACACAGAGTTTTTTAACTGAGATGGAAACTTCAAGGAAGTTCAATGTTCAGACCTCAGTGCTTCTCAAACCTCCATGCATCTGCAGAAATGGGTCTGGGAATCTCATTAAATGTGTCCCCAAGAGGGAACAAGTGCTCACTTCCCCAGTTCCTGACTACAGCCACTAGTTACACTAAAATGGCAAGGCAAAAAAACTTGGTTGTCCTGTGTAAAGGATCAGGGGACATTAACAAATCCTACATCAACTCTTTATTGTCCTGGAAGTAAGCATCTGAAATGCCTGACAGAAAGGGGGGACTGGGAGGGTCAGAACACAAGCAGCAATGAGAAGCATTGATAAGACACGATTTGATGGCATCCTGTATCCTCGACAGGAGATGAGGTGCCCCCAAATCCAGTCCTGGAGTTTCATGTGGGGACCCATGACCTGAGGAAGCACAGATAAAAGTACAATCTTCTTCCAATTGCTTAGATATAGTCTCATCTTAAACATTAACTGGGATATCACCATCACAATTGGTTTTTTCACAACTGGATTCAGATGAAGGAAGCTCCACAAAGCTCTTCCAGTACAGGGAATGAGATGTTATAGCCCAGAAAATTACTGGAGTGCAGAAGCACTGTTATAAACAGCACTGTTTATGGCATCACACTGAATACCAGCTAGAAAATGACACGCATTTTCTGGTTTTGTTGCAGACGTGGATACTTATGTACAAATTGGGCAAGAAATAGACACCTTTCCAAAGGTCAGCAGGCAGCCACTGATGCAATTTGAGGGAATTAGCACGGCACAGAGGTGAATTACCCAGCCAGGCACATAAAGCAGAATCCAGCTCGAAATCACATCAGATATTGTTTGCTTGCCTTTCACGTAACATAGCAAGGAAATCTCTCTCTGCCTGTCCTCTCACAATGGAAAAAAGACAGTAAATATTTCCCTTAAAAGCCTCACTTCATTCTAATCTTTGCCAAATCCCATACTAACTCAGCTGCCTACTCCAGAATCTTCATCTCAGGAAACATAATGGTGTAATGCCACTTTGTTATTCCTCTGTTCAGAATCAGGGAAATGCTCCCTGGACAGGACAGCTGACACCCTGGGATGGAGAACAATTTGTGTGTCTCTGTGTGCAAGGCAGTGACAACCCAGGGAACTCTGCATCTGTTTAAAGCATAACGCGTGTTTGTACACGGTTTTCCATCTCAGGGACCAGCAGGGTCCCGCTGGGAGTGTCTGCCTGCGTTGTTCTGCGTGCTGCCCCTCCGGGTCACATCTCTGAGCTGAAGGCTGAGCACACCTGGCAGCAGCAGGAGCTGCCACCGCGTGTCCCCCGGCACCGCCGCGCAGACCCTGCCGCACACGGGGCCTGAGCTCCCTTCCGTCACTTGGCACAAGCTCTGCCGTTCCATTACTCTAATTAGTGCTTCTGCCAGAACAAACAAAACAAAAATATTGTCACGCTGGGAGCTGGCAAGTTGTTCAAATGACTGCAGAACAGCTCCACTGGTCACAACCCAAAATAAGCCCAGCAGCTCTCCCTGAAAACTTTCATGAAAGTTTCTCATGGTAATTCTGATCTTTTAAAATAAACAGTCAGCCTTAATCAAGCTGTGCCTGATTTATCAACATGGAAAATCCCATACAAGACCCACTGTGGGTCTCTACGAAACATGAATTATTACTTTCAGCTAATTTGCATCCCTCTAATATTGTGCGAGCAATCAAGCAGGGGTAAAGCGTGTCAGGCTGAGAGCTCACAGGACTCATCTGGCTCAGCCTCAGTGCTTATATAGCTTTCTAGAGATCTGTCATTCTGGAAATCACAGCTGTAATTTACAGAACTTCTTTTCTATTTGCTCTTGCTGCTACAGTTGGGTTATGTTACAGCTGACAAACTCCTACAGCACCTCTGAGGAGATCAGAACTTTCCATGTTCGTTCCAGTGGCTCCTGAAGTTGACACTTTCACAAAAGTATTTCCTCACTGTTTATCTTCAACCACATTCAGCTGCTTTAAAATTGAGGTTTGGCAGCTCTACATCCCAGAAAGTATTGAGAGGGCCTACAGTGTTTCATCCCAGCCAGTGATCAAGAATACAAAGCAGCTGGCTCAAAATAAATCAGACATTTACACTGCAAAAGGAATCTACACTTCCCTTTGTACACCTTTTCCATCAATAATGCGTAATTTATGCACATAGCTAATGCATTAAAAAACATTGGAAAGTACCATATAACTAGTTTTTCTTAGGAAGTTTTAGATTAAGAAAGGAACTCGATCCTTCCATGGACAGTGATGTGACCGCAGGTGCATCAATGGAGAACTCACAGGCTGTGTTAAAGGCCCTGTCAACAGGGCAGAACGGGCAGTGGCAGCAGTGGCAGCAGCACCAGGAGGTACTTCTGAGTGCCCGGGTGCGCTGAATTGCTCTGAAGGATGAAACCACTTGCATTTGGCATCTGCAGCAAATGAACAGAGCAGGTTTTGCCCTGACTTCAGTGAGAAACTGCTGCAGCTGCAAAGGACGGTATGGTCGCTTCTGAAGCAGACTGTGAGGGCTGTGGAAAAGCACAGGATGCCAGAAAATGGTCTGGCCAACAGTCAGACCTGCTTTGCTTGCCTAAAACCAAGACCAATTTAGATTAAGATTGCTTCCTTGTGAAAAGACAAGGAGATAAGTAACTCAAGCCAAAGGTAATTTGGCACCAGAGATGTGTGCAGTCAGTAAATTGGAAGGGATAGTATACATGCAATTCTTTTTTGTGTAGAAGCTTCAAAGCTTCAAGCTGTCATTTTAATCGCTCCTTTAAATCACTAAAATTAGAGAGATTAAACCTATCTGTCCTTCTTGTTGGCGCAGGGCAGATTTTCCTCCGTGTAAATCATTATTTGTCAGAGATACTCCCCCAAAGACTCTTTTTTCCCCTGCTTCTTTCTCACTCTCTCCTCTCCTCTCCCTCTCACATGTGCTTTAAAAAACAAATGCCTGTACCACGGAAGCCAGGCCCTGCTGCCAACCACAGGCTCCCATCCCACTCCCATCCTCTCCATAATGTCACCTTGTTCTGGTGAGAAATGGGACATTCTCCGCAGCGCGGGTGGCACGCTGCAGGAGGAGGAGGAGGAGGAGGAGGGAGGCAGCTTTGAAGCATGCTGGAAATACAATGTACCCAGCTAAAATCGTGTGGCAGAGCTGTTGAAACAAAGCTGCTGTGTTCACTAGGGAACAACTCATTTGTTTGGGTGTAAGTGCTTGCTGCTTGTCTAACATTTATTGTCCATGTTGGGAGACCTTTGGTCTCCAGCTTGAGCTGAGGAAGAAATAAACTTCTCAGAGTTCTTTTAACCTATCTGCTGCAAATATTAAAGAAAAAATACCCAAGATCAGTTTAGATCTTGAATTCAAGTTTTTGTCAGAACAATCTCCTCAAAGCCCATGTTCAGTGGAACTGTTTCAAAAATTGATTTTAGAATCAAGTACTTTTCTTCAAGTTGTGTTAGACATTCTCAGCAGAGAAGAAATTTGTATGTTGCTGAGCTCATGTAAGTACTTTTTACTTCATTTAATGTTAACAAAAATGGCATTATTTTGCAAACTTCACTTCATCCATACAAGTGTTTAGAGATTTTATGTAAAGCTCAGATCTGTCCTAGTCACACACAGTGGCCTCATACCTTGTGAGTATTAACAGCTATGGGGGCCTGCAGAGAGAGCAGATTCAATAAATTAATACCATTCTTTTAAAATCAGTGCATGATATCTTACTGATCCTGACACAGTGCACTGATTCTGCGCACAACAGATGTAAATAAAAAGTTAAGGAGAAAATAAAAGTAGCAATAACATGTTTTAAAGAATTGTACAAAAATAAACCAGGGAATTCTGCAAGTTCTACAAGGCACAGGTGGAAGAAATAATTCCCCATGCAAATTGCTTTTATCTAGCACCAGGGTTTGTGTGGGTGCTGTGTAGGTTATACTGCTGTTGCTTAACTCCTGTAACATCTGTAGGATTTCTGCAGCAAGACTACAAATGATTGGTGAGTATTTTGGCAGCAGGTTCCTCTCCCACGTTTCCAGTCTCACTCCTTGTTTTGACACTGGCTGTGTGACAGACTCAGAGAGAGGAGGAATTCACTCCCAAGGAGATGGGGCTCCCTGCAGCTGGAGCTCTGCTCCAGAACTCTTCATGGCAAAGCTAAAACAGGTCATTAACAGGACACCTGTTGGGATGAGAGCATTCACATTAAGATTCTGGTAGGGACTTTTCTGTGTTATAAGGCAGACATGGGAGCAGATCTAGAGAACTTCTGTGTGGACTTCGGAATATGTTGTTGATGAAAGCAGAAATAAAGAACCAAGTTTTTAGATGAGTATAAGCAGAGTGAGAAGAAACTGCTAAAGTCCATTCCTATGCTAGACTCTGTTACTGTTATTATACTATTTTTATAAATTGGTAAAAGAATGAAGGTGTGCAACAACCTGGTAATGCTGACAGAGCTCTGCAGCTGCAGCAGGCCATGGGCCACCCAGCTATCCCTCACATCCCTCAGAAGAGGAAGGACATGTGAAAGACAGAACATACTCTATTTATCTGTACTGTGCATACTACCACCCATACAGGCCCCAAGCTGGGCACCTGCAGTGCCTTCTTTAACTTTCTGTACTTTCACTTCTTGCTTCTTTTTATCATGCTGCTAAAATAAACAACTAATATGCAAATTTGCTGGAAGAGAACAGACAAAAATAAGTTTTAAGCTATGTAGAGATTAATATTTTACCAGGCAGACAAATTAAAAAATAGCACAAGTGGCATCATCAGCTTGGCATCATCAAAGCAGCTGGAAATAATAGCAAGAAAACCAGTAAGTTAAAAACCACCTGCTGAAGGGCATAAGAACCTGAACCATCCTGATTTAGAGAAAGAGTCATACACAGTTCAGGATGACCACAGGCAGTGCTCCCCTGGGTGTTCCTCTAAAGAGAGGCAAAGCCAAGGTACTCCATGTGAGAGCTGCCCAGGGCTTTGCATGTTTATCAGTTTATCAGTTGATCACTGCATGGGGACAGCAGTTCTAAAATGCTGTGGGCAGCACCCTCCAGCGAAGGTAACTGCATGTCCTTCATGTCTGGTTTGTGGCCATAGCCCTCGTGTGGGTCTGTTACCCTGCTCGTCTCAGCACCTCCCAGTCAGAACTGGGAGAGGGGACGTTGGGAAGAGCTAAGGTGTTATACCCTGGGAAAACAAAACCATCAGAGAAAACCACCCCAAAGCTCCCCACAATAAAATAACCAGATGAATAAGTACCTAAAATTTAAAAACAACACCAAAACACAAAATGGCCAGAAGGCTTCATGGAACAGTGAGAAAAGAAGATACACAGGTGACTTGTACCTCCTAATATCCCCCCACAACCTCCAACTGATTTCAGCTTCTGGACCCTTTCTACTTTTCCAGCCTATAACTTCAAACAACTCATGCTTGCAGGAGACTTTCCACTTTAGAACCTGGGTCTGTGCCCTTCACACTGTCCCTCAGCAGAATCTCACCGGGCTCATTGCAGAGTCACAAACTCCTGTTAGTTTTGGAACCTGGTCCCATGACAACCACCTGATATGTCCCACATCTTGCATCAGAAAAGGCAGCAAATCATAGACTGACAGATTTGTTAGGGCTGGAAAAGACCTCTGAGCACACCGAGTCCAACCCTTAACCCACATCTGCATGTTCACCACTGGCTGCTACCCCTCCCTGACCCATCCTTGTGTAGAAGGTCCTCAGCAACCCTCCAGCCCTCTCTTCCCTAAACCTCACACGTACAGAAGCCATTTCACACCTCAACTCATCCTTGATTGTGAACTCTCAACCCTTTCCAGCTCTCACTTTCTCACCTCAATCACAACTGCGCCTACCCTTCAATATGTGTGCAAATTCTGATTCATACTGTGGTACCATAATAGTCTTCCCTGTTCCTTTCCTTATAATTCCTGATGTTTCCTTTACTTTTTTGGCTCCTACTGATCACCAAGATCATTTCAGGAAACGAAACAACCTGTTTTCATCCTCAGATCTGGGTCCTGAGCCAATTCTTTCAGGTGCAGAGCTCAGACTGTTTTGCCTCGTGTGCATCACTTGGTATTAATCAACACTGGATTTCACCTGCCACTCCACTCACCTTCCATGTAGGAGTATAGAAAATGGCACACATCACAGTGTCTGTGGCAGGGAAGCGAAGGAATGACTAAACAAAAAGGAAAAACTCCACAAATCTCATTCACTACCCAGAACTAATTCACTGATTGATCATGTCCAGCCTATGAAATGAATGAGACAGGAGACCACTGGGAAAAAGAAAGGTGTTATCTTAAAAAATCTCACAATCATAACACATGGGAAATAAACAAAATTAATTGAATTTGAATCAATTAAAATTTGAACTTCGTGACTCTGAAACCTTATGACTATCTCTACCACGACTAACTGCACAATTCACAAAACAGGTCATTCAGTGGTTTAAGGTCTGGTTTGTAATCTTCAGTTTTTACACTCATTACAGGTGGGCACTGGATTACTCTAACTCAGTCTCCTGAGACTCAAAACCACATATTTTCTTGTCAAATCTGCTGCACAACCTTCTTACTGTTTTTTACACCACTCAGGAGAACGACTTTTAAGAACTAGCTTAAGCAGCAACATAGAGAAGAACTTAACATTTTTAGGAATGTTGTTTTTCCCTTTCAACATTCCTATGCTTTGATGTTCCTTTAAATGACTGCATAATTGAAGAGTGTATTTTCTCTCATATGTCAGTATTATGAATATCGAAAAGCTGTGATTTTAACAATACAAAAGCAGCATTTTTAAACTGAATTGGTTCCTCATGAGAAAAAAACAGTATTTCTTTACTCTTACTTTGCTTTCTGAACAATTTGTAAACATACTGAATTAATTCATAAAGGAAACTGAAATTAATTCATAAAGCAAATTGTGTCAGTGGTTCCATGGCAGTGTCTGATTCCAAAAGCAAAGAATATTCATCATTCAAATAAAAATTCCTAAATAAAGTTTGTGGCAGGTTCATCACCTTGAGTGTGATCACACGGCACACACAGGACAAGCACAGCATCAGACCCAGAGAGCAGGGTGCAGGAAAGGCAGGTGCTGCCTGATCTCCTCCTGTGACCAGGTGACCCACCTGGTGGATGAGGGGAAGATGTGGATGTCTCCACCTGGACTCCCAGGGTCCAGAGAGGGGCATCTCCACTGGGATAAGAAGTGGCTGATGGCTGAACTCAGGGAGAGGTGGGGATGGTGCTGCACCCAGGGGTGTCCATGGGATCAGTGCTGGGCCAGTCCTGTTCTGGGCCTTTTCTCATGATCTGGATGAGGGGACGGAGTGCTCCCTCAGTAACTTTATGGATGACACCAACTCGTGGAAGTGTGAATCTGCTGGAGTGTGGGAAGCTCTGCAGAGGGATCTGTACAGGCTGGATCCACGGACCAAGGCCAACAGTAGGAGCATCAATGAGGGCAAGAGCTGGGTGCTGCACTGTGCCCTGAGCCACCCCATGGAGTGCTTCAGGCTGGGGCAGAGGGGCTGGAAAGCTGGGAAAGGCCCTGGGAGTGCTGTGCTAGCACGTGAACATAAGTCCAGGTGTGTGCAGGTGGGCAAGAGGCCAGTGGCACCTGGCCTGGATCAGGAATAGTGTGGCCAGCAGGACCAGGGCACTGCCCTTCCCCTCTGCTGGCCCTGCTGAGGGACCTTGGGGGCTGTGTCCAGTTCTGGGCCCCTCAGCTTGGTAGGGACATTGAGGGGCTGGAGGTGTCCAGGGCAGGAATGGGGCTGGGAAGGGGCCGGAGCCCCAGGAGGGGCTGAGGGAGCTGGGGGGGCTCAGCCTGGAGCAAAGGAGGCTCAGGGGGCCCTGCTGGCTCTGCACAGCTCCTGCCAGGAGGGGCAGCCAGGGGGGTCGGGCTCTGCTCCCAGGGAACAGGGACAGGAGCAGAGGGAACAGCCTCAGGCTGGGCCAGGGGAGGCTCAGCTTGGACAGCAGCAGGAATTTCCCCATGGAAAGGCTGCTCAGGCCTTGACAGGGGCTGCCCAGGGAGGTTTGGAGTGCCCATCCCTGGGGGTGTCCAAGGAAAGCCTGGACGTGGCACTGAGAGCTCTGGGCTGGGGACAGGGTGGGGATGGGCACAGCTCGGACTCCATGGGCTGGGAGGGCTTTTCCAGCCTAAAGGTTTCTCTGATAAAGTTCCTAACACTGAACATTACTGTCTTGTCATCTAAAGATCACAGGGAGTACACAAGAGTATGAGGAGCAGTGGTCTATGCTCATGCAGAAATTATCTCCTCATTATATCTTCTCAATCATCCACCAAGGAACACAACTTTAGACATAGTGGATACAAAATCCACTGAGATCTGTGAGGGTGATTTACTGTCTTACACAGAATTTTGTGGGAGGCTTTGAGACTGGGGTCTTCAAAGCAGTTTCTTGACAATCCAATGGAAAAGAGGCAAGCATGAGTTTGGATTGTCCTTTGATCAAAATAAACTGTGGGTTTGAGCATGTCAAGGCAAAGTGAAATTGAATTTGTAGACTTAATAAAAGCTGGTTTTCAATTGCAACATGACCTATGAGAGGACTCTGCTAGTGGAAGATATTAATATGTCAAAGGGTACACAGCAAGACAAGAAGGTCATTCAAAACTTAACTCAAGTATTTTATGTTGCACTAAATATGTCCAGTCAGTAGCTGCTTCCCAAGGGATATACAGTACACACTTGCAGTAAGTAAAACTGCTCTTACGTATACCAGCCTTGAACATAGAAAGTTCATTTTCAAAATAAAATCTTAAATTGTAAGTGAATTAAAAACACTAAAATCCAGGAAAGATATTATCTGGATGTTTAGCAGACCACATATATGTCAAGGGTTAATCTGTCAGTAATAGGCTAGACTGGAAAGATTAAGAAATCTTTCTAACAGGGTTGGAAAGGGCCTTAAAAATATCCAGTTCCAACCCTGCTGCCATGGGCTGGGGTACCTTCCACTGCACCAGGCTGCTCCAAGTCCCACCCGGCCTGAGCAGTTGTTCTTGGCAACACAGAGGTATGTCCGTGAGAAATGTTTGCCTCTGGAGAACCTGTGCATCCCCTCGTTCCCCCCTGCACAGCACACCCTCTCACCTGGCGGGCTGCTGTGCCCGGCTGCGGCTGTGGCAATGGCAAAAGCAGAAGCAGGAGACACTGAGCAGTGGCTGTTGTCAGCAGTCTGCACTGTAAAGGGAAAAGGCAGGGAAAAGTTAACTTCCAAGTATTTTTCATTAAACAACAATATGACTTAGAATCCTCAGTAATGTTTGTAACTCTGTGAATGTTTTATGTCATTATTGTCAGATGAGCCTCTGTTAAAGACACAGAAGTTTCATATTTGTGGTTTATATTTCCAGGCCAGTATAATTAATGTTGCTATAGAAATAATATCTAAGACACTGCCAAGGTGAAGAACAAGCATATTAACCAAATAGGAGGGGGGGGGGGGAAAGGGAGAGAGAGAGAAAAAAAGCATACGAAATTAACCTAAACAAAAAGACATGCCAGAGAACTAAGCATATAAACCAGCTTCTGATTACTACATTCACGTGTTTTCCCTGGTTGCTGCCCAGGATGAGCAGACTTTCACAGAACTTATCAAGCTTTCTCTACAAGGAGTGCTGCGAACACTGCCTCTGACTAGCACTCAGATAATATAACACCTTTGCCCCCAGTTTCCAACTCCCAAGTTTTGCTGATTCACCACAAATGTGCCCAATAACAGAAAATTAGCACTGGTTTGAATGTAAAGTGTCCCAGCAACTTAGTAACAGGTGAGAAGAGTCTGCTCTGCTTCTGGTTTAGTCCCAGGTATGAAATACCTGCCCAGAAACCTGGCTTGTAGGAGCTGGCAGCATTTTCAGTGTTCACGGACGCAGCTCACAGATCAGCTAATGATTTCAAAGAGCCACGTGAGAGCTATTTGAGGAGCTCCAGCTCTCTTTTTCCTCTTCAACTGAGCAGCTTATTCAAATTTTGGAATGAATAATGTGACACCATCTGTAAATGTTCAGTGCTACACAAAGAAACAGACACAGTCACTCCCCATTGACAACAATGGGTGCTGTGTGTTTCATGATTACAGATGGTGCCCAAAATATGTCCCCTCATCAGCTGAAAAAAATATGTCAAAGTCTTGAGAGTTCTGTGAGAAGAGGACTGATTCAATATTAGTCCTGAACTTGGGCACATCCTGCTTGAGCTATTTAAGAACACTGAATCATACTGAAGTCTCAATATGCTTCCAAGCCTCATTATTGCTACGCAAACTTAACAGGCACACTTCACATTTTAATGGCTTTTTTTATTTTTAATACCTGAGAAATAAGGAAAACACAGGCAAAACAGATGATTCAAACATTATTATTGCTTTGCACTGTCCTGCAAAGATCACAGGTACAGTGATTAAGCTCCATGTGAAGTGACTGGCAGAGCCAGGGCACTCCAGCTGCTCACCTCCGGGCTGCCGGTAGCGGAGGTGCCGTGGTGTGGACGGGGACCTGCACGGGGACAGCTCCGTGGTGTCCACCACCGAGGTGCTCTCTGGGATCGTCCTGTCCACTGACACAGACTCTAGGACTGCTGCTTTAAAAGAGAATCAATGTCAATCCTGCGACCATCATGCATAACTTGCTTCACAGTTTCTTCAAACAGTATTGCTTCTGGAACTTGCCATGAGAGTTTTCCGTTAACTCAGCAATAATTATCCTCTGGATGGAGTTAAGAGTGGGAAAGTTTTGTACCAGAGACACAAAAGCTCATAAATAAAGAGCTTGGTGAAAACCAGAAAGCTGTCAGCTTTAAAGTATGTTGGATAAAACTGCACTTTCAGTAAGAGGGACTTACAGTTACATACATACATAATAATGATAATTTAACTTAAAGGTTTTCTACAAGGTGGAAAAAATCATCCTTGTTGAATAGCTAACTGTCCAATAAAATTGCCAAACATCACTGGAAAGCAGACTAGTGCATGGTGGAGTTCTTTTATAAGCAGAATGAAAAAAGGAATGAGAAAAATACTACTTCCAAAAGGAGGAAAAACAATCTGATAAAATACATCCTGCATTTGACAATGACAGAATGAAAAGAATGAAAGAATGACAGCTCTGTCTGCAGCATAAGCATTGTGTATATAAAGCTAAATATAAACAAAAACCTTGGAAAACAAAAACTTTGAAAGCAAACAACTTTGAAAGTAGGCAAAGAAGGTGAAAATTCCAGCATGTACATGAACATGGAGAACAATCACCACAATAATATGTCATGGGGAACAGGGTTTGTGCAGTTTGGATTTCGAGTAAGCCATACCTGTTTTTTTGGAACTCTGGCAGTACCGAAGCAATCCATTTCCATTCCCCTTAGGAGATTTCTTTGTAAACTTACTCATCTTCCTGAACATGCTGTGTGCAGCTGGGTGACAAAACAACTCTCTCTGGCAGGACAGAGCTGCAAGTCCCTCCTGACTGAGAGCAAGCTGTTCAGCAGGAGATCCCCAGAGGGAAGGGAGACACTGCACTGACAGCAGCTTAGCATTTATATAGGCTTCTGGCCCTTTTCAAATGCTCCTCGTGCTGTCCAGGTAACACTTCCAGCTTTGACAGAGCACAGTGAAAAAGCTGAATAACTGCAACAATGCACAGTGCTCAAACGAGGGCAGAACGACCTGTTCTTTACCAGGTCGCTTTATAATATGTAGGAAAAAGGTTACATCTAGAACTGCAGCCACCTGTCAGCAATTAATTTTAATGTAAGGCCTGTAATTTGGGACATGCTGTGCTACCAGCACATTGATTTGAATGTGGTTACAGTAGTGCAGAAGAAGTTGCCCAACTTTGCATAGGAAAAAGTCTATTTTATGCATATAAATACTGTGTTATGCAATGCATTTAAAAAACATCCAGTCTACTGGATATATAATATAGTATCATGATTATGCACAACAGCTAACGAGTATTTTTTGAAAGGATAAAGCATGAGCAAAGATCACAGAATTACAGAATCACAGAATATCCTGAGCTGGAAGGGACCCACAGGGATCATCAGTCCAGCCCCTGTCCTTGCACAGACACCCCAACAACCCCACCCTGGGCATCCCTGGCAGCGCTGTCCAAACGCCCCTGGAGCTCTGGCAGCCTCGGGGCCGTGCCCATTCCCTGGGGAGCCTGGGCAGTGCCAGCACCCTCTGGGGAAGAGCCTTTCCCTGATCTCCAACCTAAACCTGCCCTGGCACAGCTGCAGCCCTTCCCTGGGTGCTGTCCCTGGTCCCAGGGAGCAGAGATGAGAGCTGTCTTTGTGCTGCCCTTCAGGAGGAGCTGCAGCCCCGGGGAGCTCTGCCCTCAGGCTCCTCTGCTCCAGCTGGACATTCCAAGTGCCTTCAGCAGCTCCTTTGTGGCCCCTCCAGACCCTTCCCAATTCTCATATCCCTCCTTTGGATGCTGTCCAATAGTTTTAGATTTTTCTGACACTGTGGTGCCCAGACTGCCCCCAGGACTCGAGGTGAGGCCACTCCAGCTGGCCCTGCTGGGTCTGGTGCCCCCCAGGACAGGGATGTCCCTCCTGGCTCCACGGCACTGCTGGCTCATGTTCAACTGGACCTGGACGGGGACCCCCAGGGCCCTTCTCCCAGCTGCTCTCCAGTCTCTCCTTCCCAGTCCATTCACACAGCCAGGGGTGCCCATCCCAGGTGTAGAATCCCTTTCTGAACTCCACGTGGTTGGAGATTGCCCACCTCTCTGATTTGTTGAGGTCTCTGCAGGGCTCTCTGCCCCTGAGGGAGTCAATAGCTTCTCCCAGTTTAGTGTCATCAGCAAACTTACTTGGTATTCCTACAAGTCCTGTGTCCAGGTGGCTAATGAAGTTGTTGAAGTGCACAGGGCCGAGGATGGAGCCCTGTGGAAGCCACGAGTGACTGGTGCTAGCCTGGTGTCACCCCAGTCCCCGCCACCCTTTGTGCCTGACCCGTGAGCCCATTGCCCATGATGTGTTCATCCAGCTGGGGGATGGACAGTGTGTCCAGAAGTGTCCTGGGAGACACAGTATCAAAATCTCTGCTGCAGTCTCAAAGGATTCCACCTACTGCCTTTCCTGGATCAATCAGGTGGGTCACCCTGTCATAGAAGGAAATCAGTTGTGACAAGCAGGCCTCTCCCCTCATGAAGCTGTGCTGACCTACTGTTGCCAGATGAATAAATGTTTGCTCAGCTGGTAGGGAAAAGACAATCATTATTTTGTAAAATCACTGGCCTGTGGAACTGCATAATGGGGATCGTGTTAAACATCAACCAAGAGGAGGAGTGGGAGAATATACTTTCATCTCCAAAATAATGAATTACAGTAGTTGTGCCAACTCTGCTCCACATTTGGGAAAGTAACATCGAATTCACTGGGTGGTCAGGTGTAACTTCAGGGTTGACAACCACCAGAGACCACTGGAGAGAACCCTGAGACAGACAAATGCATGTGAAAAGGGGAGGGAACACAGTCAATGGCTTCAGGGGAATGATTATCCTATGTATGTTTGTTCTGGGAAAATCAGTGAATATTTATGTAAAATACAGGACCGTTTTCTGTGCTCAGCATGCATAGTATTTCAGAGATGTCCCCTCATGCATCCAGCACTGAATAAAGACTGCCTGCTTCTTAATGCTGCATTGGAGTTCAGCAGTTTTTGTCCTTTTTTTCAGTAACACGATGCCTGCACTGTCCTCCAGATGTTTTTCAATACCTCCCAGAATAATCTTCTCCATAACCTCACCAGGCACTGAAGTGAGACTGATGGGCCTATAGTTTCCAGGGTCATCCTTCTTGCCCTTCTTGAGAACTAGGATAATGTTAACCAGCTTCCACTCAACTGGGACCTCTGCAGATTCCCAAGACTTTCAAATATCATTGAGATAAGCCTTGCAATCACATCAGCCAGCTATTTGATTATTCTCATATGAATCCCACCAGGCCCCACAGATTTAGAGGGATCCAGCTGGTGCAGCAGATATCTACAACTTCAGGGTCAACAGTGAGTTTATCATTCTCAAGCCATGGTCCTTCGTTCAGGGCACTGGGAGCCCCTTAGCCCATGTTGAAGAGAGGTAAAGAAAATATTAGATATCCCTGTCTTGTCAAAGTCCCTGTTTGTAAGATGACCATCCTCATTCTGGAACGGGACAATGTCATTTCTGCACTGCTTTTTACCAATGTATTAAAAAATGTCTTTTTATTGTCCCCCACAGTTCTGACTAGTTTCAACTCCAGTTTAGCTTTGGCTGCAAAAATTTTCTCCCTGTAGAGCAACTGTGTTCTTCCTGTGTCACCCAACCTTCTCCCACCGGGCAAACACCTTCCTTTTTTTGCTTTAACTCCAGAAGAAGATTCCTGCTCAGCCAAGACAGCCTTCTGTCTTGTCTGCTTGACTTTCAACATTTGGAAATTGCATCTTCCTCTGCCCTTAGGAGGTGATGCCTAAAAGTGTCCAGCACAATGGACCCTAGCACCTTTAAAAGCATTTTCCCAGGGATCTTGCTCACTATTTGCCTGAGCAGCCGGAAGTCTGCTCTCCTCATATCCAAGGGTGAAATTTTTCTAGTACTTTTTGTCCTAACAACAGATTTAAAACTCAATCCCTTTGTGGCTAATGTAGCAAAGATGGTCACCAATCTCCACTTCATTCATGCAACCCTCTCTGTTAACAAGTGACAAATCAAGGAGGGCATCTTTCCTAGTCAGCTCTCCTGGTGTTTGTACTATGAAGTTGTCATTCAGGTGTTTTAGTAATTGTCTGGCCTGGATTATACCAGCTCTGTGATGCTCCCAGTTGATTTCTGACAGGTTGAAGTACCCCAGAAGGACAAGAGCAATTGACTTGGAAGCATCCCTTAGTTTCTCAAAGTTTCTCATTGGCATTATTGTCTGAGCTGGGAGATCTCTATCAGACTCCCACAGAGACATCTGCATCATTTGACTGTCCCTTGATTCTCACCCAGAGGCTCCCAACTGTGACCTCCCTACATTCTATTCTTCTGTTACATACAATGCCTCCCCCTGCCTCATCTGCCCTGCCTATTCTTCCTAAAGAGTCTGTAAGTGTCCAACAGGGCACTTCAATCACAGGACTAATCCTCATAAGCTTTTGCTTATGCCAGTGATGTCAAATCACTGGGATTGGGCCACAGATCCACTCTCCTCTTGTTTGTTCTTCATGATGCTTGCATTGGTGTAGAAATACTTTAGGTGCTCTTCATTGTAGCCAACACCTCATGACTGAGGGATCTCACTAGCGCTCAGTTCCTCAGCTGTGGGCACACCACCCCACTGCCTCTCACTGCCGAGCCTGGTTTTGTCCCTTTTCCTCTTCCAAACTAGTTTAAAGCTCTATCAACGAGTCCTCCTGCTTCCTATGCTAGAAACCTTTTTCCCCTCTAAGAGGTGCGTCCCATCAGGTGTCAGCAGACCAGGTGTTGTGTAGACCATCCCATGGTCAAAAAACCAACATTATTCTGATGACACCAGCCCCTTCTGTTGACAGAGTCCTGTAATGACACAGTGCTTAACCTGCCTGCTAAAATGTTTTTTTTAAAACAGTTGGCTGCATTCTGTAAAAGCAATCCCTCTGCATAATGACATATCTCATTTATTGGCAGGGCACTGGTAATTCATCACTAGAGAGCAGACATAACATTTCAGTCACATTTTTCTTAGTTTCTGCTTTGTAATCCTTTTCTTCTTTCCTCTTATTAATTTTTGTTGTTACAGTACTCACAAGTAAAATGGAGCTACCTTTTGCTCAGATTTACAGATCAAATTCCTCAGACTGTACGCCAGGCCATGTAAAACCATTTTAAAATATTAATTTTAGGAATTAATTTTTTTTTAATTGCATCATTTTCATGTTTAGTGTAGCAACAATAGAAAGCAATTAATGCATACTTCCATTCTAATTCAGAAGACTATTCCTCTGTCCCCAAAAGAGAAATAATGCCCACTTATGTTTCCTATGAGACTGGAGCTACTTTCTCTCTTTGCCATCTCTAAATGCAATGATCCCATTCTAGATGCCCACACTGAGGTTTATATCAACCAAATACAGCCCTCTGGAAGTAAAACCTATTCCAAGGTGTCTTACATAGAGGAAAAAGGCATTTGCACAGGAGCAATTAATCTATTTTAGACTTGTACCTTCTGGATGGATACCCAGGTGACATTCACACCACCTGGTATGAATGTCACTGATGTACCAAGCACATCACATGCATTATTTATTTGGATTAGTGATGGAATCTTTCTGGAAAGCCATCCCTGTATGCAAACACACTAAATCTATTAGGTCTTTCATTTTAACTTTATGTTTCACTTCCTGTAGTAATGGCCCAAGCTCTAAAATCTTTCAACTCACAAAACACAACTGGCATCAGATATTTTCTTCTGCCTTTCTCCTCAAGACTGCACTGAAGTGAAAACAGACAGGTGGTGTGGGTTGGACCTGGGTGAGCTTTAGGGTCCCTTCCAACTCAAACCATTCTGTGATGCTATGACCTTGCCCCGCTGCTGTTCCTGGGAAGCAGCAAGGAAAGGCTGGGAACGGAGAGCGTGGCCTGGCCCAGAGCAGCAGTGGGGAGCAGAGCGCGGGTCTCAGCGCTCTGTGGGTGTGCACTACCTCTGCGGATGCTCCTCCTCAGCTTGTTGCACAGGTCCAGGCGCGGGTTCTCCAGGCTGTCCTCGGCAGAGCCTGGGCTCTGCTCTGGGGATGAGAGCCCGCGGCTCAGGTCCAGCGGCGCCTTGCTGCCCGTGGGCGGTGGCGACGTGGCCGGGCTGTAGTTTGAGGTAGGGCTGCCGGCCGCAGAGGACGCAGAGAGGTCGAGGGCGCCGATCCTCGAGTTCAGCGGTGAGGTCAGGGACAGTTTTCGGGTTCTGGCGGGAGAGGAAGTCCTGGAGAGTGACATGGGTGGAGGAGAAGAAAACTTGCGACAGAGATGTGGCGACTTCCCGTCAGCCAGGTACTCCCCTCGGTTGTTTTGACTGGTGGCAAAGAACAGCTCCAAAGATCTGAGAGTAAGGAGCACAGAAAAGGAAACACAGTCATAAACACCAAACAGGTTTAAATGAAAATGCCAACGTTTTGCACAAATCTGCATGGCACTGCAAAATCTGTCTGACATTGCTCCTCAAAGCCTGGGTGGTGGAAAGCTGAGACAGACTCACCTAAAAATTCATGTCCTGTTTACAAACTAAGAAACTTCTTCTTGGATTATTTATAAGCAGAAAATGACATGAAGAAGCCCCACAAAGCTAACAACCAAGGAAGCTGTGGTATTTCTTTCAGAACTCTGACAGAAAGACAAGGCTGCCTGGGCTGACCTGACGGGGATGGAGGTGAAGGGGCGCCTGTAGATGTCCGAGAGCTTCTCCAGGACCACGGCGGCCGTGGTGAAGATGCGGTAGGTGTGCAGGAAGGTGTTCAGGAAGTCGATGCTCAGGAACCTCAGGTCCGTGAGCCGCTCCAAAAGGCGCTCGACGCTGGCGTAGCGGATCTGGGGCACTTTGCAGGAGTTCAGTGTTTTGCTGAAGCAAATGTCAATGTCATCTCTATGAAGACGGGCATCAGATCTACACAAAAATTTGATTTAAGGCATTTTACCAATGAGTGGTTATGGGTAAGGAGGGGCATCACTTTAGCTGCTCCTACCACACAGAAGCAGCAAAGAAATCTGCGTTATTGTATTTCATCAGTGCAGGGAAACTCTCAATCTGTGGTGATACCTGCTTTCACAACTGAGGGAACTTAAATTTTATTTTTGGCAAGTGATCTCCATTTCAAAGCCTAAGAAACCATCAATGATGCTTAAATTTCTGAAACTGAACAGGTGGCAAATTGTCCCCTCTTGCCTCCTATGGCCTGTAGTTCAACATTACTAGAATTTCACTACAGAGAAATTGATTGCAATTTTTTCTGCTGGGATCAAGCTTTATCTAAAATAGAGTAGTGGACCCTAACAAAAACCAGCAAAATTAACCCCTTAGGTATGTTTAAAGTTCATCTGCAAATTAACTGCCTTGAGGGTCCAAGAATTACTTTTTGTCTTAATAGAAGAAAGAGGGAACAGCATTAAACATCTCACATTTCCAAGCAGAAGCTAAGGAGAATCTTTGTTTTGGTGAAACTAATAAAAAAAAAGGACAAATTTTTGCTTGGACATCAAAGTAGAAATCATTTACCTAACCCTATCCATAATGTGGGGGTTTTTTTCCTTAGTTTCTGTTTTGCTTAATTTTATGTAGTTGAAGGCTTAGTTTTTAAATAAACAGGATGACTATTAAGTAAAGCGTCTTTCAACACACCTGATCTTTGCGTTTAAAATTAATGGATTTTCTCAGAACAAAGATCATGACATTCCATACACTTCTATACTGTATTACAACAAAACAACAAAAAAAATCTTGTTTCTTAAGTTGGGCCCTCAGAAGAGTAGCAAATTTTTGTGTATTTCATCCAATGACATCGACTCTGAAGGTCAGTGTGTGCTGTAAATCAGACAAGTAAAATTTAAGAATGAGAATGCCAAACTTGTGTCTGTTGTTAAGATCTGTGTATGTTTGTTAGAATTAATATTCCTTTCTCTTGACACTGGGATTAAGATCCTGCTGCACTTTGAAAGGAGACAAATTACTTTTAAAACTCAGCAGGTAACAGCAGTGTTCACAGGCTGGAGAGTTCCTGGAATAAAGCTGGGGACAATAAAATGCCTTATTTCCAGGGATCAAAGGAATGTGCCCTAAGAGTGCATTCCCAGATGTTTTCTCTTTCCCATTTCTAAGCAGGAAGACAGGAGAAGAAACAGCTACAAAAGAGGAATTTGAGAAACCGAGAGGTGTGACACATAACAGTGAAATAGTTCTATAGTTTCCTGTAAGAGGAAATAGTTCTATGTCCATCCCTGTGTTTTATTCGCTAGTATTTACATTGGATACTACCAAGTCAAAGTAACATAAATTGAGGTATGTACAAGATCCAAGCTGTGTTGAAAATTTGGAATCATGTGCTGAAATTATCTCGCTAGAAATAAAAACTACTTATTACAAAACATAACTGGAAGAATCCAAAGCTGAGGGAAGCAGGTTTATAAATAATGATGTTACTTTGATGTCCTCCGTTAAAATTATGAGAGAAAATAATTTTTTAATGGAAACAACAGAAATAACAGAAACATAGAGAACAAAAACTTTGGCTAATATAACTAAATACCTTTGAAAATTGTACTTGTCTGCAGTCCCATAACTTTTGAAGACATTTTTAAAAATATTCAATGAAGTAATGAGTCGTATGATAGAGAAAAGCTAACTGAGAATAAAATCATTCATCCAAGGCATAACTGAAGCCAGCTACACAAAAACCAGAAAAATTTGAGCTGTGATCCAACACTGTGAATTGAGAATTTAGCATTCTGAGTGATCCCTACTGTCCCAAGGAAGGGATTTGAGAAGATATGTTTTGGGATATAGAATCAGCTCCATTCAACAAAAAGGGGAGGAAAAAAAAGATTGCATTTTCTGAACACATGCTTTCTTTTCTTAAAATTTTTATTGAAAAAACAAAATTTATTTTGTCCACTGTTGAACTTACTTGATCATATGTGGCACTGTGACTTTAGAGTTTTCTTCAAACACTATTGTCATTAATCCATTGCACCTTATATTATCAATGCACTGTGAAAATAAACATTGAAAACTCTTAAAATCAAAACATTTCCCACACTGTTCACACCCCTGTAAGCTTAAAGCATGGGTTTTGCAAGGTAAGGGCTGACTGGGACACAGTATTTCCACAAATGAAAAGCAGTAATGCAAGAATTAGAGTTAACATGCTTCTCTAGCCTTTGCCTCTCAGAGTATTCAGCTCAAAAACGCTTTTCTTCCACATGATTAAGGATTTTGAGTTGGAAGTGATATTTCCTTTGAAACTTCTTTGAAAGGGAATAAAATTCATAAAATTCTGGTATTTCCCGAATGAATGTAAGCTTGAAAAATCAAGACCACAAGAAAGTCAGAATACTTTACACTCCAGTGGGTACAGTAATACCTTAACCTTTACCCTGTGCAAAAGACCAGAGGGGAATATAAAAAGCTTCCAGAATCACACTTGTAAAAACAAATTCCAGTGGTGCTCACTGTGAAACGCAGCTGTGGGGAAGCTGTCCAAGTGCTCCCTGCTAACTCTTGTATAAATGTTTCAGGCCAGGAATTAGGAGGGACTTCCACGTGCACTTTTATGTAGTTCAGATGTGACCAGGGCAGGAACGGGGCTGGGGAAGGGGCTGGAGAATCCTGAGGGAGCTGAGGAGGGCTCAGCCTGGAGCAAAGGAGGCTCAGGGGGCCCTGCTGGCTCTGCACAGCGCCTGCCAGGAGGGGCAGCCAGGGGGAAATTTGGGATGTTATCCCAGGGAACAGGGACAGGAGCAGAGGGAACGGCCTCAGGCTGGGCCAGGGGAGGCTCAGCTTGGACAGCAGCAGGAATTTCCCCATGGAAAGGCTGCTCAGGCCTTGGAACTGCCCAGGATGCTTTGGCTTGCCCATCCCTGGAGGTGCCCAAGGAATTCCTGGCTGTGGCACTCAGGGCTCTGGGCTGGGGATGGGCACAGCTTGGGCTCCATGGGCGGGGAGGGATTTTCCAGCCTCAGTGATCCTGGGATTCTGTGATTCTGAGATAATTCAGCACCACCAGCCCTGCCCCTGGAAGTCCACAAGTCTGACAGTGGATCAGATTTATAGGATCTGCAATAAGTACCTGCTACGTAACCCTACAAAGCGCTTGCCTTTATAACACTTTCTGATTTTGTTCATCAAGTATCATACACACACACATATATATAAACACTATTTTATTTTGTCAATAAAACGGAGTTTCAAAAGTTATCACATACATTTATTTTGACTTCAAGAATACACACAGGCTTCTGGCTTTGGAAGATTTCATAGCAGACCAAGGATTGATAATAGATTGCTCAAACCTGATAATCAGAGGCCTCTTCAGGTTTAAATTACATCTATAGCTATAAATTTAAAATATCATCTATGTAGCTATATATGGTTTTCAATTCAGGTATTTAAGATTATTTGGAAAGTGCAGCTGTAATAATTTCCAGTATGATTTTCTCAAATCATTACCTAAAAGTAGTGAGAAAAATATATTTAATAGAAATACATAGATTTACCCTAATTGAATTTGCAATGCCTCAAAGAAGCCCTTAGCACCAATCATGGAATCAGATGACTTTTTAATTTACTATAATGTAGGCTAAGAATGGACTTACTCCTGTTCTTAAACCGTCCTTCCTCCCCAGCAAATAATTCCAATAATTTTACATGTCAATGGAACAACACCATTCACTGAATATCCATTTTGTAAAAAAATTTCCAGACAGGTCTGTCTGTAGGACAAGGAGTTGCAGCTCATACTGTACTTTGAGATTTTTATTTTCCTATTTTTGTTCTTTCAAAAACATTAATCCAGCAGAAAGTAACACAGAATACTTATTTTTAAGCAATTTCTACTCATTATGATGATGATTCATCTGGAATTGATGCCAGCAGTGATAGCAACTTTAGAAATGCATCACACTCCACACTGATATTTCTCTAATCATCAACCTCTCTTTAAATTAATAAAGGTTAGGACCTGAATTCAGAACTATGAGAGATCTATGTACTTGTTCATGTCCATAAACAAAACACAAATAGCCTTGGTTTAGCTCTGGTTAGCCGGAAGTTCAGAATTTTTTTTAAATTGCATTCAACTTCTTTCTGCAAATAGATCCTCATAAAGTTTGTCTACTATGTTTTTTACTAAAAGCAATAAAAATAATAAATAAAATATTATCCCTGACATTAAAAAATTTTTAAATACCCTTTTCCTTCATTCACAACATAGACAGTTCCTGCACACTGTCAGCATGCTTAGGAATTATTTATAATGGTTTGTTAGTTTTCGTTTTTGGTGGAAAACAGAGTTTATCTACTTTTCTTACTTCATTATTGATGTGATGTGGTATCATTTTCACACTAGGACTCTCAGGTGCTTTTTGATCTGTATGAAAGTCATGAACAAACCAGTACTATCCCTCTTCTGAAATCAAAATATGTATCTGGATGGGCTCTCCTCAGACACAAAATTATTACCCTTTAGCATTATGTTTGTCCATGGACAATTTTGAAATTTATGTCTCTGTCACTGAGAAACACATTTCACTGGTGACTCAAAAGCAATGACAGAATTTTGAGGAAAATAAGCAGCATTAAGGGTTTTTCATACATAACTCAGCAAATGAGAGATATTCAGCATCCCTCTCTCAGCCTGGTTTTCAGAAACACAGAACCAGCAAAGATCTCAACACAAACAAGGTGCAGAAAGCACTGAGGTACCTGACTTATGTCACTTGTCCAAGCAGCTTTCTCCTGCCGGGATGGGGCTAAAAGGACAACAGTGAAAGGAGGAGCATCCGTAGGCTCCACTATGAGCTTGAAATCAAGGTGTCCAAACACCTGCCCAGAACCTTTTGCTTTACAGCCAGAGGGGGAGAAAAAAGTCAAAATGTGAAATTTCAGAGTACAAGACAAAGAAAACAATGGTTTCATTTAAAATCAAAGTTGTTTTAAAATACCTCCCAGACAAAGAGGAAATGCAGTTGGGGGTCCAAAAGCTCATTTTGTTTTTCACATAAGCCAAGCACAAAAATACTGGGATTTGCTATACATTGCTCTTAGAGATACCCAATAGGGCTAAATTCCTTCTAACCCTTCTATGTTAACATGCCCTCACAATACTAGAAGTAGCACCAAAATTAATGAAACTACTTTCACAATTCAAGTGCAACACTTGACAAACCACAGGATGGAAGCCAAAAGGAGTAACAATAAAATCAGCCTGAGATTGTGTTTTGTTATTCCATTTGAACAAGCTCTCAGTCCAGATTTGTAGGGAGCCCAAGACAAAACAACTTTCCATTAATTCTGCCAACTCGCTCAACCCCCGGGTATTTTAGAAATCTCATTATCTGCTGCTTATTTAAGGCTTTTTTTTTTCTTTCCAAGATCCTCTGGGTGAACTTGTATGCAAAAGTCAGCAAATAATTTGTCACATTTCTTCAGCCAGCACTCTTGAAAATCCATTAAGGAATGTCAACAGCAAGAACAAATATAACATAACAAACCCCCACCCGAGCCAGCATGTCCATTATATGAGCACCCATTCTACTCAATCAATTTAACACTGTTCCACAGGTTTCATAAAAACTGCTCTATTTGCTCTCACACAAAACAAAAAAAAAGAAAAGGTACTAATTTTAGGAAACTAGAAACTGTACTTACTACAAAGAGCTGAACTTAACTTACAATCATCATCACTGGCCTCTGTCTCCTCGACCAGTGTGCACTCTATCAGAGACAGAACACCTCCTGTCTGTGGAAACAAAGCACATTTCACACAGATTTTTCATTTGTTCCCTTTGTCAGCACAGGTTTTTTAAACTTGGAAAGTTTAAAAACTCTATCATTTTACTCTATTTTACACTACTCAGAGCTCTTAGGGAGGCACATCAACTTCAGGATGTGCATTTTTTCCTTAAAGAGCTAAACCCAGACAGATTAAATATAATGTTTTTCTTAATCTGACAGATCAATAGTACAATGTACAAAACTTCTTCCACTTTTACCACACTGTAATTTATGTCACACACAGACTTCTTCACAAGTTCCAAAGCAGATAACTAGAATTTCATCTTCTGAATTTAAATGAAACACATACAAGTTTTTTAAAAGATTCTGTTATATTCTATTTATTTTGCAAAGTACTTGAATTATTTAAGAGGTGCAAAGTGAGAAAGTCTTAATAACCCCTCAGTGTGTCATATTAAAATTCTATTCAACACAATCCACTCTGTGAAGTACCAACAACACTTTATCCACAAGCCAGCACTATGAAAGCATGATTGTCAACAAATACAACTAGATTATTCTTAAGTGACACTTCAGTTTAAGAGAATATGCTGTCCAGGAAAACAGAATTGACTTAAAAAATTAATTTTATTAGAGATCTGGAAAACGTTCTTTGGCAATTCTGCAGGGTTGTACTGGCTGATTTATGCACTGAAAACTGACTTATATTCAGTGCTACATACACGGAATTTATTCACTACTTCAAACAAGTAGATACATCAATGCCTTGTTTCTAATCCCCACTTTATGAGAATTTACTGGGTCTAGAAAAAAATCCTAGTTAGTAAGAACACTGGGTGAATTCGATTATTTGCAATGAAAAGACAAAGCAGTCAAATACTGTGCGTCACCCCACTTTTGTTTATAACCATAAATGCAAAGCTCAGGTTAAAGCTGCAAAACAGTAAAATGTTGACATTTCACCAAAGATGTTCTTTCATTTTGTAAATTAAACCACAGTGTCAAGTCCATACCTTGAGAAGATGCAATTTTCCTCCTGAACTTCTTGTACAAATTAAAAAATGTTTTGTAAACAAGAAGCATTGTCTTTCTCCTTCTTTCTTCAAAGACAGAGAGCCCAGGCGAACTTTACTAAGTTTTCCCCTCTCAACTGAGGGGACTTGGATAAGGGAACCTGGTAATAAAAGTGCAAAACTTGCTATATTATAGTAATATTTAGTAGGCAGTGCCGAAGTTGTTCATTCATTGAATACTGTTATGGTAATTAAATAAACTGTTCATTCCAGTATCAATGTGTATCAGTGCCTCTTTTGTGACAAGTCAGTCACTTTTTTTTTTTGCACAAGTTTCCTTTGTTTCTTGTCATAAATAAAATCAAACAAATACAGTCTAGACTAATGCTTTTGTACATGGCAGGATCAGATCTTGGGCTGATTAGGCAATTAAACACACTAAGATCAGAAACACATTGATCAGAAAACGTAGCTGAACAGCAAACAACGCTTTCACAGGCACCACACTCACAAAAGAGACAGAGCACTTAGAAATATGAGACAGAGAATGGAAAGAACATGTTTTGAAGGAGAAGAGTTTGTGTGTGTGTATGTGCCTGTGTGCAAGAGAGATGGAAATGAAGAACATTTTTCTTCTTCTTATCTTGTACTGCATAATTTTCAGTGCTCCACAGCTCATCTGAAATGTGTTACCAGCGAAACACTCCCGAACTAAATTGAACCTGCTTACATAAGCCCGGATTTGTGCTCTGCAGAGCTCCAGGCTGGGGACAGCTCTGTTCTCTGCTGTTTCACATCTCAGTCTCTGACCAACTTCTCCAGATTGATACCACCATGTGTATCACCTCCAAATTTGGAACAGCAGTTAAATTTGGTGGTGAAGTGCAACTCCTCTATATCTTAAACAGAAAGATTCCTACCACACAACTTGCTGCTAGCAGACAGGGCGGCCAAGAGATCTCCTAGTCTCATTCCCTCACAGCTCTCCTCACTGTTACCCTTACACTGGCTTGTGTTTTCTTACAGCATCAGGTACTAATAGAGCTAAACCAGCAGGAAACTAATGCTACAAAGAGGTGGCTTGTTTAACTCCCTGATAGGAGCAAGGTCAAAAAAGCACCAAAAAACCCCGATGATGCAAAGGAAGCTACAGCAGCAGAACAAGCAGAAGGAGATGGCTTTGACCTGCCTCTTCCAGACACAAACTAGCACAGCTGCCTCAAAGCTCAAGCTAGTGGCAGAACCCTGACACAATGCCAGCCTGACAGAATTATCCATGAAATATTAGATTAGCAATTCTTACGTTACGTTGTCAGAAGAATTATCTTGCTCAAAGTTCACATACTCAGTCTTAAATTAACCAACAGAGAAATTAAGGGAACTGAGAATACTGCTATTTATCTACATTTTTCTACATTTTTCTTCTTAGCTCTCTCTTTATATTTATTTAGTCTTAAGTTATTAATATGTAAACTTCTACTGACACAAGAAAATACACAGCAGTAAATTTGCCAGAGAACAGTGTTCTCTGAAAGACACTTTACATTTAAACTAAATGTGTAATATGATCTGTGTCACTGCACTGGAGTAAAGCTATGCTCTAGAATTTTGCAAAAGAATTTGGGACATTTCAGGTTCAGTTGAATTCTGACCCAAACCCAGAAATACTTATTGGCTGTTGTGCATTTCCCCTGGACAAAACAGCCGACCTGCCTCAGCTGAGGGACAGGGAGGAGATCATTCCCATATGTTGGGACAGTGACTTTCCCCTGCTACACCAACTGTCCCTCAAGCCACATTGGAAGGCCAGAGTCTTCGAAACAATTCCCAGCACAAAATTCCCAGTGTACTTTTAGTCCTAAAATTCCATCTACACATTTAGGGTAGCAATATTCGATCTGTACATTTTGTTTCTGCTTTGCTTGTTAGAGAAACAGTGTCTATAAATATGATACACTTACACATTTTACTTTACAGGTAACTTTATTTATTTTCATTTTCATTAGAATGCTTTCAGGACAAACACATTCTGTTCTGCTATAAGGGGCTGAAGGTTAAACTATGCTGTTGTATGGAGCTGAAATAATACAGTTCAACAAGGTAAAACAAAATAAATCTCTTTTTAAAAGCAGAAATCAGAGACCACATTTTCTGTCTTTTATACTTAGAGAGAGGCAAACATCTCCTACACATACTGCATGGCTGACACCAAGCAAGGACCTGGTGCATTCTCATCAGGCTTTAGGGATTAACAAAACTGGGCATTGGCTCACTGGTGATTCTGCCACAGATTTCCTCTTAAGGAAAAAATGGTCACAATTGGCCAATGTACAGCTGCAGTGAGCAAGTGAAGGTAATTTTAGAACATTCATTAACAGTATAGTTTGGACAACAGTGTAATCCCAGGAATTTTTACCCAGCCACAGGCCGAGGCACTTTCAGTGCTTCAGAGCTTCAACAGTCAGTCTCTCCACTGACTCCACTCAATCCAAGGAATATTAAAGGCTGTACTTATAAACAAACCCAAATATTTAAGCTAAATTGAACCGCCTGATTTACGCACTCAGTTTGGTTTTCTCCACGCTGGAGGGTTTGGGGCTTTTTGCTGTTTTTTTGTTGTTTGTTTTTACTGTTCAGATGGTCTAACACTGCTCATTCAGTGGGGCTGTGGAGTCTCCATCCTTGGAACAACCAAATCCTGACTGGCTGTGGCAGAAAGCAACCTGCTCCAGCTGATGCTGCTTTGAGCAGCTGAGATTGGAATGGATCATTTCTGGAAGTCCCCTTCAGATTCAATGACTCCATGTTTTTGTAATTATGATATAAATATCAGCAGAGGTAAATTCATAGCAGCTGATGGCAGAAACATCAGACAGAGAGTTTGTTGGCACTAAAGGGGCTCGAGATGCCCAGTTGTTTGGATGTCAGCAGATTTGAGACTCCCTACATGTCCTTTAGCCTCACAAGGAAAATGTTCCTCACTTGTTTGTGTGCCTGACTATAAAAACTGCACCTAAGTAAGAGACAGGGAAAATCAGACCCCAAGAAACTCGAAGGAGAATTCACAACCTACATGGCAAAACACTGCCAGAGATAGTTCCTATGGTTTCAACTTGTAAAACTCAACAGAATCCATCTCTCCTTAAAAAGGTGTATAACATAGACAAGGTTGTAATTAACATTCACAGAAAAACCCTGAACAAAGGCAGTGGCATTTGCCTCCTCTTTTAAGCTGAAACAAAGCTTTCCTGTACCCATCTACAGTAATCAGCACAACAAATGGAACCCTAATTGAAATTAGAGGAGCTGGACATCACTGCCAAAGTGACCTCACTGTCAGATGTAAAAGGAAATTGGGCTCCATTACTTCATTTGCTTTATTCAGATTTCTGCACTTGCACAGAATCACAAGCAGTGGACGTTGCAAAAAATAAACTGACACAACCTTCTGTAACATATTCTCTTGTCCACTGTCCTCTGACTGAATGCCTAGAAATAAATCTGAATTTAATTTACTTACAGGGTTTGGCCGGGGTCTAACATAGTAATCTTGTTCAGACTGATTCCCACAGAAAAAAAATTTAAGTTTTACTGATTAAAGAGTGGGTACACAGACAAAATATTACCAGTGAAACCTAAGGGGGAAACCCCAATAAATATATAAATACAAATTACAGTAACACTTTTGAAAAAATATCTTACATTGAATTAAATTTCATGGTACAAGTCAACCTAGGATAATCACAGCCCTATAATTTTTTGCTGTGGATGCAAAACAACTTGATATTTTTCTCAAAGCCATGTTCATAGCTCTTAAAACACCTCAGAGATAACAAATCCACATATTTAATGAAGAATCAAGTAATTTAATAGCAACTACTGTGAAAACAATATTGAAAGTTATTACAGAAAGTTTCATAGTTTGGCCACATAACTAGAAACAGCACAAAATGCATTTGAAAATGTATACAAAGCCTATTAATTACCGGCTGTGGTATAGTCCTAGTAAACACCAAATGTTCTGCTGAGGTTATCTGGAAAAGGTTTCATGAAGGGATGCACCTAAATTATACTCCTAACCTTTCCTGAGTATATGTAGTGCTCTTCAACACAAAGGAGCAAAACCCAGTCAAAATCCTACACTACAGATCTGTAGTTACTGTGTACAAAACCACTAACTTGCTTTAATAGATCCAGAAGTTAAATACTATATACATGGGAGGAAAAGAAGCAGTCGAAGTAAATCCCACCAAGTAAGAACTGTAACCAATTTGCAGCTCCTTGCAAAAACTGGCATTTATTTGGAATAGGAAATTTATTCCATCACAGTGTTGTGGAATGTAACAACAAATTCCACCTCTGTTATAACTAATTTTCAATAGAAAGAGTTTCCAAAACTACCATCAATAGACAGAAAGGAAAGCAGTGCTGCTCCTCCCCTCCTCCATCCCTCCGAGACCACAGTCCAGGCAGAATGTACATTACTGTCCCACGGCAGCTTTGCCACTAGTGCTGCTGACTTTTGTGGTTCCCAAAGAGAACAGAAGTGAGGGGCAGCCACAGCCCCAGGTGACCTGTTCTGTGGGCAGTTTGTGACTGACCCTGCAGGACCACGAGCAGGCTGAGGGTGCTGGCTGTGCCCAGAGCAGTGCCCGTGGCAATGTGAACCCAGCTGCCTGCAATGCCCTTTTTTCATGGCAACACAGACAGTTCCACAGAGGAATGCCTTACCTTGGCGGATAAAGGTTTGGCTGGTGTCCAGCAATATGTCACAGCCTTCTACTATGGTCCTCTCTATGGCCAGGTTCTTGCGGATGTTCTCCGTGTCGCTCACCTCGTCGTGCATCACTCTGTCAGGCACAGAGCAAAAGGCACTTTATCTCCCCAAAACACACCTCGCACCTGCTGTGTCTGTTTTCACTTGCACAGTGCAGACACAGGGGATGCCCTCCACCACCTGCTGCAGAACAGATCTATCCAGGCAGTGCTTAATCACTCCAGAGCAGGTTTCTTGCCTTTTTTTCCCCCCTATTCTTTTCAAATCACTCTCGTGATCATTTTGATTTTTTAGCAGTGGAGCCAATTTTGCCAGACTTGTTTAGTGACTATTCCTGAACACATCTGACAGATGTCACTGAGCTGAAAACACTTCACAAATGATAGAATAGAACTTGATCCTTAATGGACTGGGCTGCCACAAACAGGGAAGAGCTTCCTAGAATTGTGTAGAGCATATTGCAGAGTCCCTTCCCAAGGTTTTAGCTTCCTACTCTGCTCCTGCTTCATCTTTACAGCTCAGTGTCCTTCCTCCCTCCTTCCCTCCTTTTGTTTTCTCTCTCCTTTAACAACTACAACCTTGAGACTTCACTATTTACTTTCTCCAACTGTTTTCTTTGTATGCATCCTCCCTTTGCACACAAAAACACTTAATTTTTTTCAACGTTGAAACCAACTCAGAAGATTCTATGATCTTGTGATGTATAATATTTTCCTGAACTGGGACTGGACTGCACTGTCTGGAAGCTCCTCCTGCCTCAGAACTACATTAAAGGGATGGAAATGAGTTACAGAATTTTATATTTACAACCTATACTACTGATTTTATGAGCAGAGAGGATCAGTAAGTCTCAGACTCTAATTCTGAACGTTCAGTGATGAATTAGTTGGATCAGCAATGAACTCTGACTTACGAGATGAAGCCAACCCAAAGCTGATTTATCTGCTTGTGCAGATACTTTACAACTAAATATTCTCCAAGCACATCTTGAGTGAATACTCCAGATAGTGAATATTTATATCCTGGAGTTCACTCGTGGTTTCTTTGTTCACAGCAGAAAACTGTGTTTCCCAGAGAGGAGAACCACATTTCTCACTGGGCTGATGAGAGGAACATCTGAGAAAGGTCTGGGGGTTCAGGGAAGAGTTTCATTTTGCAGGTTTCCACAGGGAGCATCAGTTCTCAAAATATATCTCCAGTTCCTCCTTATCCAGCATTACTTGAAGCACACATAAAAGTCAGTTATCGCATTAGCATGCAAAAACTATAACACAGATAGAGAATCCCGTACTTTCCAACAAACAGATCACTGAAAATGCCCTTTTCACTTTAAATTATGAAAAAAAAAATGTTTCTCTATGTGAAGGAAACTACTCTGCTCATAACCCAGGAATAGGTGGTTTCTGCAGTGATTTTGATTCTCCCCTAACCAAAATACAAGAAGACACTTGTAGATTTATGTTCGTCAAAAAAAAAAATAAATAGAAGAGACAAAATATTACACTGGGATATTTCTGTTATTTTTCATTATCTTGCGTTTTGGTTTTGATCCTTTTTTTAAAAAATACATTGTGTTTTATTAAAAGAGCAAAACCAGATAAAAATAAAGAAAAACAGATTTTTAATTTCAAAACCTTTGATTCAAAGTTATCAGAAATAAGGTAGAAAAATCTTACCTTGAAAGTTCTTCTAGTTTAGATTTAGCAAATTCAAGGCTCTTTCTCTCAACGTGTTCGTGTGGTGTGTGAGCCAAAAGTTCATGAAGTGTTATGATGTATCTGGGAATCTTGAAACCAGTAAGGTATAGTATCAGTCAATACATATATACCTTCCCTCAATTTTAATAAAACATGTGTATGTAAATTTCTTTTGACATTAAAAATACCAAGATGACCTGCCTGCATTTAGATGAAATTCACATTGCACAAAAGGACATTGAATAATGTTCAGCATTTGACTATTAAAGGCTACACGGTAACAAGGACCCTTCAGAGCTTTTAACCACGGTAACAAGGACCCTTCAGAGCTTTTAAGCAGAACCAAGTGATAGTGCAGCATAACTTGTCTGACACAACAAGAATTATGTAGGAGAAGGAGAGGCAAAATTATGCTGAAGTGGGAAGTCATCTGCAATGACATAACATTCCTCACCACACAGGAACAGGACTCTCTGTCTCCCTCTCATGACCTGATTTCAACTCAACCCAAAACTACCCCAAAACCATAAAAACTTTACAATACACCACCTCAAAAATTAAAAAACATTCTTGCAGGTGTTAATGGCTCCTTAGGCTACTATGAATAACTAGCACTAATGTAAGTGTCACTGACGCCCCTTTTTAAAATTTTCTTCTCTATCTGGCTTGTTAATAACTGAACAAACTGTGGGGGTTCACTATTCTTTTGATGAGTAAAATGTTAAGTTAAATGAAAAAGACACAAAATTATCAGGCCAGTGCTTCACAGACATCTTAAACAGCTGCAAACGTTTAATCCAGGCATATCACAGTAAAATATCAGAAGGGTCAGGACAGTTTTCAAGACTTTTGCAATTTATTTTTCATTTTCTAAAGACCAAGTCACTCAAACACAAAGTGGGGGGAAAGATACAAAGATACAAAATGTACAAATTCCTAGTAAAATGCTTGTGGCTGCTCTAAATTGCCATATATTATCGCTCCCTGGACTTTCTAATCACAAGTCATAAGACAAGGAATGTTTTTTTGGCAATTTTCTTTTGGTGTTAGTCCTCATCCCACACTCCCCTTCAACACACGTAAGACTGAACAAAGATGAATCAGCATAGCTGGGGAACAGATCTCTACAGGCAGAGTTTTGGTATAACAACAAAATACCTTAAAACTAATTTGCAGGAGAGCACTTTTAGCTAAGCAATAAGAACCTTCAATTGATTATAGTGTCAGTAACTTAAAATGAATCAACCAAACAGTAAAACCAAATATGCACAAACAATAGACAGACACTACCTGAAACATGGGGTAAGTAAGGAAAGTTTCCAGCATCCGCCCCTCACATGCTGGGTTGGCTTCATACTGCTTCAAGAGTTTGTCAAAATCTCTGTTTTGCTTACAGTTTGCCAGTACTTGTAGGCTATACTGGTGATTCCGAACAAATTCTTGATATATGTTCAGCATTGGCAGCAGAATGTCAAATAAGTCAGCTACAAAAAGCAGAGAAATACCTGTTTTTTCCAGCTATCAATCTATTGAAATACATTTTTAAAGAAAGTGCTGTTTTCTATGGAAGTGAATTACTACAATCAGCTCTGTTTCCAATACAGTGACAATTTAGAAACATTAAACATGGCTCTTTCACCTGCTCAATGATGGTTGCTCTGATTAGCTAACAGTCAGGCACTATTACCAGAAATACAAGCCTAATCAATGCCTAGGGCAGAGGAATTGTCACACACAGACCTTTACTGCCCACACGGGACTCCCACTACACCTGATCTTATGGTTTTAATTCTGCAATGCACTCCCTTCAAAAAGGACTTTTAAAAAGTCATGCCTTTGAAAAAAAAAAAAAACCCTGACTGAATTTTCAAAAATCAATACAAAGCTTATACCACTATAGAAAATAAAGTAACTTACCTAGAATTAAGGTAGGCCAATTAGCTATTCTTGCTTTTAAGCCCTGGTGAAATATCTCATGAAGAAACATGATTGTTTCACTGAAAAACAAGTATTTAAACAAACAAAAAGATAATTCTGGTTTTATTTTCTGATTAATAATTCACAGAGAAACATCTCTTCCTCTTTTGCACTTTGCTAGAAAAAAACAGAAGACAGTTATTGTTATGGAAATAAGTGCTTCCTTTTATTGCATTGTTTAAAACCTCTAGTTTAGTGCTTCTAAAAAAACACATAGTATTTGTTACAGAAATGTTCTAACATCGTATTCATTTTGTTATAGAAATGTTCTAACATCGTATTCATACTTTAACAATGAAAAGGAAACCTGTCTCATGACTAAAGGAACATATTCTATTTCTTAGAAGTTTGGGGCAGACTTGGATGCAATCCCAATCTTGTATCAACTGTTAGATGCCTCCTGGGTTATTTGTGCATGTTCATTACAATAGGACTTGGATGCTTAATGAATGAACAATTCTTTTTTGTTGTAGGATATGAAAAGACAAGTGAGAGAGAAGGAGACTCCTTAGGCAGGACAACAGAAAATAGAAGCTCTGACGTACTCATCCTCAGGCCCTTACTGGGATCATATGAGGCCACTAAGGCCAGTTTTGCTCTCTTAAGAGAAAAAAGAAACAGGAAAGGTGACAGAAAATTATGAGAACTGCCCCAAGAGGCACGACGTGTCCTTTTTTACTTCTAGCAGAGGAAGACACAGAATGTAGGAAGGTAGAGGTTGCACTGGTTTCCAACAGCATCGCCCGCAGCACCTTTGCCTCTCAGCCCTGGAGACGGCGCGTGGTCAGTGACACCACTGGCCACAGCCACAGCCACAGCCAGGGCCCGGCATCGCCACCGTCAGCTCAGCCAGGATGGGCAGAAGCACTCCGGGAATCCCACAGAAATAGAACCAGACCAATAAAAAGCCTCCAGAACACCCCAAATACAACCCGTACCTGTTGAGGAAAATGCTGCTGACGTCGTCGTGGCTGATGGGCGGCTTCTTGGAGCTGGCTGCCATCCTCAGGGGCCGCAGGAAACAGTTCACCAGCACGTACAGCTGGTGCACGTACTCAGACTCGGCCTCCACCATGTTGAAAACGATCTGATTCCTCTTCCTCATGCTCTCTGCATGAGGAGAACAAATATAATCCTGGACAATAGTTTTCCATTTTCTTCTGCATAACCATCCCCGCATGAAGCTCTGAACCTAAAAACAGATCAAGCCGGAAAAGAAAATAAGAATAAAAACAATATTATACAACTTATTTTAATAAGTTAAAATAACCCTCAAAATTAACTGCCTTTGCTTAAAAATAAAATTATGTGCCCTTATTGATCCATAATTGTTCTGTAATTAAATATGTTTTGCATTTCTATTTGTTAAGGGTCATATTAGTTGCCAGGAAACAGACTGTAAAAATATGACATAAATATAAGGTAATCTCTTACTGCAAGCTCAGGTGTTGTACCCCTCCCATCAGCACAAGGTTTTTCAGCTGCTTCTTCCTCCCCTTTCACATTTCTCTTACGTCCCCAAAGGTATCCTGCAATACTCCCAGGTAACACATTTCAGCACAGACTCAATACCATTACTGGCGGAATTCTTTAATTTTTTTTTTTACTCTATTTGTTTTCCATTTTGAACAGATAACACTTGGCATGTGTATGTAAAGCAATGTATCAATGTATTGCTTAGTATCAGACACCAAGGCAACAAACCTGTTATCCAAAATGACAGACTTTTGGCATTCTTAAAAGCACCTCTATGAAATGCAAAAATCTATCTAGGCCCAATATCTGCTGAAGTTGCAAGTGGATTAAAGATTACAGAAGAGGTCTACATCTAGTCACAGAAAATGTCATTATGTCTGTGCTTTGATCTTGATGTGAAGATCATTCATCTTGAAAGAGAAGTGTAAAACTTCACTGGTAGCAGTTTACTCTGAATAAATGACTTTTAGAAAACGTGGCCCAGCTGCCAAAATGATCAAGATGAAGAACACAGTGAATTACAGATTCAAAGCTCTTTTTCTGCTAAAAGAGGCATTTCCAGCTTCTGTTACAATAGTTAATTCACATGAAAGGTAAAAGTCACACCAATTTACCCGCTCAGTGCTGACCCTGGCTCAGACCACACATCCCAGAGAAAGACAGGAACTAGGTCTATATTCCATAAAGGATATTATGCAAATACATCCTGGGATAAAAGGTGGCACTAAAATATAGAAAGCGGATGCCATTGAAGAAGTTTAAGTAGGAGCAGGGCAAAACGAGACTTTTGTCTTTTGACTGTACTTACAGAAAATAAATAGTAAAACTAGACAGATTCAAATACAGAAGTACACCCCTCATCCCACTCTTCTCCCTTTAAGCACGAAAGATTTCATGTTTACCTTCTTAATTTTTTTAATATCTGGATCTTCATCTTCCTGGTTCCCATGATAAGGTCGCATTTTTTCCTTTGTTTTATTCAGAGCTACAATCTGACAAAACAAACATTCATTAAATGCTTCCCTGAGTTAATGAAACCCTTAGTTAGAGAACTGCCAAAAAAACAATTTCCCCTTCCTCCAGCCCGTTGAAGCTGCACAGAACGACAAACACATATTTGGTCACAGGGACTTGATGACACTTCTCTTCCAACCATTGCAGATCTCACTCCATCTGGAAGGGGGACCAGGAATGAGCAGGTTCTCCCCTCAAAACCAACTGTGCCTTTTGGGCTTTATCAGCTCCGGACTGCAACAAGATTTTTAACAATGCCCAGTGAATCAGAGCAGTGAATCAGAGCTTGGAAACATTCTTAACAGCACCATAATCAAAGGCCGTGTGCTGGGGATCAAACTCCTCAAAACTGAAGGCAGGGGGGAAATAATGCAATTCTGCAAAGCAATGTGTCATCTTAAACCCTCTGACAGAAAAAGTAATCTAATCAGCTTAACAGCCCCCAGTACTTCTAAGAAAATTATTTATCCAGGGATTCACTGGGGGACTGTGGCATATTAATCTGAGTTCTGCCTTTGTCACAAAATATTACAGAAATACTGAACACTGTTGCAATGCACACAGCAAAACATTACAATTCCAGTGAGTGCTGGGCGGGCCTGGAACACACCTCAGATTTCAGTCTCTCGATTTCCGTGTCCTGGTCCTCCAGCTGGTGCCGCAGCTGGTTGGCCGCGACCTTCTCGGTCTCCACGATCTGCACCAGGTGGATGTACTTCTGCATCAGCACCTCCCGCTCAATCAGGATGTCTGAGTAGCTGAGGGGAAAGGCCAGGTCACTCAAACAGCCACACACTGGTTTCACCCCGCCTCGGGACTTACGGACAGACAGACACTGCACCAACCACAAGGAACCTGCAAAGCCACGTTTGTTTGGCTTAAGATATCATGTGCAACTTGAGCACAAACCATCCGAATCATTGCCGTGATTTCTGGCCGAAGCTTTCGGCCCTGCCACGGCACATCTTCTCTTTGTGAGTTCTTTGAACAGACACTTGAGACAAGACACAGTAGAAATACTTCAGAGTTTGTTCGGTCTCAAAATGTTTATGAAGTGTTATCTATAACTTGGCGGCACAGAAAAGTGCTTTGTCGTTAATAACAAGGTGCAAATGGCCTCGAGCACCTCTCATCCAGATTATTTATACCCCAGATTGTCCAATTAGGGAGATGTTGCATAGGATATTTTCAATAAAAACCCAATAATCAGTTTTTCTTATCCCGCACTGCGGAACTTTAGAACCAATGGCAGAAAACACAAGTTTTTGGAGAAGAAAGGGGAAGTAGCAAAGGTAAAAAAGGAAGTTATAAAACAGCACCTAAACCCTCCATTTTGGACACTATTTTATAATATTTCATAAACCAAAATGTCTAGACTTCTACCTAATTCACCTAGACACATAACCTCAACTATACAGCATTAATTTCAAAGTTAACACACTACAGGGGAAGTCTTTTCCAGGGTTTAAGATCAAATGAGTTGTATTTCTGGGGATCAAAACTTGTTAAAGAAGAAAGAGTGAAATTCTCAGAATTCAGAGTTCCACCAAATCATAACCATCAAACATCCAAATTTAGAGTGCTTAATATCCTGTTTAGACACGGGGCCTGCACCACCCAGCCTCTCAGTACCCAAGTACTGACAGTAAGATAACTGCACTTTCTGTGAGCTTCTAATTCTCACGCTAAGACCAAGAATTTTGTAAATCAAATTTGTTTTATTTATTTTAAGGGATTCTGGGAGGACTTGGGGGAGCGTGAGGCACTTCATCAGAACTAATTCTCTCCATCTGCCACATCTCTTTATGGAAGAATTCCCATCAAAACTGTCATTTTAGTGTGCTAACACGTTATTCTTTAGGCCATTTTAAGATTACTAAAATAAACGCAGTTAATCTAATCAGTAAGAGGAACTATGGTATCAGTCGTTCTTTTAGCTCTTGGGCAGCTTTCTCCTGAAAAGGGACAGTATCCCTAGAGGAATTAGATGCCACAATCAGAGAATCATGTCAGAAATGCTTCCCAGCTTCAGGTAAAGGAGAAATCAGTTTCTTCCTGTGCAACATCTTCATCAGACTGACCTTCAAGGAGCAAAATCAACAGACCCATTACTGCCTCTACCCAGGTTTCAGGAAGGTTGTTCCTCTGAGAGTTATGTAAATTCACAAGATAAAGACCAAATTACAAAAAAACAAGCAGAATGGAGGCCCTAAATCTTGGGCAAGAGATCCTCGCTGTTTTATATCACATCTATTTCCACTGTTGAGTTAGCACAGGTTTTGACAGAAGGAATTTCTGGATTGCAAATCTCTTCCTTTTACATTTCTTCCTACTTGTTATAGCACTCATAAAACAATGAACATTTGCTATTTAACACTGTGAGGCTTTAAAAATTGCAATAATGTGCATCCTCTACAGTTAATGCTTTTGGTACATATTTACTTGCATTTCTGTCATTGTTAGTGCACACTGGAGGGGGCCAATATTAAGCATAGATATTGAATTCAACATCTAACCTGAAAAACAAGCTTAGACTTAAAATAATTCGACTGAGGTCCCACAGCTATCATAAAGTAAAAGCTTTTCCTCCTTGAAAAGATTATAAAAAGAATTAGAAGTTAGTTTAATTCTATTGCATTTACTGTTATATTTTGACTACTGCAAAAGTAAACAATACATGGGGAAAAGAAAGGTCAGGTCATCTCTTCCAAGAAGTAAAAACATAAATAAATCTGTCTTGAAGCAATCCACATATCACTTAGCTTTGCAATAAACAGCAATGAAATATGATATTACTTTTTCAGAAACCACACTACTTTATCTCTTTGCACCCCAAAAGGCATTTGTACATTATAAAAAGCGTCTGAGTTAAAAAAACAGTTAGTATTTATTGGTTTACAGTGTTATGAAGATAAAAGTATATATAAGATACATAATAAAATGCTCTCCTTGATTTACATTTCATATAAACAGTCATTCCTACCCAAAACCAAATCCAGACAGGTAAAACACCCTCTTCTTCTACTTATCCTTTTCAAAATTTTCTTACAGTTTTGCTACCAATTGTTTCCAATACAAAATTTGACAGATTTGGCTTTAGTTTTATTTGAAATGAGGAAAATAGTAGGAAAACAGCAGGACATAGAATCACAAAGGATTAACTTCTGACATAAGAAGCAAGACTCACTGTTATAAAGAGTATTTTTCTTTCACTTATTTGTTTCCTCCTTCAGGGCAAGAAACTTTATCTATATTTTTCAGATTTTTAAATGCATTAAGCTGGACTTCTATAGCTTTGTTTTACTGGGGGAAAATTAACTTTGCTACAGAAGATTGAAGTTTTTGTGGTTTTGAGATGTACTTAGAGTAATTCACCGGGGTGGCTTTGGCTGTCTAAAATGTCAGTCTCAGCCTGGAAACCAAACATCTCCTTCACTCCCACAATTAGCACTATGAAGAAGAGTTAATTAGAAATGCCTGTACACACCTACACTAAGTTAGAATAGGCTATATTCATTTTCCTTCTCAAAACTGCTGCTGGGTAAGGAAAAACCAGAGGATTTTGGAATAAACTTCACATACTTCCAGCAGCCCTTTCCATCCATCTCTCTGTATGCCTGAGTGGAAATCATCACGCCTAAATGTGTTAACCTGAATATCCAGAGTAACCCCAGGAGCTTTCCAAGGGGACAGGGTTTCAATACTGACATGAACACACATGTATAAAAAATCATTGTCAAAGAAAAGTGTACCAAAGTGTTCAGATGTCAAAGGAACACAAACAAACTTATAAAACCACTTGCAAGCAGCCACTCTAGATCTCGTTCTCTGTCTTGGGTGCCATTTAATAGAAAGAAACAACTGCTTCAAACCACAGTTTATATGAATTTGTATTAATATTTTATTGAGAGAAGTAGTTCTATAATGTGTAGTAGAGACAGAACATCCTGAAAGCTGAGGCTGAACTTACCTACTACTTTCATCTGCAGATACAGGGCTCAAACCAGGTTTTCAAGATCCTTAAGCTCTGATTGACCATCACTTACCACACAGAGAGAGGAAGAAATGAATAAAGTCCTCAGAAAAACTGATGAACCCTTTAGGCTGACATGCTCAGAAAATGTAGGAAAACTGAAGAAGTTTAACCGTAGCATCATAATTAAAGTGTCCTTGCTCTGGCAGCAAGCCAAGATAAAAGCTCCAGTATAACTGACTTTTGTCCTGAACTGAGACCAGAGCTATGGTTCACTGGATCACTCCATGCTACTTGTACCAAAGAACCAGGCATTGGGTCTGGCCACATCAAATCACCCTTCTGAGAAGCAGAATGCACAACCTAATTCACTCTTCACGAAAACCAGGCTCTGGCTGTCTGGAAGGCAGAAGGAATAGCTGCCTCTGTCCACACCACCCACCTCCGAGCAGCAGAGGAGAAACAGCCCCCAGACAGGTTTTAAAGCCTAATGACACAGTCACAGCCACAGCAGGGATGGGAACAGTGCCAGCTGCAATGGAACTTAACCAGTCCATCCCTACGACTCCAAGCAAGGTGCCTTGGGAGAGCAGCAGTGCACAAATGCCACTGACCTTTAGTGAACTCAGAGTCGCAGGAACATATGAGAAGTCCACACCCCAAATAATATTTACTACATGTCCTTTTAACTGAGATGGGGAAATACCAGCTGGAATAAAGAGCTTTTGGAAGGGCAGATCCAACAACCAGGTCACCCAAACCATGTCAGTGGGGAATGGCTCACTCAGGGTCTGAGGGGAGGGAAGCGCTACCCTCTTGAGTGAGAGGAAAACTGTGCTGAAAGCGTTTCTCATCAGCCAGTGTGTCACCCATCAGACTCACAAGTCATGCTAAAACCAGCTGTTCCCATCGTCCTGGCACTCCAGCCAACAAAATCTGACCATAGGACTCCATCCATAAACAAACTGGAGGAGAATGGCACCTCACTGCCTTGTGCAAAACTGAGACAGAACTCAAAGCATGAGCAGCCATGAAACGCAGAATTGTTCTCTGGTTTGGGTTGAAGGGACATTAAAGTCCATCCAGTTCCACCCCTGCCGTCCACTAGAACAGTCCAACCTGGCCTTGGACACTCCCAGGGATGGGGCAGCCACAGCTGCTCTGGGCACCCTGTGCCAGGGCCTTGCACCCTCCCAGGGAAGCGCCTCTGTGATTTGGCTGCTGTAGGGCACAGGAGATGCAGCCCAGTTGCTAGGAATGCCATGAGGTTGGGTGGTTGGCTGAGAAATGAACCTGCAGACCTGTGTGTGCTGCAGGAACTGGGGCATCCACAGTGCTGACACGGGTGTGTGAGGGAGCCAGCACACACAGGCCCAGGGCCAGGTCCTGGGGCCAAGGCTCTCAGCCTGGGGTCCAGAGTGTGCTGGGAAGGGGGTGATGGCACGGGTGGGTGATGGGACCAAGCAGCAGCACCTGGAGAGGGCCTGTGGGCACTGGGGACAGGCACTTCCAGCAGCTGGGGGATGGAGCACCGGGGTCCCGCTCCTGGACAGCCTGCATGGCTCAGTTATTTACTGGGGGGGGGGCACACACTGTGCTTATCTACTGGATGTATCCTCTTTGCCTCGCTACCAGCCCACCAGCAACTGTAAAATCACGGTTATTAAAGCATCAAGCCTCAGCTAATACAGCTTCTCTGACAGCAAGGCAGCAGTAGCAAGGCAGCTTGGAGCTACCACACTGAGCTTGCAACCACCTGTGAAATACTGTGTAAAATACACCCTGCATTAGTGAGCAAAGTGTGCCTACAAATCGGAGAGGAAGCCTTTATTTTCAGTTTATTTTCAATTTTAAATTGCCAGTTGGAGGGCAGTAGTTCCTCGTACACTTTAAACAGTGACCCAGGTGAAACAAGCATTCCCATTTTCCTCCCTGCTCTTCTCCCACCTGTGCAGTGAACAGACCTGGAGGAATGAGATGGATTAAAACTAAGCTGGCAAAAAAATAAACAAAGCATAATTCCTTTTCGGATCAGTTTCCCCATTAAATTCACACTTGTGCCTGCATGAAAGAAGGGTTTTAATTCCCACACCTGTTACCTTTAAGACTGGAACAAGTTAAAGTGGAAAAGTCCAAGAAATTTGATTAATACTGCATCCAGAAAGCATAAGAGTTTTGGAGATAAATGAAAAAAAAATATTACAAATAGAAGAATTTGTAAGAGAGGGTGATAAGTATACCTCAATATATTGAGGGTGAAACAGATTTTTTTGTAAGAGAACAAGTTCTGGAACAAAGCCAGAAACAGGACTCCCAGATGCAGTCACTGACAGAGGAATTAGGATTTGCCAGGAATAAATCTTCCTGGCCAAAAACGTTACTCAGAAGAAGCAAAGCATACTCTGCCACCCTGAGTATTACTGATTAACCAAAATACTGACAAGTCAATTAAAATGGAAAGAAATTAAAAGTAAGTACAGATGTGGAATGATAATGGCGTCCCATTAAAATGTACTGGATAAAACATCTCATTTCCAGCTCAGAAGGCAAAAAATCTCTCCCACACAAGGAGAGGGAACCATGGACAGAAACAATGGACAGTATCACAGCCGAAAAAATCCTTTAATTATGTACTGGCATCCAAACAAAATACTTATTTACCCAGACTGGGATATGGGGTGCACTGAGATTGCAGCACTCTTTTTTCAACACCCTGTTTATAACTTACAATGTAAATGAAAAAACATGGAAGAAATTCTGGTGGCTACATGTAGTTGTCAAAAAAGAAAAAAAGAAAAAGAAAAAGAAAAGCAGTCCAAAATGAGATTTTCTATATGTCATTGTAAGAAAACAAAAAACCTCAACTATCTCAATTGCATTGTCTCAGCTAATACATGGATTACCACAGCTCCTCATGAGGATAAGACCCTCTGGAAAACAATTAAATATTTCCCTTTCTCAAATGCTTACACACTCACACAGAACAAGATGTTCTGGGTCTGTTTTCAATTAAAGAGTAGTGGAAATCTTCTAAATGCCTCCTACAATTTATAACTAAGACACCTGAGATACTACCAAAAAGAATCTTTAATGCATTACCTAAAATGTCATTCACCAATTCATAACAAAAACCTGAGAGACAGGTCAGAGATGTCTTAGGTTAGGCTCAAACGAACAGTGACACCAAGGAACTTGCCAAAACTTATCCCATTTTTTTAAAAATACAGACAAACTCAAGGAAAAAGGTCTCGATCATGAAGCAGGCAAAATTCAATCCCTGAAGAAAATCTGCTCACTTTTGTTTAAATATATTGGCAGAAAAATTCTTACACCAAGATCTGAAACTATTACTTTATCTTTTTTTCATGTATCTTCAGCAAAAAACCCAATGGTTTAGTAACTAATCGGAAACTCCAAGTAGTCCCGCTCAACACAATGTAAAGCAAACAAAAGCAGCTTCCAGGTAAAGAGAAAATAATCAGAGCAAGGAGGTAACCACAGTAGGGAGTGACATTGCATATTTAGCAACTAAATTTCAGGATTTTTTTTGTTGCTTGTGTATATTTTTTTCAAGAAAATAATACTAGAACAGGAAAGCCATGTCCATATCCCTGGAAAATTACCTCCAGAAAGGTAGATACTTATGCAGCAAAATTGACTAAGAAAATCCCCCAAATGACATAGGGCCATGAGAATGTCCCTCACAGGGGTGTACACAGTTCAGTATCAGGAGGGAAATTTCAGATAGGTCCGAATAGGGGTCCCCAATAGGGGAAACAGTGAACTGGCCAAAGGGGTAGAGATAAAAATACTGATCTTAGATGCCTCAGAGGCCCTGTTGTCCTCTGAACGCTGCAGTTACACCTTTCTGGTGCAGTCAAAAGTCAATCACCCTGAACCTAACAACTAACTTCTTCGCAAGTGTATGTTCTTAGTATTTTCAGCTGTGTCTTGCTTCACACTGGCTTGATTTTGTGTCAGTTTCTACCTTGAAAATCCATGTGTGATGCATTTACAGATTGAAGTACCTGGAGAAAAAAAATTAACTCTTGTGTTACGGAGCTCTCCTTGCTTTTACAGCAGGCAATAGACAAGAATCACAGAATCCCAGGATCACTGAGGCTGGAAAATCCCTCCCAGCCCATGGAGTCCAAGCTGTGCCCATCCCCACCCTGTCCCCAGCCCAGAGCTCTCAGTGCCACAGCCAGGAATTCCTTGGGCACCTCCAGGGATGGGCACTCCAAACTTCCCTGGGCAGTTCCAAGGCCTGAGCAGCCTTTCCATGGGGAAATTCCTGCTGCTGTCCAAGCTGAGCCTCCCCTGGCCCAGCCTGAGGCCGTTCCCTCTGCTCCTGTCCCTGTTCCCTGGGAGCAGAGCCCGACCCCCCTGGCTGCCCCTCCTGCCAGGGCAAGGTTGTAGCAAGAAGAAACTCATCCAGCAAAGAGAGAACCACAGGATCCTGCTGTCCCTGAGTGCCTTTACCACAAGGCAAAGAGCTTTTTCTTCACTTGCTGCACACCAGCAGCTGCCCCGGACGCAGGGCCCAGGAGATCTCCCTGCCGCGCTCCCCTCACAGCACGGGCTGTGGCTGGCACACACACCCTCTGGGACTGGCCCCGACCCCAGGACACCCAGGGCACGGAACACCGGACTGATGTGCTCAGCCCGAGGGCTTCCAGGCAAAAAGCAGTTCAGCACTGCCCTGCTGCAGCAGCACAGGGCCCCGCCGGGAGCGCCCAGAAGGGGATGCGGACCCCATGGCCCGGTGCCCCTGCAGCACAAGGCCTGCAGCAACAGGGCCGCGTGTCACCAGCTCTACGTTAAAAACTACTATCTGCTCGTGTTCATTTTTAGTTATGAAGCAAAATCACTTCTGTTTACATGGCTCATGTCCTAAGCAATTCAGGAACTGCCTGGTTCCTTGAGCGTTACCATGGCACTGCAGATTAGCTGAGGTGAGTGTCGATGGGAGGAGGCTGCAGAAAGTGCATTTCAGCAACAGCTTTGCCTCCACAAACCATTCCTCAACCCTTCACTGAGATGATTTTCATTTCGATTACACGTAAATCGTGACCACTCACCACACAGATCTCTCCTCAGGCGAAGAGTACAGCGTGGCTGGAGATCCTACCACATCCCTTTTCACAAGACTGTGATGCAGGTGGTTCAGAAGTTCAGTTTTGAAGTCAAAATTCTATTTGTCACGCTTTATCATATTAATGGTTTGACCTCCTCTTTCTTACATTTATTTTTCTGTAAGAACTGTTAAGGACACACACATTGATTCATTCCTAATATCCTTAATGTGTCATCCAGGTGACACACTTGTCTCTAACAGAGGATGAATCCTAGGGCTTGTTTCTAACACAACAATACTCTTCCTGAACTAATTTCAACTGCAGCACAATGGCTTATAAAAGATAAAGGACAGCAAAATAAGCATGAATGTTAAAGGTGTCATTCCTACAACATACTCATGAATTGCAAAAACCATACAACTAATGCATTGTAACATTTCTTCCTGTTTGGAAGGTGGGTTTAGATTTTCAAAGCATTATTCATTTATTTGTAATAAAATGGAACAGAGGGTCACAAATCGAGTTTCATACCTCGCTTGGTGAATAGCTTCTACCCACTCATCTCCGTCAACCTCATCCTCACAACGGAGCTCCAGTGGCTTCTGCCCCTCATGGCCAAAGAGAACAGTAAAGTAATGCTGCAAATTAGAACAAGGGGGAAAAAAGGTTCAGAAACTCTTAAATAAAAAATACATATAAAATTAAAAAATAAAAAAAACACAACCAAAAAATACAAAACACAAACACCCCAGCCAGCCAGCCAAAAAAAAANAAAAAACACAACCCCCCCACCCAGCCAGCAAAAAAAAAAAAAAAAAGAAATTAAAAAAACCACCAAAAGACTTCTTATACTTAGCCCAAAGTACTAGGAAAATGTATTATAAATTATAGTCTTGAAACACAAATTGAAGTTGAAACTATCCTGAAAATATTCCCCTGTATATCAAGGTAATGGCTTTCGTGTACTTATTGTTACATCATTGTTCTTAAGCTTCTACATACAAAACAACAAAACACAATTCCCTAAAGAGCTCTTACAGTCAAGTACAATAACAAACTACTGTGTTTTGGGGTGTCTGTGTTTCTCTCTTTTGCATTTTTTTACTTAAAACTTTCCTTACAAGCCAGCATGGGACACCAAACCTGGAACCACCACAACCTCCTCCAGAGAATGCAGATTGTGCACTGGCTCCAGCTTATTCCTCACCTTTCCAGAAGAACAAGGACCCTTCTCATCCATCACACTCCCAAAATGTTTCTGCTCTTCTTTCCAGAAGCCTCACCCATAACTGTATTGCAGCAAGTTTTGTTTTCACCAGAAAATGCTATTCACACAAAAACTGTCATATTCCTCAATGGCATTTCTTGCGTGATGAGCATAGCCCAGGTGTATTCCGTAGACGTTTTAGGGAAGTTTTTGCTGCTCTCAGAATGTGGCATTAATCATATTATCTAGTGGGGAGGCGAGAGCCACCAATTATCTACCTTAAATCCCATTTCACAAGACTGGTTATTTACAACCTTATTTTGTATAGCCTGCTTGCTGATCTACAGCCAGGTAGCAAACAGAATTCTTCCAGCTCAGATGAAAATGGGTGAGAAAATATTCCACCTAAACACACACCTGTAATTTCCACAGGAGCCCTAAATGCACCCTTTAGAAACCCAGGTGTTTCACAGGCAGCAGGACCAGTGAAGGGCCTGCCCATGCATAAAAATATCTGGTTATTGGGTATGGTGCCATTCAGGAGCTCTTCTAGCTAAACTTCTCCAGATCACTCAGTTCTCCTCATCACCCAGAACTCCTCAATCTCTCTTCTACACCCATACCTGTGGACAGGGAACAGAAATTCCTGTCTGGGGTCTAATAGCAAATGCCAAGCTTCAGCACTCATACATTTGGTTCCTTTTGGAGTAACATGGGTACATAAGGGGGCATTCCACAAAGAGAAAACTATTGATTTGTGCATTGTATTAATTTGCTGAACATTATAAAACATATACAAAATGCTTTTCATGTGGAAGACCACCAGCACTGCAGGACTGCAAACAACACAGCAGAAATGAGGCCAAATAAAGAATGACATTCACATTTAGCAGGCTTTGACCAAAGGAAGTTCATGATCAGATCTGTTAAGTTTCAGAAATAATGCAATTCCAGAGCACAAATGAGGATTAATAAAATCAGTAAACAGACAATTCAGTAAAACTGTGGGTTTCAATGGTGCATATCACTTACACCTGAATGCCTTAATGAGAATTAAAAAAAAATATTTAATCAGGTCTATAGCATTCTCCATAGCAGAGAAAGATAAAAACTTTTACAACAATACAGTGCAGTTGAAAATAACCTACAGCACAGTGAAAAGTGCAGCAAGATTACACACAAATGTGCTCTGTTTATAGAGTGAAATAATCTATTTTAAAAAGCATATTTAAAGATAAATCACACTGCTCAGCACTGCATATTATGTAACAAGTTATTTGCGTTTCATAAAGCTGTTACATATAAAATTAGAATAAAGGCACAAGTGCAGACAAGCACTGGATTTAATCCCATTGTGTGGGGATTCAAGTTAAAGGGAGAGACAATATCACAGTGCTCCCTCCTTCTGAAGTGCAGCAACTCAGACCTCTTTTGAGCAAGACTTGCAGTGATCTCATGTCGCAAATTTAAACTTAGAGGTGTGCAGTTACCATGGTGATAGGCACGCTAGAAACACAGTTAGACCAAGAAAATGCATAAATTTAAACAAACTCTGAGGGCTACCACAGTAGGTCTGGACCCAATGGCAACTGAAGCTACATTATAGAAGACATTTGTTTTGAAATCACCGACATCTGTCACCGCCTCAAACAGGCATATTGCACTCAAGCATCAGTATCAACTCTCACTTCATTTATCCAGAAATAGTCAACTCTAGAGCAAGCAAAGTGCAAGAAAAATACCATAACATGCCTCTAAAAAGAATCTCTAAGTCATCTTTGAATTCTCTTTTCAAAATAAATGTTGCTCATTTAAAAAACTAATTTACTACAAGAAAGTAAGATGGTGTCTGTGATGCACCATTAGGTTCTCCAGTAAATGATGTGTGTGAGTGGGCCTATATATATAATTACATAGAGACATATATAATTTTAGCACTGCCATTCAATGCTAAACGGTTCAGCTTCCAGATCACTGCAGCACAGTACAGGTGAAAAACACCATTCTGCACACACACTATCAGCTTCCTGAATGGAAAATAATAAATATTTAAGAACTGTACCACGTATTTACATCAACTGCCCTCTTCACCATCATTACCATGTGTTCTGGACTATCAGGAAGGCATTTCTGTTTCAAATTAAGCCCATGGTTCAGGTAGACCATTCTGTTGGTTCTGTTTCTTTTGAAAATCGCTGGACTCATAAAAGATAAGATGAACATTCTCTATTTTGATATAAATCAAATTCAGTAATTTCATTTCAAGGTGTCTTTTCAGCATTCAGGTACACACAAGCAAAATGAAAAATCTTCATTTGAATAAAAACATCTTTGGCAGAGCTCTCTAAAGTAAAGCTGGGGAAAGCTTCAGATACCTTGCACAGGTATGAAGGCATCACTGACAGTCAAGGAAAGAGCAGTTAAGGTATATCAGGAATATTGTTGTGTATCCCTCCTCTGACTCGCACCTGGGGCTAATCCAAGTGTTTTTCCTTGCAGTGAAAGGAAAGACTAAGGAAGGAGCTGATGAGCACCTGCTGCAGAGACGAGACTGGAGCCAGACTCAGACCCTGGGTGAAAAAAGTCCTGTACCAGAGCTGGGCTCCCCAGCAGCTCACACTGTAGCTCTGCCCTTGTAAAACTGCCCAAATTACAGCACTATTCAAAATAAGACAGCAAAAGCTCCAAAGTTGCCAATATTTCCCCTTCAGAGGGGAAAAACAAACACTGTTCTGGTTACAAAGAAATCAAACAAACAAACTCTGACCAACAAAAACCACAACAGAAACACACACACACAAAAACCCACAAAAACCAAAACCCAACCAACCCAAAAAATCCCACAGCAAAACAAATCAACCCAAAAGAGACACGCCCTGTAACAGAAGCACTGCTTTTAAGAATACTGAGGTCAGTTGGTGGTGATGCTTTGAACAACCCAGTGGCTGAAGCACTGAGGGACCCAGAGGAATGTGAACTCCCGTGGAGGTGCTGGTCCCTGTCACAGGCACAGGAGCTGCTACCCCAGGCAATGTCACTTGACAACTCCACTGCGAGCTCCTGCCTTCAGCTCCTCGTAAATTTGGTCAGCTCTGAATGTCCAGAAGGAAAAGCTCTCGCTGGGGAAATGATGGGCGTGTCAACAGCACTTTTGTGGTCTCACCCTGCCATCAGCACAGCGTGTCAACGTGGTAATTATGGACACCACGGTGTCACCAAACTGTGCTGCACTGTGGGCTTGCAGATGTGTTTGTGGTGTGGCAAGAGATACCTGCCCGTGAACTGCTCTTGCCTGAGCTTTTCTTACTAAACAGAAATCAAATTTATTATAATGTACTATAAAATCATAATTTTAAAACTTAATTGTGGCATGACCTCATTAGATGCTTCTTTCTGATTTTTCACTGACTTATTACAGTCTTGGTTTAATTATTCAAGCCAGGACATTGAAAGTAAATTAAGATGAAAATCCCAGACATCAATATTGATAAGAATGGAACTAGAGATGAAAAACAACGGTGAAAAATTTGTCTGTGTAGCAAGACTGCTACCAAAAAATTAAGAGCCTTAACAAAAGCCTGTCTTCAATGTGAGGCATGAGGAAGTTTAACCATTTGCCATGTATTTAAGGCTTATATTCACCACCCGATGATTGCAAGGGCATCTTGCAAACCTTTGATGCTGGAAAAGGTGGCAGGGGTGATTAATTAAAATTTAACATGACAAGCTAAAAATATTTCTCGTTCTTGACTTCTAAAGACATTTTCCTTTCAGAATCTGGAAGCCTGTGTGCAACCTGAAGTGCAAGTAAATTACTGAGCAAAAGAGAACAATCACTGCAGCAACTGGAAACTCATCAGTAATCCCAGAAGGAAAAGCAGCAAACTGCAGTTTAAACCAAAGCAGCTTATGGTATTCAAGGACACATTAACTCGTGGAGTTTTCAGATGTGTTCTACTGACAGTGTTTCGCCCAGCTTCTCAAAAACCAAACAAAGTATGTGTTCTGTATTTCTAATATCCTGCGGAAAGGGAAAGAAAAGAGGGGAATATGTTTGGAAGAGGGTAGCATTTCTAGAAGGGAACAAAGTGGAAAACGATGAGGGTATGGAGGTGAAGGAACTGTGTGGGGGAGAAGCCAGCAATCCCTCAAGGACAGAGACTGTTTACAGCAATGTGTGGTGACAGGACACAGGGAATGGCTCCCACTGCCAGAGGGCAGGGCTACGTGGGATATTGGGCAGGAATTGTTCCCTGTGAGGGTGGGCAGGCCCTGGCACAGGGTGCCCAGAGAAGCTGTGGCTGCCCCTGGATCCCTGGCAGTGCCCAAGGCCAGGCTGGACGGGGCTTGGAGCAGCCTGGGGCAGTGGGAGGTGTCCCTGCCATGGCAGGGGCGGCACTGGATGGGATTTAAGGTCCTTCCAACCCAAACCATCTGTGATTCCATGGCTCTGTCAGCAGCATGCTGGTGGGAAGGAGAGTGTTGTGCCTTGAGCCAAGGGATTTTCCCCCATCTTGGGACTTGCTGTGCCATTGCTACTGGCAGGAAATCCGCAGCCCGTTGTTGTTAAATTAGCATGAGAATGGAACAATGACAGGACTGAGAATTCATTTTAAAGTTTCCAGGGTGATCTACTGAGCCAACACACTTCATGCTTGTATCACACCAATTAGTAGAAGTTATAATGAGAACAGGATTAGTGGACATTATAATTAATATGATGTACTTGGGAAGAGTCAGATGGGTTTGGTAAAAGGATGCCATCTCCTGTAAACCCAGCAGAGTTCTCAAAGGGCTCAACAAGCATTTAGATTGCAATGATAAGGTTTTCAAAATTATTTTGACAGATATTTTTAAAAATGCTTAAGCATCTAGGACTAAAAAAAAAATCTCTGATCAAAAACCAGGAAACAGAGCTGGAATATTGGACCATCTGTCAGTTCTTGCAATGGAACAAGGTCATCAAAGGACTTCCTCAGGGAATTGTGTTGCAGACTGGGACAGGCATTACAAAGGATGAAAAAAATTGTAAGTTATCTAACATGGTAATCATCATAATCTACTATTAAGGGCTTCAACAGGGCCAAGTTACTGGACAGATGAAGATAATTGTGAGGAAAAACATTCCCAGCTTCACATGTGGGGAGATAGGCTTTGTGCTTGGTACCACCACTCAGGAGTAAGACCCTGGGAAAAGTTCCATGAAAACTCCATCCCAATGCTCAGCAATGCCAAAAAAAGAAGCCAATCAGAGTACAGGGACAACTGGGAAAGACACAGAACAAAGTGGACAAGGCTCTTACATTAGGAAGCATCCTGACTACTGTGAATAGCTTTGGACCTCCCATCACAGACAGGGCAACACAAATTGGGAAAGGTTCAGAAGAAGATAGAAGTGGTGTGGAAAGGCTGGAGTGTGTCCCAGCTGGGTAAGTCAAAAGTTCAGCTGAGACTCTTCAGTACGAAGGGGGAGGGCTGATGGTTTGGAAGTGAAGGAGGGCCAGTTTAGAGCGGACATCAGGAAGGAGTATTTCAGCACGAGGGTGGTGAGGCCCTGGCACAGGCTGCCCAGGGGGAGCTGGTGAATGCCCCATCCCTGGAGACCTTCAAGGGCAGGGTGGACAGGGCTCTGACCCAGCTGATCAGGGTGAAGATGTCACAGCTCATTGCAGGGAGGGTTGGATCAGATAACCCTTAAAAGGTCCCTTGCAAGCAAACTATTCTGTGATTTTATGAAAGGAACAGCTTCAGGGATACAGCATGGGTCTGCAGTATCAGGAGGTATACAAAATGGATGAATAGGGTTCCACAAGTCTATTTCTTCTCCAATTTAAAAAAAAAAATTCTATTAAACATAGGTCAGAGAAAACAGCTTCAAAACAAACAGAAGAAAGTGGTTCTTCAGGGAAGTGGTGATAGTCTGGTGTTGCTCTGTGACAAAGGAAGTGATAAATGCAATGGCAATCAGCTGCAGGGAGAGTAGAGACTTCTCTGTGCAGCATTTCTGAGCTAGCAAACACACAGAATTCACATATTTGGAATTCAAACTGTCCTGAAGTTGAAAATAACTGGAGAGTGTTCTCAGATGAGAGAGAAGGGAAAAGTCCAACACTTTTGTATTAAATTGATGGCCTCCCCCGCATGGCCTCATGGCCACCATGTGAGACAGGTAATTAGACCAGTTGGACCTTTGATCCGCCCAAATGAAGCCTTTCTCATAGTCCTACAGGAGCTAATTAAAACTTCCCTTGGTGCTTTGTGAGTCTTCTAAATCCTCCAGATTGCTTCCCACCTAATTATAAACAAGGTACATTGCCACCTTCATGAAGTGCTGGCTCTTACGAGTGGTCTGGGTTTTTTCTTGCCCATTTTGGGTTTGATTTCGATTCTTTAAAAAAATAAAGAAGCAATTTGCAAAACTGGTAGAGAGCCACTGGAGTAATTCATGTTCTGTGTTTCTTTGTTGTGGCACTTGGGGATTAAGGGTATTTTTATAATCTTAATGGTACTTCATCACTCCTGGTAGGCAAAAATCTGATATTGAACAGAACTACAGAGAAAAAACTTCTGAAGGCAAATGAGGATAGGGTTTTCATCTGCCAAGAACACATTAGGAGATACTTATCTGGACTCCATCTCCCACACTGAGGAGGTTCAGTGACGGGCTGTAGTATCTGCTCTGGGCTTAGCTTCAAGCCAGAAAAACATAAACTACCTTGTATTGGGTGGTAAAGGAAATGTCTTGATGTCTCCTTTCTGTAGCCAATGTTGAATTAATTGCATTCCAACCTGCTCCATAAAATCTGTTCTGACATCTGACACTGAATCATCCTCCTGAGCCAACCTGCAAATACTGGCTGGCCAAGAACAACTGAGGCAATTATATTTAATTATGCAATCAACAGTTTTCAAATTAGGGAGATACACATAACTGTCCCCTGTTTTATAAACTCTTACTCTGTCAATTAAAAAAACACCATACCGGATCTGATGAAAAACAGAAATCCAGGAATACACAAAGGTCACTGAAGTCCTAAATTCTCCTGTAACTTTGTTGACTTGCATGGCAATTACACCAAATTACAATGGTTATAGCATTTGTTTTCATGGATGAGAGAGTCGGGCTAATATGGCCCCATCTGCTCTATTTTCAATGCAGATCATTTGTACTTCAGCAGCAGTTTATCAGCAGGGAAAAATTCTGCCACATAAAAGGAAATTTCACCGAGCAGAGCCTACAGGAATGGATACAACACAGCAAGTGCAGCTAAATGATCCACTAATGATAAACTGAACATGGGTACCACATCTCAAAGTGCATTTGACGCAGTCCAGTGGGAATTTCCTGCCAAAAAATCCAGGAGCCACTTGCTTTTCAGGGACCTGCGAGGCTGCCTTGCAACGACAGCATATTCACTAGTAAACATTACAGCATTCCCAGAACTGCTGCCTTCCCGCACACCCTCAGCCTCTCCTCCCACTTGAATTAGGTCTCCTGGGACTGGCACTGATACATCTCTGCATCTCATTTCCCCAGGTGACTGATGCAGTAGCTGTGCCCTGAAGATACTTCCTATACACTGAATGCCTAAAAAGTGAAAGTAATTTCTACAAACCACAGCCAAATCAAACTGCCTAAGCCAAGAGACAGACAAAACTACTCCAGATACCTAGTGGTGTGCACGGGCACCCTTGTGATCACCACGGCATGCCCTCAATCCCAGTCCCAGCACTCTGATCTTCCAAGCACTGGGAAGGGGACACAGCACTCAGAGCTGCAGTGCACACTTACCAATGTAAAATCTAAATTTTATCTACCACTTGTTGCCTCTGATCCTTTCCAGTCTTCAGTTTCTTCATACTATAGTCCTTATGCTGGGAAAGAATTCATTTTAATGGTAATTTGAGCCATTTTCAGGACACACCCATTCCTGTGGAGAGTTCAACACATGGCCAGGTACCTGTTGGGACCGTGGCAGTGAAATGCTTGCAGGGCAAATGATGGAAAGGGAGCACAGAAATCCCACTATCCCTCCTGAGGACCTAACCCACAGCCCTCACTCCTTGTCTGGGAACCCATCTCAGGGTGTCAGCAGCTTCCATTTGGGCCAAAATGGAGGAATTTAAGAGTGCCCTGTTTTGATCCCTCCCCACGTGTGGCACAGCTGAAGTGAACCAAGACAACAGCCTCAGCACATAACTAAGCACAGTACAACTAAATTAGTAGAAATCCAGCTATATTAGTAGGAACACATCTGTATCAGTAGAATAATATGATGTTCAACTACCTTAGCGTTCAGTTTGCCCTGATAAAGACATCCCTGTCTTTTAATTGAAAGATCAGACTTTAAAGGCCAGAAGAAACATTTATAACCTTCTATTCTGATTACTTATGTAATGTGGACCAGAATAATCTCTCCAGAGAGCTCCAGCATCAAACATACAGGATCAAGATGAGACACGGACCCTCTTTCATCAATCCCAACATAAAAAGGAATGAAAGACCCTCCTAAGCCCCTATTCAATTGTTCTAGGAAATAAATTACCCTCACTGTTGAAACCATGCAGCTTCATTTTAAAGAATGAGCAGGCAAGTAAATAATGAAATTATATAAAGAGCCTGGTTTTTGAAGATTGCATCCCTACACTGTGACAGTGAAGCATGGGTTCCTCAGCGAACACCATCACATATGTACCAAAAAAAAAAAAAAAAGAAAAAAAGATATATCTACCCCACATCATTTACACAAACAACTTCTGTAGAGCAAGTAATTTTGAAGTATTAATTTACAGGAAGCAGATTAATTGACTGTCTTCCTAATTATATTCTGAAAATACGCAAACACGGGATTTGACATTTTCAAAGCTCTTTACAGACAGTAACTAATCTTCGAACTCCTCTACAAGGTAAGAATTATGGTGCCCATTTTAGACGCAAGGATATGTGCAAAGATGCCCAAATATAGATCTGCTGCAAAAGAGTTCAACTCAAGATTGCTATAAACAGAGCTTCTCTCCCTGAAGTGAGCCAACACACGATAGGGAGGCAAGAATAAGAAGTCAGCACATCCTAGACCTTGTTACATCCCTGTTATATATAATAATTTCTATCTATAAACATTTTCAGAATAAAACCAAACACTTGAAATTTCAAGCAACTGCAGCTTTCCGTGAGATGAGGGACAAGGCCAGTACAGTCACACGCCAGCACCGGAGACTGCCAGGGCTCTGAAGGAAAATAAAAGGTCACTACTAAGAGCCAAATACAAGGTTTTCATGAAACCTGAATGATTTTATGACATGGAAAAATGTCTTTTTGTTGGCACCATGTTCTGTGACAGCCACACTCTGTGGTTAATTATCCTTAGGGGGATGGAGCCTGGATATAACCTTGTAAAAAATTGGCAAGAAAAGTGGCAGACTCTGGTTTTGAGCACGAGAAGATTATTGCAACACCAGAAGCCTCGACCTCCACCTTCCCTTTACTCCCTGCACCAAAGAAGCTCTGGCTGGACTGTCCACCTGGATCAGCTCAGGAGGGCAGGGAACGAATGACACTCCAGAAGTGACAGGGCTGGACACAGGGCTGCCCTAACCATAACTCACACAGAAACAAGGTGTTTACATCTCCCAACCTCTCCCCTAAGGACTGTGACAGAAAAGTTCCCATTTAGGGGAACTGTGACTGCCTCTCTCAGCACAGCTGGACATTCCAGACCCCCAGGTGATGGTCTGGACTCTTGCACCAACCCCCTGAGCAGATGGGGTTCACTCAGACACACAAGGAGATAAAACATTGACCTCATCTCACAACATCAAAGATCCAGTGATTGAGTCCTGTCACTTCTCACCTGCCAAGAAATTTAGTTCCATTTTTTTGTGACATTTCTGCATACGTTCTTGAACGTAGTGCACTTTGAATTCTCCAAGTTTGCAATGAAAAAACCAAACAACCAAAACTAACAACCAATCCAAAAACCCAAAATCCCAAACCAAAGCAAAAACCCTCAAACAAACAGAAACCAAGGCACCTCACATGTCCAAGCAAAAATTAAGATGATGAAAAAGAAGTTGTATGACAATCCTTCCCTAATCCTCAGGATTTCTGACTGTCCATTTTCAATCCCAGGTATTGTACACAGACTCACTGAAATTTCCTTAACTGTTGAAACTGTTTGGACATGCTGTAACAGTAAACTGAAAATACTGCAACCAACCCACCTTGCAGCTGTAAACAAAAGTCTCACACAGCCACTCACATTTCATAGGAAGGGTAGGGTAAGAACTGAATTGCACAACACTAATTGTGAGCTGAAAATTAAGTTTTCAAAATTTGGCTGGAGATTGCTGAAATGTGCATGCTTTATGTCAAATAAAATTTTTTTCAGGCTGTAAAACCAATAGCATTGCAGACAGAATCCACATTTTATATTTGCTGTCAAAGACCCACTTAAGCATACATTTAGTTTTCAACAATTTATGCAACTGGTACTACAATGCAGGTGTTCTTTTCAGGTTTTTACTAATATCTCTCCAATCATATTAAGTGTGCTACACGCCAAAGATTATTAATAGAGATTGTGAAGCTTATGCAATTTGAAGTACTATAAAAGCACAGACAATATACCCAATATTCACCCAAATTAGTGTCATGACTATAGCACAGGACATGCTGAAGTTTCCTTTTTAAGTAATTTGACAATTATTCATATTCTCCCAGAAGAGGATAGAAACATTTCAAATTTATAGAGAATGCCTGGATGTTTGTTCCCCTACAATTTGGTTGTGAATGCTCTGGTTTTAATCACACTTGTCATTCCACCACTATTAATCTAAGAGTGAAGTTTGTACAACAAACACAACACAAGACAACACAACACAACACAACACAAGAGTGAAGTTTCTACTTACGGTAGAAAATATAATCTGTTTCTTAGTCGTTCCACACATTTTGCTGGACCACTGTTAACATCCAGTGGCAAAGCCTCCAACCCAACCAAACAGCTTGACCAAAGCCCTGAGTGTGAGGGGGGAAAGGGCCTTGAAGCAAATGCACCAAAAGGAGTCACAGGATCACAGTCACAGAATCATGGAAATGTTTAGGTTGGAAAAACCCTCTAAGATCAGAGTCCATCCCTTCCCCAGCAGACCTAAGGCCACCACTGCCCCATGTCCCCAAGTGCCACATCCACAGGGCTTTAAATCTCTCCAGGGATGGGGATGCCAAAGCTCCCTGGGCAGCCCCTGCCAAGGCCTGAGCTCCCTTTCCATGGAGAAATTCCTGCTGCTGTCCAAGTTGAGCCTCCCCTGGCCCAGCCTGAGGCCGTTCCCTCTGCTCCTGTCGCTGTTCCCTGGGATAACATCCCAAATCCCCCCTGGCTGCCGCTCCTGGCAGGAGCTGTGCAGAGCCAGCCGGGCCCCCTGAGCCTCCTTTGCTCCAGGCTGAGCCCCTTTCCCAGCTCCCTCAGCCCCTCCTGGGGCTCCAGCCCCTTCCCAGCCTCACTGCTGAACTGCTCTCCAACAGCCATTAACTGATGATACTCCCATCAACTCTGGACCCCTGGAGTTGTGACAGTTCTGAGGGTTGAGCAAGCAGGTGTCATGCTTTTATTTCTGTACAGAATTGACAGAAGGATTCATGCTAGAAAACTTGGCTAGGCATGAGGTTCCTTTCCATCCAACAAGCATGTCCTGGGTGTGAGTTAATCCTGGTCTCTGATAACAGAGATTTCCATGTTCCACAGCCCCTGTGTGGCAGCAGCACTGGAGCTCCCAGCACTCGTCACTCCCAGCTCTGCTGAGGTCAGGCTGTGCTCTGTCACTGAGGACAGGTGATTGCAGGATGGTTTGACTCTCTAACCAGTGAGTTCATTGGCACATTTCATATCTCACACATTTAAACTGTGCTGTTTGATTGGTATTATTTAATGCCATTTTCTTTCACAGACTTTCTGGAACACTCTCTGCAGTGAGCCAGCCACTCCCAGAGCAGATCCACTAGGAAGCTGAGCAGAACGAAGCAGAGCTCTGTGCCCCAGCTCGGTGGCTGTGCTCCTGCCACCTCACCCGGCCGTCTGCTGCCTGGCAGGGCAGAGCCCACCCTGCTGTGCACACACAGGGGATCTGAGAATCCCAAGGCACTCACACCATCAGATGGCACGTCCCTGCAAGGCACAGGGGACAGTGACAAGGAAGAGCAATCCTGAGTGGGCACCACCATTCTGGAGAAGACAGAGTTACGGCATGGTGAGAAAGTGGGGGCAGAAAAGTACAGGCATTACTTTCACTCTGCCAGAAGCGAGTAAATTGGGTGCAGAACAATGGGATTTTCTGTTCATTTTCCACAGAGAGAATATGTTATGTTCCTCCTTCTTATGCAACCTCAAATCTTGCTTTCTCTGTCAATACACATCCCCAGCAGCAAGAGCCTTCTCAGGCTAACCTGAATACACACAGAGATTCTGGGCTCCCGGGGGACATCATCTTTTAGCAGCAAAGCCTTCCCATTGTTGCTCTTCCACAACAAATGCTATGAAGCCCTGGCTGGAGGAGTGCAGACCAGCATCCTCATCTCTCCTCTGTGGCAGGCAAAAGGCCAGATTGACTACTCCTTGCCAGTTTGAGAGTTGCATTTGACAGCTGCAGTTCATTAGGTCTTGAACTTGCCATACAATCCAAGAAACTTTTAAGTAAAGCTCTGCTTTCCACTGTGTTTGTTTCACAGTGCTTTTCATAACAAATTGCTGAAAAATCTGGAACAGCAAATGGAGCAGGGTGGCAAAACCTGCTTCAGCCTAGGTACAAAGACAATTATGTTGGGGGATGTTATTGCACTTTGTTTTACTGCTGCCAGTACCAAGTTTTAGAAGTTATGATTTCTGCCCTTCTACTGGAATTCCAATAAACTATATTAAAGATTCACATTTTTTATGTAATGCAATAGTAAAGCCTGAATGATCAAAGAAGAATTCACACGACAAACATCGACATTCAATTTGCTTCCCATTTCTTTTTTCCGTTTGCACAAAGAAGTCTTGGTTTTAATTGAAATCCCATTTCCTGTCAAGCAAAGTCTATTGCCTCTTTTTTCTTTTCATTTTAACCGAAATTTATCTTTTTTATTCCCTAAGTACACACACAGAAAATCACCCCATTTTTTAGCCATCAGTTTCCATCAAAACATCTGAGAAGCAGTTTATCACCAAGAGCTGCATCTGAATACAAACAGTTGCTGTTGGTTTTTGTTCTGAGCTTACTGGAATGCACTGTGGGAAGACTATGTCAGAAATTCAATGTCTCTTCTCAAAATTCTCTCATTTTTTTGGAGCTTTGCAGCCCACATGAATATTACCCTTTTCAAAGGCAGAGGAACAGACAGCAATGTGTAAGGATGGAAAAGTTATCCAGTGTAGCTGCTGATAACAAGAAAAGAGGCATTCCCTGCACTAAGAAAACCATAAATAACATCATTTTCTGCATTAGCAGGCATACAAGGCATAATGTAAAACATACAGTGGGAATTCAGCTACAGCTTTCAGGTCAGTTAAAAGCCCTCAGTCACTTTTGTACTGAAAATATTTTTTTTCTGCAGCAACAGATAAAATATTCCTTAAGTCATCTTTTCTTGGAGAATATTTCTAACAAAAGGAAAAATAGTACTGAAATCTTCTGCTTTGATTTACAGCATAGCTGGGGGAGGAAGGGGTGGGGGACAGTAAGAGGTTAAAAACCCCACACCATTCTGTCCTAAAGGAATTGTCAGTGCCTTATCAAATCAAGAATTGTTTAGAAACAGAAAATTAAAGAAAAGGTTGACCCAACTGTGATGGATCAGCCTGTCCCACACGGAACTGTATGTGCCTAAGAGGGACTGTGATGCAGTTCCTGCCCTGGACAGGTGTCCCTGCCTCAGGTCCGATTCTATGATGGGCAGGAGCACCAGGGAGCCAAGGCTTGCAAGAAGAGGTGAGGGGCAGCACATCTGTGTCCTGGCAGCCACCACAGCAGCACAGAGCAGTGACACTGAATGCCAAACGTTTGAGTCGGGGTCAGTGGATATTCTGATTTAGTAAATCAAAACAACCACCCAATCACACAGGGGGGAAGAAATGTAGTGAAATGAACCAGGGGTTTTTCAGGTCTTTTGAAACTGCTTCTTCCATGCAAAATAATTCTGACAAGAAGGTGAAAAGCAGCAAGTAGGGACACCCTTCCCACCCTTCTTGCTTTCATTCTTACACTTCTATTTCTGACACCTCCTCTCTAACTTTTGTAATGTAAAAAATTAATACATTTCTTTGTTCTATCAGTTGCATAAATTGGGATACTACTTCTACTGCAGGAGTTGTAGTAATTATGGAGATTGCCATCCTACTGCCTGACATGGTGTCAGAAAGATAACCTTGTTCAGGTTTCTTAGAGAGGAAAAAGAAACTCACAAAGCAATCTCTGTCAAGCCCTTAAAATTATCTTTCCCAAGGACAAAACAATGCAAAAGTGCTTTTGATAACTAAAGATAAGAGTTTCAAAGTTCACACTTTGAACACAACTAGGGAAACATACTGTCTTGTAGCATTAGAGTTTTGTATTCCCACGTGAAAAAAAAACCAACAAGTGGCATAGAAATCATATGAATTTACTTGCCTGCTGTAGAAACATGAATAATGCAGCCAGATGCAACAAGGGAGAGAAATGAGAAGAGTTCAAATAAGTCTATTTATTTCAAGTCTAAGTCTAAGTCTAAGTCTACATATTAGGCTGTTCAAATAAGTCCTAGCTTCAAAGTGACACTCCTATCACGATCATCATATGCAGACAAATTTCCATCGAGCAGTTTGTGGGATCCAGCCATAGAGAACTGACCCAAAGCACAGGTGCTGCTCTGATTTTGGCAGTTTGGGAATTAAACCTTTAGCTATGCATGAGCTGCTGGCTGCTGTGCAGGAGGCAGAGGGATGCACAGAGAACCACAGAACCATCAGCGCTGGAACAACCCCCAGGATCACCAAACCCAACCTTCAACGCAGAGCGTGGGTGCAGAGCCGGTGCCCAAGTCGTGCGTGAGCCTGGGAACGAGGAGCAGTAAGCAAACTGCACACTGTGGCATCTGGGGGCTTCTTTCTCATCCTCCACCTCAAAGGAACTCCAAGCACAATCAATAACCATTGAAAACCACTTTAAACTCCGTTGACAAGACCCACGGGATCATTTTTATTCTCCTCCCACACCTTTTCTGTACAACAAAACATTGTTGACTCTGAACACAAGCTACAGTTGCCTCTTGAAAGCTGCTGCGTGAACCCACGTATATAACTTTTATAAAATAATTCATGTATAAACAGAATACAGCACGTGGGCATGGCAGGCAGCCGCAAGCTGTGGTTACAGGTGTTGCTATCCCGGCTCAAAGTAACCAGCTATTTTTCTCTCTGTGGCCACAGCCACTTTGGAGTCCTTAAATGATCCCGAGAAAGGGGGAAGAGCAGAGTGTTCCCACAGACAGGCCATAAAATCATGAAAACACAAGTGTTAGTGGCTGCTCTCCGTGGCTACTTTGTGACCAAGATGCAAGTTACTCTAATAATGTGAAAATAAAGACGTGCTATTACAAAAAACAATAGGCAAATGCTTTACTTGCACCACCACTGCTGCAAAGAGATTATTCTTTTAGTAAGAGATATGAACCTAATTCTTTTCTTGCAGCACAATTAACCATGCTTACTTCTCAATCATTTTAAAAAATCATGGTTTTCTAGTACAACAGAAGCTTGAATAGTTGAACAAACCTCAACACCAAGAGACGTGTCACAGCTCCCTACATTTTTAAAGGTTTCCCTTTTAGATATTTCAAGTTACCAGGGAAACCTATCTCTTGTAAATATTTATATCAGATAATTCTTTAAATTTCCACAAGTGCTCCATTGCATAGTTTAAATGACTACCATTTAAATGTGAGACATTGAGGAGCAACTCATGTTCTTCCAAAGTCCACAGCACTGCAGTGCTAATGTCACTCAGCTGCAGGAGTCCTAACAAAACCAGCTGCAGGTGATTCTGCAATGTAACCAGAGTGACAGATGCCCCAGTATAATTTGGGGCTTGTGTACATGTCCTGCTAAGAAGGTCAGAACCCAAATACAGCTATTTACCCTCTGGATGGAGAGTTGGGATGAAGATTGTCACTGTGCTTCTGTGAAAGGCTCATCCTCCAGCAAGGGAATAATTAAGGATAGTGGGTGTTTAACTTCTAGCAATGTGTCCTCTTATTTAGCTGGTTGAATGATGATCACCAGGCTGAACGCCTGTAATCACTGAAACAAATGGCAAACTTCACCTAAATGCAGAGGACCCTGGGGTCTTCATGCCTGACACGGATTTCACTGAGGTTCAAATGGTGCAATTCCAATCTGTCTCAGCACTCTTCCTTCCTGCACTACCTACCAAACAAGTTTCTAGATGCTGAAAACACACCACATGCTGAAGGTCCTAACACACAGGGTAATTGTTCTTTCTGCTCAGCTCCTGCTGGGTTCCACCTCCACTCTTCACTGCCCTCATCTCACAGAGCTTAACGTGCCCTGTGTGCCGGCGTGGGGAGCAGCAGTTCACATCACATGCTCACCCACAAAAACTCAGAAGGGACAGTCAAAACTTGGCAGTCAGTATTTATCCAGTATAAAGAAGAGAAAACCCATTATTACTATGTATTAGAGTTTTTATCTATTACCTCTGGAAAAAAAAAAACAAAACAAAAACAAACACAACACATGAACCAGATGCAAACACAGATCAAAAAACACACTTTCATTATAATGCAGGTACCTTACAGAATAGAAAATTTGTCTTATGTCTGCTATCCTAATTTTTTTTCTTCCTCCTTGAATATTAAAGAAAATAAATACTATATGCTGCATGTTAGCCAGACTCATAAAATAAATCAAAGAATTGGAAAAAAATTTATATCCATTTTTGAAGAGTTTAATACACAAAAAGTATTAGGAGTTTATTTTTAACATAAAGTGGGAACTTCCTACAAGTCAAGAAAACTAAAATTCTTTATGGGGCACAGGCAATCCAGTCAAAACAATCACCAGATTTTGTGTGTCTAACTGCCTGGGCAGCCATTCATTGTCAATATATACTTGCCTACTTTATTTTAGGTAGCTATTCCAAATATTTCATATATGTAAAGTGTCTAACAAAATTTGGCAAAGTCCACTGTAACATTTTCCTGAATCACAAAAGAAAGGTCTCACTGCTAAGTGGGAAAGCTGCTATCATGCAGTTTCCCATAGGTTTTAAAGTAAAAGAGGGGCTAAATGTATCATATGCATCCAGAGAAAAATTGATTTTCCCTGAAAATGAATGTCCTCTTTTGTTGTTGAACTATTGTGTATGTTTCAGTGATGTTGTGGGGAAGTAACTGTTTGCAAAACTGACAAATTTCCATTGGATGTAACGCATCCAATTCACGTAATTCCCTGGAAAGCTTTTCCTGTGCCGTGTGCACCCTGTGCTGTGTGTGTGGGCAGGGGTGGTGCTGGCCCTGTGCCCCGAGCGCTGCCTGCCCACCCTGCTGTGGCAGTGCCACCTCACCTGTGCCCCTGAGCCAGCGCCTCGGGGCTCGGCCCGGGCACCCCAGCCACGGCCAGCACAGCCCTTTTGGGGTGAATAGCGAGGAACCTGGGCAATCAGGGGCAGTGGTGGTTGAAAGTGTAAGACAGCACAAAAAACTTACCATTTACTGCAAGTTCATGCAAAGACATGAGCTTTATCTCAGGGTGTGAGGGCTGCCAGCTGCTGAAGCCCAAGGCAAGGTGTGAGGAAAGCACCTCAGACCCCCCATAAGGACAGACCCATCCAGTGCCATCCAGACATCAGCTGTTGACCCCAGGAGAGAGTGGAGATAGAACTTTTGGTCTGTGCCGAGCTTCCTTTGACATAATCCACACTCCAGCCTTGCTGCTGCTGCAGGAACCAGGCTGGATTCTCTCACGGGAAGTGCGCGACAATTACGAATGGCACATAATTACCTCTGAGTGACAGCTCGGGCTGGCACTCCAGGTGCTTGTGCCGCCTCTGCAGGAGTTGTCTCGTGCTCTTAGTCCCAAAACATCCCTTCTAAGGTGCTCTGTGCACCATCACCACAGAGCCCAGCCCCAGCCCCAGCGTGGCCGGAGCTGTGCAAAGAGCACCGAGCTGCTTTGGCCTCACGCCTCTCTCAGGGCAGGAGGCCAAGAGGCAAACACTGCCTGCTGCCAAACACTGCAATGCACGACATCACTGCAGGAGCACAGCAATCCCTGCACTTAATCAACCCAGAAGTGCTCTCCAGTGAGAGGTCTGCGGCCTTGTGCCAGCCCCGTGCACAGGGGATCTCAGAGGTTGTAGGCACATCCCTCCGTCCTGGGCATCAGCACTGCCCCGAGAGAACAGCAAGGGCTCAAACTCAGCTGAGAGAAGGCAGCAGAGTTTCTCCATGTGAAGACAAGGGTCATCCCTGGGGTACAGGAAATCAGAAGGGGTGCCTCAGAGATTTAGTATTGATGGTAAAATGCTGAGTGAGGTACCAGCGCTGTGGCTGTGTTACCTCCTGTTCTGCAACCAGCAGAACAACTCAAACAAGGCACCAGACATCAGCTTCCAGATCTGAGTGTGGGTGTCTGACTAGGAAACCAATTGTAGTGTGGGTTTTCTATGGGTTTTTTTTTTCTTTTTGTAATACCTTGGATGACAGTATATATTTAAAACAATTGTATTATTCCTGCTGGTTCATTCTGTAAAACCAGAAATTGCTAGTGATGTGCCTGACCCTACAGAGACGTGCAAGCATTCTTTTTAAAACATAACCTGTGTTGGGGTTTTGAAGGGTACATATTAATTTAAAAAACACAGTGCAACATGGAGTGTGTGATGGCTGCCAAGCACAGTAAGAGAGAATTATTCCTACCACATTTGGAAGACCTTGATGACAAGAGTTATATAGGTAAACCTCATAAAATACATTCCATTAAGTACATCCAGGAGGTACATTTCAGCATTGCAAGAAGGAGCTCTTCCAGGTAATGAGAGGGTTAAGTGAGTTTACATTGGAAACATAACTTATACATTTTCCAAAGCATTGGGATATTCTGCAATGCAAAAATTAATATATTTAATATATAGTAACACAAAATTTATTGTATTTTACGTAATACTTAATAACATAAAAAATACCATTTTTAAAACACTTGAATTCATCTACAGACCCCAGCATGTTCCAGCCTCAGAAACAACTTGAAGCGAGTATCAGCAAACATTTCCAAAATTAAGCCAACATTGCTCACAGAGAACATAAGAAAAATTCAACACAAGTTTGTAAAACAAATATTTCAACTGCTAAGCTTAAAGACATCCTCAGAGCAGTTTTCAGTATCAACATTAACAACAAAAAATGTGTGTCTCTCCATCCCCCTAAGTCCATATTGCACACTCTGTGTTACTGATCACAGGGACTTTTGCTGTCTACTCTGTGTTTGTTATGCTAACAGGTGCCAACACTTGCATTTAATCCAATCTGGAATGTCTGCTGTGTCTTCCTGTGCCTCCCTGTGTCTATGTATGGCAAGCTAAGCACGCCCAGCCCTAAGACGCCTACAGCTACACAGCTTTGGCTCCTCCACAAGCTGCTGTACAAGCGGCATCTTCTAATTTAGCTGCCCTGAGTATTTAGCAGGGGGCACTGGAATTGATTAAGTCTTTCTGTGCACCCAAATGGCTGCTGCGGGTTTGAACACAGCCAGCCTGCAGAACACATTTGCTACTACGCTGTGACTGGAGGGGCTCGTGCTGGGCTGCCTGGGTGCTCCAGGTGACGGGCACAGAGCAGCCCTGCTGCCCCGTCCAGCACTGCGGCTGGAGCCGGGGCTGGAGCCAGGGCCGGAGCCAGGGCTGGAGCCAGGGCCGGAGCCAGGGCTGGAGCCAGGGCTGGAGTCAGGGCCGGAGCCAGGGCTGGAGCCAGGGCCAGAGCCAGGGCTGGAGCCAGGGCCGGAGCCAG
>VZRZ01001157.1:773274-787638 GCA_013398175.1 Climacteris rufus
GGAGCCAGGGCCGGAGCCAGTGCTGGAGCCAGGGCCGGAGCCAGGGATGGAGTCAGGGATGGAGTCAGGGATGGAGTCAGGGATGGAGCCAGGGCCGGAGCCAGGGCCGGAGCCAGTGCTGGAGCCAGGGATGGAGTCAGGGATGGAGTCAGGGCTGGAGCCAGGGCCGGAGCCAGGGCCGGAGCCAGGGCTGGAGTCAGGGCCGGAGTCAGGGCTGGCCGCAGCCCCAGGACATCAAACAGCGCAGGGATGGCCCAGCTCTGACCCACGCGTGGCACCAGGGCAGGGACAGCTCACAACACCGCACAGCTCCTCTCTTCCCTGGGCCAGGCAGCTCCAGCAAGAGCCAACATCTGCACAACTAAAACCTGCAGCTGCTCCTGCCTGTGAAGGAGAACTTCATTAAGGCAGAGAGAGATCAAAGATTTCCAGCACAGATACCTGACAGAGACAGGGCAGACAAGGAGAACAGGGGAGGAATTGGGAGTCTTTGCTGGTAGAAAGGGGTACTGAAGTCTCATGACAGCTACACCATAGGAATTTATCCTCTGAGACAGCTTTTGTTCAATATAAACACTGCAGACAACCAAGTCCACCCCCACGGACAAAATGAGTTTCGAGTATCTCACTAAATTAGCTGTTCCCCTTTAAATCCTCGCTTTAAAAAAAGCAAAAAACAACCCACCCAAGAAACAATGTTATGACATACTCTATTGTGCCACATTGTAATCCCAAAGTTGAAAACAACAGAGGGTGCCAACAATTCCAGGCTGAAACTTTCCGTAACTTTACCTTAGCAGCTTTGTGCTTTTCTCAAATAGTTCTGGAAACTGCTGGTGCTTTAAGCAGATTTGACACACTCCAGTTTCCCAAATAACAACTACAAGTGCACACACACCAACATTTCCACAACGTGAGTAATGCACAACAGAAGCTGTAGGTTGTATATAAAACACACACAGAACTGGATATTGTTGTGGATATAAGTACTATTCAGTGGTAATTAATTTGATGGGTTGATAATTCAAGGGGTTTTAAGAGGGTAAAGGGAGCAGCCTGATTCTGATAAGTGTTTTTAATCAAGTGAGTCAATTACACTTGAATACTCTTCTTTGGAAGCTTCCACAACTCTCTTTCAAATATGTTTTCCATCAATTATCCACACTTCCCTCAGCACTCCACCCCACTCACATCCTTCCTGACCTGGGTGACTTAAAAATAACCTTGAATCAAGAAAGAACATCAGGAAATATAAATGGAAATGGCAGCTGATCAACCCTTAATAAAAGGTACATGGTATTAAAGCAGATCAGGCACCTGGTCCCACTTGATATATTTAGAAGAGTCTAAACTCTGAAGTCACTTAGATTAAATAATCCACTGCAGTGAAATTACATCAGGTAAAGGACAGACATTTACTCTGTGTCTTTGATGTAAGAAATACCATGTATGTATTTCTACAACAGTAAGTGGAGTAGGAATAAACAAACCCTCACAATGCTGGCTGTGCTCGGGGATGTTCCCATTTTATACGTGATGCTCCAGCAGCACAGGGGAGGAATTCCCCAAATACACCCCAGGAGGAGGAGATTAAATGAAAGCAAAAGACACCTGAGTGAATGGTAGGGACAGGTAAAGGGCACAGGGAAAATCAGAAAGAAAATACGTAAAAAAGGGACACACACTGGAACCAGCCAAGTCCTTCTGACAGCGTCTGTAAGGCTGCACACCACCTCCCCTCTGTGCTTCTGCCTCTGTAAGAAACACAGCCTGAACAAGATCCACAGTTATTCCACATTTCCCAGGGCAGCAAAATAACCATTTAGGAAATATTCTTACTGCTCAGCACAAGCAGAATACAAAGGCAGAAAACCAGTGAATTACAGATATATTCCAAGTAACTCAAAACAAGGAAAAAAGGCTTCAGCTTTAGTTAGCAGCAGTTATATCACATTCTGTTCATTAGCACAAAGAAGTTTAAAGTTAAGTTTATTCTAGTTGCACAATTTTTTCCTGCTACAATTTAAACATGAGCCAAACCAGAATGACTATTTCAAATTTAAATCAGATGGGAAGTTATTAAAAAGAAAACAACCTCTCTCACTCCTCCAGCAAAAAAAAAGAACTCAAGTAGAAAATACATGCCATACACATGCTGCACTAATGCATGCATTAAAGAAAAAAAAGCACATCACAAGCACAAAAAAGACAGAAAGAGTTTTCATCTTTTTATTTTACAGTAAACTCTTAAGAATTCTGTCTTTTTGTTATGGTTCTCAGTTACACATCAGCTAAGAGACTGTGCCAATAGTATTTTTTTTTCAGAAAGAAGAGGAGACTGATCACTGTAGAGCAACTTGAAACAATGTCCTGGCATATATATTTCTTTTCACACGTGATTCCACTTCCTGACAACAAGCTGAGAGGAAAATTTAAGAAAGCAGAGTGGGAAGCTTTGCTGGTTTTCCTTACAAAAAAAAAAAATTCCTACTATTTGGGCCAACAGTCTTGTCTTAGAACTGAATGTCCTGAGTAGAAGGTTCAACACCATCTTTTGCTTGCCTCAGGGCCTGGTTGTTCAGAGAGTTTTCAATCCACATCACTGCTGAAAGCTGTCAGGTTGGTCAAGCATGATTTCCCCTTTGCAAATCCCACTGACCACTCCAGACCATCTTCTTGCCCTCCTGTGGGGAAATGCTTTCCAGGAGGATTTTTGTCATCACCTTCCCAGGGACTGCACTGAGACTGACTGGCTGGACTGCCCTGGACCTCCCTTGTTCCAGGCCTGAAGCTGTGGGGGATATCTGCTCTCTCCCAGGCCTCAGAACATCTCTTATGAGTCACTATGAGCACTCTACAGCCTTCAAGGTTCACTCCAGCAAAAAGTCTGGGTACCATGGACTGCATTAAGAAACCATTAAAGAATATGGATGGATTCAAAGTCAAACAGGTTTGTGTTGTGAGTCACTCAAGAATTCAGAAAATACTGAATTTTTATGTTACACCACAGTAATTTATAGAAAAAACATTATCTGTTTGTACTGCATGTAACTGTCAAATGCAGACATTTTTGTAAGGTGGAAAAGCATAAATATCAAAACATATCAGGAAAGATTAAAAAAGATAATTCAAGAAGTTGAGGTGCCTTGCACTGCACAACTGCCAGAACAAGAGGACTTAGCCCTCCCCACCCACCTTGAAAACAGCAGCAGAAAGTCGGGATGTCTCAGGCAGGAGAGGAAGAGGTGTTCACACCTACAAATAAAATGTGGCTCCCTGGAAGCTGCTGAGGTAGCTGCACACACAGGACAGGGTGAGCTGGAGGATCCATGAGAAAGGACACAGATGATGGACCCAGCCCTGCACAGGTGCTTGGTTCTGCTCCTGCTCACACTTTGAGGCGTTTTCTGTTCTGCCCCAGGGAGAGGAGCACAGGGACTGGCCAAGCTCACCCAGCACTCCCAGCACTGCACACAGGGCAGACTGGAGCATCACATTAACATCTCTGGAGCAGAAGCCAGGCCAGCAAGATTAATCAAAAGCAGTTTGAAATTTTCATGAGGTAAAGCAAACACTGAAGGGAAAGGCTCAAAGAGTCAAGCACCAGAAAGATGAAGCAAGTGTATGAACAAACGTATAATATTAGCCCAGCCACAGATTTCAATTATTAAAAAGCTCATAAATTCACTCTTCCAGTGCAAGTACTATTAAGAGGACCTGCTAAAATTACAAATAGCTTATTCACAAAAGAAACAGGAGAAATAAAAACTCTATCCAATTTTAGCTGAGTGCATCAAAACCCAACTGCCTGAAACAATGTTGTACAATTGAGATCAGCAGGGCTGGAGACAGAGAGTCTTACCTGGAAGGACAAACTTGCAAGGTGCACCCAACAGATCCCAGTGGCAGAGGCAAATGAAGCCATGAACTACAAGAGGAATACCCCAGACACAGACTGGGGAGCTGGCACTCCTCAGGCCCTGCTTTTCCTGTGTGCAGGAACTCAGGTGTGACAGCTCATGACTAATGTGGGAGCCACTCTGTGTCACCCATGGAACACAGATGAACACCCTAAGAGGCTGCAAGGATAAACAAACATCCCCATGCAGATGGTGACACCCATATGCCAGCATATGGGATGGAATTCTGTATATTAGGCTGTTCTGTGGCTGCAGAAATTACAGCAGACAGGAAACCGATTCACCAGGAGGCCACAGGGTGAGAGAAGCTCAGCAGGCAAATAACCCAGGACACAGATAATCCAGAAAACCGCCTTCTACTCTGTGTCACCCAGGTTATGAACACACATAAAATACATATTCAAACATCCTCAGAAAAGTAAAAATAACATTAAAAATCAAGACGTACTTGCAGAAAGTCAATGATCTTTAGGAAAACCTGTCTGAAATCAGAGCTGGGAGGACACGTTTTCCCCCCTGGTTTCTGTGGGAGGTAAATCCATTCTGTGTCTCACAGAGAGGCCTCTGGCACTGCTCTGCTCTGCCAGGTGTCCCGAGTGGCTGCTGCTGCTGTGCCACACTCCTGTCCTGCCTGCAGCCACCCCGGCTGCTGAGCCCCAGGGATGCAGAGCAGCAGCCAGGAAGGGCCTCTCTCCCTGAGCCGCTTCAGCATCCTCCTGGTGCTGCAGACACGACCTCTGGCAGGTCTGTGGCCGCCCTGGCCCTGCTGCTGGCAGAGCTCTCTCAGGTCACTGCACATTCAGGCTGTGCTGGACACCAGCGAGGCTGGGCTGCCCCCAGGCCAGCAAGTAATGCTCTTACAAAACTTCCATCTGCATCAGGCAGCACAAACGCCAGGAAAAGCCCTCGTTTGGGGCCTGCAAGCTAATACCTATCACAGCCAGAAATCTGCACTGAGACAGAGTGTCTCTGCATGGCTGTTTCCATGAGCTAAGTCATGCAGGTCAAAAAGCTTCGTTCTTTACATGCTTCTGTATGTCAGTTTCATGTTGGTTTTTAGCTTGGGCTTTATGGTGGCTTGGTTTTCTGTATTTGTTTTGGTGTTTTGTTTTGCTTTTCTTTTAGTTTTTGGCATGAAGTTACAAAGCCAGGTGCAGAGAGGTGGGGAGAAACACTGTTTGAGGTGGCCTGGTGCGGTGTGAATTCAGCCCCATGTGTGCACATAGTGGCTGCAGCCCTGTTTTAGAGGATTCTCCTCTCAGGAGATCCTGGTGCAGTCACCACACATGAGACAGGATGTGATTGCTGGGTGCACATCTCCCTGCAGCCTCATCAACAGAGTTCAGACACTTCCATCCTCAGGTCCTGTGACACCTCTCATTTCATCGTTCAGATGCTTCCCTACAATTAACACACTGATTTTCACATAGGCCAGTGAGGTAAGAAGGAACTACTGCAAAAATGATGAGCACAAACCCCAGCAGTTCTGACACAACTCAATCTGGATGCCTGATGAGGAAAACCATTGATCTTTGGTGTTTAATAGACACTTTAATATTTTAACCACTGCATTCACAGAGATTGGTTCTACCTCTGGATGTGCCTACGTCCTGAGGCAAGCTGGGTCCCCAAAACAGGGACTGATTAATTACTGTATTAACCACAATCACAGCTCTTCCCTGAGTACTTCAGAAGAAAGGAGTCCCTGTTATTTCCCTCAGTCCTCACGTACTTGTTGGGCCAAGAAAGCTACAACTGCAAGACCTCAGTGACACAAAACAGACACAAAAATCTGTCAAATCCCCCAGGCAGGGCTCAGCACCATCCCAGGAGCATCACGTGCCTGATGTTCCTGACCTAACCCTTGGAATAGATAACAATACTGCAGATATCAAATGCAACAGGTCACCTGTGGCATTTGGTACCACCTCAGTGCCAGTGCAGCACTGCTCTTCCCTTCACCTGCACACACAAACACCGGTGAGGCCAGCGAGATACTACACAGGTACCTCTGCTGGCTCCCTGCACTCCTCTGTCAGTTCTTCACCCATCCTTCTCCCAAGAGAGCTTTGCAGTTGCCCCACACATTTTTAATTCTCCCCAACAGCTTTATTAAGAAGAAGCATTTTTAATAGCTCACTAAAATTGCTCTGTGAGTGCCACATTGAAGAGAACATGAGCAGTGCAAAAAAAGGTTGCAATTTTCTTGTCATGCCTGATCCTCCATGAATGCATGGGGTTAAGAATAAATTCTGATTTCATTCTGGAGGACACCAGAGACACTCTGTCAAAGGTGTTGAACACGATCCCCACAATCCCAGAGAAGAATGTAAGATCTGTGGCATTTGCTGAAACAGAAGAAACAACCTGTGCAAGGCAGAGGAAGTGAAGAGAAATCAGAGTGAGAAAGAACCAGTGGTCACCTGCAGCCATCCTGAAGTTCCAGCAGGTGAGGACCCAGCATACACCTAAGACATCGCACAGAAAACTCCAAGAGCATGAGAGGTTTTAGGATCCAACACGGGAAATGTCAGAACAGACACAGATCCAGTTCAGGGTGGGGTGACCAGTTCTGCAGACTGCACTGACTGCACTGGCCAGGACCTCACTCTGTGCCACAGGATCCAGCTCTGGTGGGGCACCCAAAGTCCTGTCCTGCCTTCCAGTTCTGCACAGACACACGCCTTTACAGAGAGTTCATCATTTACAATGCTAAATAGGGGCTCAGCATTTTAAAAATGCAACATAACAAACTAAATATAACAAATTAAAGCAATTCAGTGAGCTGGCTGAGTTCAAAAGATTGCAAAGGGCACACTGCAGTGCAATGGAAATCTTGCAGCAATTTAGGAGCTTGAACCGCACAAGTTTAAACCTGAAGATTAATTAAGCAGCAGGTGATTTCTGTTACTCACCCATTACATCACAGTCAAAAATCGCAGAAGACAAAAAATGGACAAAAGTCACAGTTCCACAGTGCCATGAAAAAAAATAAAGTAATCTATTTCCAGATCTTTTTTAATAATTACAGCATTTGCCTTTTAAAACACATTTTTAATTTTTTTTTTTTTTATTTTTAAGAGGTAGTGGAACTGATCGGATCTGCCACAAAAAAAAAAGAAAAAAAAAAAAGAAAAAAAAAAGCTTCAAGAAGTAAAATTAAAAACGATAATACAGCTCAGTTCAGAGTTGGCAGTTTATAAACACTTCCTAAAAAACTCAGTTCTGAGCTCATGGCAAACACCAAAAGATACTGAAATGGCTGGATTGACTTGGGGAAGCCTCTGTTTCTATATATACTGATTCTGTAGCTCAAACAGAAACCCTTATGGGATTGGTAAGTCAGAAAAAAAAAAAAAGCAACATTGGAAGCTCAGTTGCAAGCATATGTTCCTACACATTTAGTGCAGAGACACTGTGTTAAAAAAACCCCATCCCTCGATCCGCGCTCGGCGTCAGCAGCGGCTGCTACTCCCAACATCTCCTGTGTCTCCAGGGACAGCGGCAGCAGCAGGGTACCCTTCTGAGCTGTGTGGCATCCCCAGCCCGGCCAGCATCCCCATTCCTGTGTGAGCATCCCCGTTCCTGTGTGAGCATCCCCAGCCCGGCCAAAATCCCCATTCCTGTGTGAGCATCCCCATTCCTGTGTGGCATCCCCAGCCCGGCCAAAATCCCCATTCCTGTGTGAGCATCCCCATTCCTGTGTGAGCATCCCCAGCCCGGCCAACACCGGCACTGCTGTCCCCTGGCTCAGGGCAGCTCCTGCCTCTCAGCAGCCCGGCCCTGCAGGGGCTCACACGGAGGCACCGGGGGCACTGCGGGCTCAGGAGGGGGTTCTGCAGCCTCGGGAGGGATTTCTGCAGCCTCAGGTGCTCAGGGGCTGTGGCACCACCGGCCCCGAGCTGCCCTGGCCGTCCCAACCCGCTCAGGAGCAGCCAGAGGTGCTGCAGGGCTGGCACCAGAGCTGCTCTGAGGGGCTCCTTTGGCACCTGAGTCACACCCAGAGCAGCCCCTGGGCCACCTGGGCACAAGGTCCTGCAGTGACCCCCCTGCATCGCCCCACACAGCAGGGGATGCTGGACTGGCGGGCTCACAGCCCAGAAAGCACCCCTGATACCTGGGAGTCCAGGTGAGCCAGCACTACACCACATCCCGCTGGTTTCCAGTCTGTTCAGAAGGTAAGGAAGAAGAAAGAAATAACAAATCAATTTTAAAAGTTAAATGAAGGCAAATTAAGACAAAGGAGGTACAATTACTCAGTGGATTAGGGGCTGGCTTGCTATTTTTGTGCTCAGAATTTGCTTCCTACAGATCTCCTCTTATATCTGAGGAACTAAACAGATTAAGCCAAATTGATGCAACTCCATCAACAAAGGAGACCAAATGAAATGAGCGGGAGCAGTGACTGTAAGACAGGTGGAAGAATGAAAGTCATGTTAAAGTGCTGCAGCTGCATTTGACATTTAATTTGCATGTTCACACGTCCAGCGAGAGCTGCACTGCAGGAAGGAGGCTCTGGTCACCCTGCACAGTGCAGGGGTGATGCTTAGGGCTGGGGCTGTGACACACAGTATTCTTACATGGTCAGTGATTGTGTGACATTTTTGGTCTTCACACTCTGGGATTTTGCATTTCCAAGGCAATTCTACCCTGTGCTTGCAGCCACTCAGCCGCTGACATTTCACCTGTTAGCTAAACGGATTTCCCAGCAACTCCACAAATAAGCCCTTGACAAATGCCATTTGCCCCAGGATCTAATTACTATCCAATAATTTAATTACAGATTATGCACTTCTGTTGGAGCCCAGTGTAATATTTCAGGATCCTACGATACCTCACAGGCAGATGTTGAGGACTTCACCCCAAGGTTTCCCTTCAAAAACATTCCCTCCATCTCACCAAAATGTGGTCTCATTACCCTCAGTTCCCATGTCCTTTTCATTACTCTCCAAGACATTCAGGTGGTGTCTCTTGTTGCCTTTTGCCCTCAAGGGTGACAGACACTCAAGAGCAGAAAACAAAGCATCAGGCTCAGGTTCCTGTCCAAGGGCATTGGACATGGATTAACGTTTCCCAAAGTTTAATACTGAACTATTAAATGTCATCAATATTCCTCAGGTTATGTCTGTGTGGATTTAGCTAACCTTTCAGGAGGAAGGCATGTCAAAAATGAACTACACCTACCTGTCACTCAGTTACAGCTGTGCAGGTTCCACATTGCCCAGTTACAAACATCCCACTGGGTAACCCCACAGGAGAAACACACATTTCCAACAGTCAGGAGGAAATGCCCAAATTCTGGCAAAAATAGCAACGAGTATGGCTGTGAGACTTTTCTGTTCTTCTCTTTATTCACAAAATGTGCCCACTACTAAGGATGCAGGTAAAAAGAAAACATTTATCTAAGAGCTGGAGGGATCACAAGGACCCTTTTGCTTCTTTGTTTGTTACTGTGGGGTTTGGGGCTTTTTTAGTTTGGTTTTTTTTGTTGTTGTTTGTTTGTTTGTTTGTTTGTTTTTAATTTTTGCATCTATTTGCTGCCTGTAGCCTTAGGTCAGAGGGCACTCTGTAAATTCACTTTTCAGTTCTTCACAAAGAGAAGGCTGCAGCCCCTTGGCTGCGGCTTGCCTGCAGAGCAGCGCCAGCGACTCCTTCTCAGCCACCCCTTGAACATAACCCAGAACAATCTGGATGGATTTTGGTGAATGTGCCCACAAACTCTGCTGTCCCGTGACAGTGACTGAGGGGCAGCAGGGGGACAGGGATAACCTGGGGAAGTGAACAAGAGCAGGTTACCCCAAAGCTGTCTTCATGCAGGAACCATTTAGAGACTCTGCCATGAGAAGATCTTACAAAAAACATTAATCCAAATTTTAATTAATTAACTCCTTCTGTTTTAAGGTAATCCATTAAAACAACAACAAAAAAAATCAGTTTGGAATAAATGGAAACCCAACACTTCTTTTTCCTTGTCAGATGCTGAGAAGAAAACCTCATTGATTCTTTTCTAACAGCTCCTGAACATTTCTGGACCATGGTGATCTCTGGAGGACCTTTGCACTGGGACATCACAGGGAGTTACTTGACCCCACAAACAAGAAGCTTTATGGACAATAAAGAAACACCTGAAGGTGCCAAAAAAACCCCACCACTCCTCAGCCATCCACTACATGAAACAGTCACAGGACCCTGAACAACACAAGATAGGTTGCCCAAAAAAAAGTGATTAACTTTTAATTAATTGTATCTTCATGAAAAATGAGCTGTAAGAGCTGTGGCTAGGTTATATATACATTAAACTGGCTGAGAGGTACAGCAAAAGCTGTTGGTGGCATGTGCCAAGGAATGCATGCAAAGCAGAGGGGTTCCAAACACCACAAAGCCACCCTGTCCTCTACAGAACCAGAGCCACAGAGGCAGAACAAAATTCAAATTATTGGATTCTGTTAATCTGTGGGGACATGGACTTAATACTGCATTTAATTTTGCTAAGTGGGAGGAAGATTATTGCAGGCAGACACAAAGAATATCTCTGCTCCAATCATGTAACATTTACAGCCTTAAATACTCTGAGACAGTTATTAATAACAGTATCAGAACATTTCCATGTATTCAATGCAGAGTTATGAAAAAACTAAACACAGAGGCCTCCTCCCAATGCAGACAATAATAATAATGATAATATTTACATTCCTCTATTCATTTGTTTCCAATAGTATTAAAAAGAGTATCTGTGAACTCACTGGGTAAGAAGTGCCAGCCTCCAGGGAGGCACTGCAGAAAGTGTGATTTGGGGCATTTTGGTTTGCTTTTGAAAGAGAACAGCCCCTCACAAAGACAAAGCCATCTCCTTCCAGAGTTTCTGAATGAAAAACTGAAACTCATTCTCATCAAGTCTCTCAATGCCACAGTGAAGGGCTTGTTGGGAGCTGCACTTGTTTACAGCCCACAATTCCCATGGGAAGAAGCATTTTAACCAATATCAGAAGCTTTTTGCATGTAGTATTTCCATGTCCTAACTTGCTGTTTGAAACTCAGCTTCTTCCACGTTGTTACTCTTTCAATACATCTGTCTTCTTTTGTGTCTGAAATGTGAAATCACAGTGTACAGCAACACCTGTTTGATGTTTACGAAAACTCTTCTAAGATCTGAGGGAGATCAAAACACTTTTCTTGAAAAACAAAAATTCCCTCTGCAGATCATTTATTATATGCAACATGCTCAATTTGATCACACATTTCCAGAGTATGGACTGATTCACTCTTTATGCAGATATTATTAAGACAGGTGCTGTACTTTTAAAATAATTTCCTTTGAAGCAAATATCCTTCTGAAGGAAAAAAGCATGCTAATATGTTAATGGAAAAGACAAAATAAGCACATTCTGCCATTGTAATTGTTATTCAAGCTCCTAACACTGCAATATTAGAGCACATCTTATGAAGGTATTTGACATCTTCCACAGAATGGTGGTTCCTGTGAGACTTTAATGTCCCTTCAGGATGGGCTGCTGGAAGGCCCAGCAGCACCAGCAGGGGTGAAACGTGCCATTGCCCAGCACCTGGGGTCACTGGGAGATGGACACCCCAACCAGACACACCTGTTGACCAAAATTCCGTGTCCTGTGTGGGACAGCCCAGCTCAACTCCTCCCTCTGAGCTCTGACAACTTCCCAGCACTTCATACCTGGCACATCACTTGACCATCAATCCCCAAATTACTGACAACTAACATTGCAAGGACCTGCAAGCGAAGGAAAACAAAATCTATTTGTCCTACCAGCATTTTCCATAATCTTTATTACATAACTCAGAGAAAATGCACTGCTTTTTCAAATATCTGCTCAAAGTCTGCTGATGAAACACTCTTGTGTGATTAATTCTTCTTTCTCTCCCTCATTTGTGTAATTCTATAGCACATCTCACTCTAATGTCTAAATTACTTAGATAAATAGAACCCAGACTAAGGAGATAACTTTTTTCTTCTCTCCCTCTTTTGGAGAAGAGAGATCTGATTCTTCAAAAACTGGCATAGAGCTTCTCATTTTTCTTCATTCTATCAATACATTTGTGTGGTGAAATCAAAGCAAATTAAACCTAGGCAGTTTTTTTATAGTGCCAGGAGTTAGCATGTGCAATGCTGAGTTTTCATTATCATCTTATTAAAATAAGTTTGCCTGCCTCTGGTAATAAACTGAAGATTCATGGTTTATTACTTTACACCTGTAAGAATATGAGCACATTTTCTAAATGAAAATGATTGTTTAATTTTCAAATCTTTCTCTTTTTTGTTGTGATGGAACAGTTTCAGTCACTGAGGGAATTTCCTGTACACCTTAGCAAAGATTTGTGTCTATATGTATATACAAACAAGGCTGCACTTTAATGAGTAAACATCTGTAAAAACTATTATCACTCGAAAACTCTGAATAAAAAGGTGAACAGAAAAAGACATTTTCTGATGATCTGCCTTGAAAATTCAAACAAGCTTCCCATGGAAAAGTAATGAAGCATTCTTCTGCCTCTTTAATAGCAATCTGCTATTCTTGAAAACACCAGCACAGTTGATGTTTAAAGCAATGAAAAGCTCAGCTTCCTGCCCTGTAATTATCACTAGATGTAATTATGAACAACTCATTCATCACTATAAAAGCACAACTTAAGACTCCCAGAGAACAGATAAGGAAAGGGTTTGTTTTCAGGCAGCTCCCTTAGTCAAGCTGTAGTTTAACAACACCGCTGATAAACAAGTGTGCTGAGCCAATGCAAGGCAGGCAGGGCAACATCCATGTTTAATTTCGTCTGGGCATCCTCCAGTACTCCATTTACAATGCCATAAAAACATGCCTCAAAGCACCAGGCCGGGATGTGACAGGTGAACCCGGCACAGCCACAACCGCGCCAGCTCCCCGAGTTCTCTGGCTTCACCTGTCACATCCGGAGCCTGCGCCAGTGTCGCCTCGAGAGGGGAAAAAGCACAAACGTGAGAGTGGGTTCTGAGCGTTCCTTGCAGATTCACCGCTCCAGAAAAGCACGGGCATGTGCTGTGTTTCGGAGCGTGGCTTTGGTCTGTGTCACTTTCTCACAGCCATGAGGACACACCTGCAGCCAGCTCAGAACCGCGCTCCCTACAACACCCAACTTCCCCAAACCAGCCGCACTCCGCTTTGGTTTCTCCCGTGCAGGGAGAAAGGCACCGGGGCAGCGGCAGAGCCAAACAAATTTCAAACAGGCATCAAGAGAGATCAAGAATTCAGATGATGCAACAGGAGGTGTGTGGCTGAGATACCGATCTCTACTATCCACGCTGAACTACAGCGTCCTTTCCTCCCGGGTTATGTAATACCCGGAGTGTTTAACCACCGGCGGGTGTGACACAGGCACGTCGGAGAGGTCAGCTTTGGGGAGGCTCAGCCGGGACTGGGGCGGTGCGGGCGCCGGGAAGGTCCCGCTGCGGGCAGGGGATGCAGCGCCGCTCGCCCCACGGGGGCCAGGCGAGCCCCGGGCGGGCACCGAGCCACCCTGCCCGTCCCGGAGCTCCGGCCTCACCACCCCTGCCCGGCACAGAACCTTCCCAGGCCCGCAGCCTGCCAGTCCGGGCTCGGGCCGCCCGCCCGGCTGCCCCAGCCAGAGCCCGTGTGCCCCTCGGCATCGCCGGGAGAGGCCACAGCCCCGCAGGGAAGGGCCGGTGACTCCTCAGAGTCTCCCTGTGCTGCCTGGGGACTCTGGCCCCTGGCAGGCTCTGCCTGCTGAGTTTGCTGAGGATGTGCAGCTGCACCGCGTACGTGTTGGCATCGGGATGCCCGAGCACCTGGCTTGTGAGGCGCTGCTCTCCGGGCAGCTCGGCGTGCTGTCACTGCGGGAAGAAAAGAGTCAGGGAGGAACGAAGAGTCACCGGGGAGGACACCACAAACCCCGGCTTGGCCACTTTCTGAGAAGCGGCGGCTCTTCCCCGCGCCCGGGAGCGGCTCGGACTCCCGGGGGGGCCGGGCCCGGGGGCGGCACCGGCGGGGGATGCGAGGGGGCGGCCCGAGCGCCCGGCTGTCCCCTCCCCGTGCCCCCTGCATCCCGGGCCGCGGGGCGGTACCTGCTTGTCCAGCGCGGCATCCTTGGCGCTGCCCGCGGCGCATCCCTTGGGAGCGGGCACTCTCTCGCAGTTGCAGCCCTCCAGCATGTACATGCCGGCGGGGCGGGCGCTCTGCTCGCCCTCGAAGTAGAAGAGCACGTTCTGGTAGAGGGCGAACNCGCGCTTGGTGCCCTCCTTGCGGGCCAGCAGCGCCAGGTACAGGGCGTGCCCCTCGTTGTACCGCACGCTCTTCTGCATCGTGCCCGGAGCCCGCGGCCGCGGCGCAGCCTCGCCGGGCGCTCCCGGAGCAATTCATGGGCTCCGGCACGCACCGACGGGGCGGCCCCGGCCCCGCGCTCCGCCCGAGTGTCCCCCGGC
>VZRZ01001157.1:801967-901843 GCA_013398175.1 Climacteris rufus
CAAAATGACAAGTGCCAACATATATTCTTCCAGAACTTGCACTATGTTGTGAAAGTTTCTTTTCATCTTTCAGTTGCAACAGAAATTTCCCTCCATGAGTGCTGTGGACTATTTAAACTGAACTTAATCTCACCTACTCTTGCCCAGCTTGCAGCCCTCCTCTCCATGATGCACTGACTGATTTTAGCTGTACTTTTGAGTCACAAATACAGTTCTGCAGTAAAAGCAGAAAGTGTGCTCTTCAGAAATCACAGTCCAGACCAGTACCTTGAATCCATTCCTGCCTCTCCTACAAAATCACCCACACACACGGCAGAAACGATCCAACAGCAGAGAACCCCCCAGAACCAAGCCTGACTCTCCTGAGAAGTGATGCCGTCAGCTGTGGCCTCAAGAAGCTGCTGCTTTGTGCCCTGAACACAGAGAAGTGGCTGCATCACCAAAATGGAAAAAACAATGTTTTTTTCAGGTGTGAGAGCAGAGGCAGGCGTTATCTCAGCCATCCCTGTACCAGCGTGAACAACAGCAAGGCTCTCAAGATTACTAAGAACAAAACAAATGATACCACTAATTATGCAAATTAGAAACCAAACCAAACTCTCTCTTATCCTGTGCGTGAACAATAGCAGCTTTTTCCTCATGTAAAGCCGTGAGATAATGAGTTTATCCCTGCCTGGTCTCTGGCAGCAGAGCTGTGCAGCAGCCCTGGCTGTCAGCAGGGCCCCCAGGCAGTGCTGGGAGAGACAGGAATGGCAGAGCTGAGAGGCAGAGAGCCAGAGCTGAGGTTTCTGCTGACGTGCCACAGACCGTGATGCCCACCTGTGGTGGGTTTTGGGGAAGAAGAGCCTTTGGGAGGCGGCTGCTGACCCTCTGGACTGCCCCACTGTGCACACTCGCTCTTGGAGCTGCCGCAGGGAAGGGATCTGATGGGCAGGGAGGAGGCTGGGAGAGCTGGGGGGGCTCACCTGGAGAGGAGAAGGATCCAGGGAAAGCTCAGAGCCCCTTCCAGTGCCTAAAGGGGCTCCAGGAGAGCTGGAGAGGGACTGGGGACAAGGCAGGGAGGGACAGGACACAGGGAATGGTTTCCCAGTGCCAGAGGGCAGGGTTGGATGGGATATTGGGCAGGAATTGTTCCCTGGGAGGGTGGGCAGGCCCTGGCACAGGGTGCCCAGAGAAGCTGTGGCTGCCCCTGGATCCCTGGCAGTGTCCAAGGCCAGGCTGGACGGGGCTTGGAGCAACCTGGGACAGTGGGAGGTGTCCCTGCCCTGGGATGGGCTTTGAGGTCCCTTCCCACCCAAACCCTCTGGGATTCTGTGATTCCGAGAGCAGACACCCAGGGACCCACGGGCACATTTGGACATTCTCTCCTCCCGTGTCCTGTCCTGTGTGCAAAGAGGGCTTCTGTGGCCAAAAACATGTGCTTTGGCATAGGAACCTTGTTCTGTTTTTTATCACTCCATACATGCAAAATCATGTGGAAAGCGAGCCAGGCAATAGCTGTTTGGAGTGAGGTGTTTGTCTCAAGCTGGCTCCTGGCTGCGGGCAGGGACTGACCCCTCTCCACACACACCAGGGGCTGCAGGAACTGCTCTGTTCTCCCCACCAGAAACCAAACCCTGACCACCCCTGGCTGAGCCCCCAGGTCAGACCTGCTCTGGCTCTTGGGAGAGGAGGCTGAGATGAATGAGCAGCAAAGAGCAATCCCCAGCACAGAATCTGCATTTCTGGGGCACTCCCCAGCTCGGGCTGAAGAAGTGGAAAATGCTACTGCTCACAGGAATGTGTAAAACACTTGTTCTGTGAACCTCAGAGGGATTTACCTTGACGAGACTGCACAAATATGAAACTGATGCCAGTGCTATCCAAACAATGACTGCTCTTAAAGGACATGACTGACAGACTGCTGCCTCCTATTTGCGTGTGAGGTGAAGGTTTCTGCCAACAACTTACTGCTGCAGCATGTAAACAACCCTCAGCTCACAGTTGGATACATTAGTTTTGTATTTTCTGCAAAGGTCATTATAAACTGCCCTCTTGAAAGCTTCACTTGCACATAGCATCAGGTGGCCTTCCATTCAGAATAATGAAAAAGAATTTTAAAATCCTTGAACTATATTTTGTTTACAGCGCAATATGAATTCCTGCTGAATGTTCGGAAGGAAAAGAAAAAAGCCTTGGTAAGAATCAAAATGCACAAGCTCTGTCTCTGAGATTTGCTGTCGGTAAATTACTCTTCGGTAAGAGGCTCAGGTACAATCAGCCCCTGGAAGTTAAAACATCCAGGCTGATGCCAGCTGCATGTTCCCAAACAGGGCTGTGAATCAGAGAATCACAGGAAGGTTTGGGTTGAAGGGACCTTAAAGCCCATCCAGTGCCACCCCTGCCATGGGCAGGGACACCTCCCACTGTCCCAGGGTCTGCCAGCCCCATCCAGCCTGGCCTGGGACACTGCCAGGGATCCAATCCAACGGGAATTTTTCAATGGCTGCCTGTGGAACAAATGTAACTTAACAAGAACGATGTCTGTTGAAGACAATTGCTCCTGCCAGGGGCTCCCAGGACGTGCACAGGTGTGGATGTGTGAACAGCACGGGAGTGACCCACACAGCCTCTGCCATCTCACAGCACAGCCGTGCCTGGGGACGGATTTGGGACATCACCCCTCACCCTCGGGCAGGGCAGAGCCTCCCCTGCAGCCCTGGCCCTGCTCTGGGCACGGGTCCCTCTGCTGCAGGGGCAGCTCCTGTGGGGCTGGGGGTCCCTGACTGCAGCCCTGGAGGGCAGGGGGCTCAGAGCCCTCCCCAGCAGCTCCCTGGGGCTCTCCCCACCACCAGAGCTGGGACACGGCCGAGGGACCTGGGGGCTGCAGAGAGGAAGGAGCAGGGCAGAGGTGAGGGGTGGTGTGACCAGCTCCCTCCCTTGCCCACAGAGCCCCCGAGCACAGGGGCTGCAGGCCCCTCTGCAGCGCTGGCAGCAGCCCCAGGTGAGGGGGGGTCAGAGCTGGAAGGGCTGGGACTGCCCAGTCTCTCTGTCAGGCACAGAGCAGCAGAGACACAGCACCAAATCCTGCGCTCATGGCTTGTGGCTGGTGCTGCTGACAGTGTCGTGTTGTTCATAAAGGTGATTCTGCCCTCGGCTCATTTATAATCCCATTCACTTTTGGAGAATCAGTTCCAGCCACTGTGAATTCCACAGCTGTCTGGAGGTCTGACTACCCCAGTTTGAGTCTGACACAGGTGTGACAAGGACTGGAGCTGGGCTGAGCCACAGGGACAGTCAGAAGGCGTGTGGAACATGCACAGCCCTCGGATTTTGGAAAAGGAGCACGCTCAGGCAACAAAAAGGGCACTTTTCCATGGAGTCCTGTCCATAGCTTTCTTTCCAATAGCTTGTAAACCCTAAGGCAAGCACCCACCAGCACACACGATTTAGCTCATAACCCACGTGTGGCAAGACCACTTTGGCGTTGGTGCAGGACAAGGATTTGTCCTTGCAAATATTTCATCCCCACTCCTTGCTGGGAACATTGTAAACTGTTCTGCCACTCCTGGCTGGTGCTGCCAGCCAAGGAAAGGGGGCATTGCCTCGGGCCCTGTGTTGAGCACCATTTCCCCACTGGCAAACACGGCCCAAGTGCAGTGCCCAGCTCCTGCAGTGCCTGGCAGGGCAGCCAGCAGTGCTGCAGGAAGAGAAAGGCACAGGACAGGGAGGGGAAAGCTTCAAATGCCTGGTGGTGACCACAGAGATCTGTCAAGCTCAGGGAAACTCACAGCACCGGACCAGTTGCTACCAACTTGCCTCAGAACTTTGTGGACCTACCACTGAGAGGCCAAGAGAGGTTGAAACTTGAAAATATAATGTCAGATATTTGTTTATTCCAATACTGTGGTGATAAGCAGAGCATGACAGGATTAGTGTGCAAGGGAGGGGGAAGATCCAAAATGCTTCTTCCTATCATTCCCTTACCTACATTTCAAAAACACAGGAATTATTAAATCTGTGAGTTAAAAAACAAGTTATACAAACAGTGAGGTCAGCTGAGAGGTGGGGAAACACAAGGGAAGCAACACGAGGATTTGTAACCCAGAGCCCAGGTCTGCCCTTGCCCCTGCAGGGCAGGAATCCCTGAGCCCAGTGCTGTTCATGGGGGCAGAGGCGTCACCCACCCTGCTGCTGCTGTGAGCTGTGCTGGGAGAGGGGAGGCTGCAGAACACGCTGCCCTAAAGAGCAGTACCCCAGGGAATGTCCTGAAACCCCTGAATAGGAAAACATTGGGAACATAAACCCCAGAGCACCGCTGAAGCCTCCACTGAAGGAGGTGGAGCCTCCTTAGTTGCAAGGAGCTGTTCTGTAGAGGGACGTTTACATTTATTTACATTTTTATTTAAATAAAGTTTAAATGTAAATCCTTGCAATTACAGAATCCAGGATGCTTTTTAAAAAATGTATTTCTATGTATTTCTGAACCCTCCATGTTTATCAGGAGGAAGAAAAAGGCAATGCAAGGTGAATGAGATGGTTGTGGCACACAGCAGCTGAGAGACAACCAGTGGGTATGAAGAACAGAAAACAAAACCTGTTAGAACAGTTAAAAAGGGAAGGAATGCTACAGGAATCAGGTGGAGATTTTTGTCCTGCTGCTGGGGAAAAGGGGGAAGGAAAGCTGCAGCTTCCCAGCCTGATGGCTTGTGGGACAGACCAAAGGTATCATCAGCCACAGATCCCTTCTAAGCCCGAATTGCTTCTCAAAAAAAGTGTCAAAAAGGCTTACATAGATTTAGTTTGCCATTTAATTAAAGGATTAGTAAAGTTTTCTTTTCCTTTGTGGTAGCTATCAAGAATAGGAATGTGCATAGAAGATTAGCTCATTTAACACAGCTACGTAAGTGCATTAATAATCTCTGCTCCGGTACAGCACTGCAAATACAGAGCAGCATTTCACTTGATGCAGAAACACCTCACAGTGAGGAGGTGAACCGAAGGTGTGCACCAAAGACAGCCAGGGAGGATGTGAACACAGCAGGCTGCAGCTGTGGGGAGCAGGGTGGTCCCAGGACGCTGTCCTGCTGCACTGGGGCAGCCTCACAGCTGGGAATGTTCTTGGAAAAGCCAGCTGGGTGTACCTGGATGTCCTGTACTCAGCTTTATTAAAACGTAATTACTTTCAGATCAGTTTGGAAAAAAGAAGTCCACATTACACTGTGCAATCAGTCAGTCCCTGGCAAGGCAGGGTTTGGGCAGGCTGCCTTAGCCCAGGACAAAATCGCTGTTTTGAGGCTTTGCCCTAAATTCTCCCGCTGTGCTCCTTGCTGCTGCCTGTGCTGCTGCTCCGAGCCCAGGGAGGGGTGCTGGGGCTGTCCCCTCCTGCTGCCTCCCTCCATCCTCCCCTCAGAGCAGCATCTGCCCCTGTGTTCCACCTGTGTCCCACCTGAATCCCACCTGAATCCCACCTGAGCCTTTGTCCCTGTGCGGGACCAGCCCTGCCCTGCCCTGCCCTGCCAGGGAATCCCATCTGCACAACCCCTGCTCCCCTGGCACAGGGAGCACCCACCTGTGCCCCCTCAGGGCCTGGAACCTCCTGTGTGCCCAGGACACCCGATTTCTGCAGCCCTGTGCAGAGAGGAGAAGGCAGAGAGGAACACTTCAATATGCAGGCAGAGGGAAAAGCTCAGCACTCCACTGAAACTTTTGTTGGGTGTTACGTAAGGGTGGGATAATTATATCCAGTAATCTTCATGGTACACTCCTGAGTTTTCATTCACCCTGGATATGGGGATTATTGTCATTTAAAAAATCAACATTGATTCCTACTTCCTTACTGCTGATTGTGCATTTGAAATTTGCTGTGTGCTGTGTTTTCCCGTCCCTTCTTTCCCAGGAATCATCCTTTTCCCTTTAGCACATTGCAAAGTCATAGAAACTGACTGCTTAAAAAGTGAAAATAAAAGGTGAAAAATGCCATTAACATCTGAAGTATCCTTCAGTAATATGACTAGGGGCAGCTACCAATATTTTAAATAAAAATGACCTTTTTTTATAACATCTGGAAAAAGTGTTACTCACAAGGAAAGACTCAGAAGGACAAAGAAAAAAAACAGGAAAAAATATTACAGACTCCTTGCAGTTCAAAAGAACATAAATATCTGAAAACTATAAATGTATTAAGTCTCTCTCTGTAGTTCACTTACGGTTCAAACCAGCCCAGTTCCAGACAAATACCCACAGCCTGGCCTGCCAGGACTTGCATCTCACAAATCAAGGCAATTGTTTCAGAAATTGGTAAAAATTTTTAACAAGTTAAGAAAATATCCTTTGCTTTCTCCTTGTCTCTAAGTCTAGGCTAGGGGGAAAAAATCTATAATGTAATTAAGGAAGTCCCACTTCTGCCAGTGCAACACAGCCCACCACACCTTTATTTCCCGATGAAACATGAATTTAAATCAGAACTCAACAATAGTTCTATGAAAATAATTTAATTACATTAGGATTTTTCCTACATACAGTAGAAATATTTGGATAATTTCAGTGAGGTATCAATAACAAACATTACTTTCATTGCAGGAAACGCATTTGTTGTTATACCCGACTCAGCTGGTATTTCAGTGATCTTTAAATTGATTTATACGCCTTGCAAACTCCAGTGGTAGCAAATGCATGTCATTTTTACAAATACTTCTGGAAAACTTTGCAACACAAAGACAAACCCTCTGGAGAATTACTTAAGTGAAAGATGTTGTCTGCCAGCAATAGAGGAAATTGCTACTGGTAATGTATTTTCCTTTGCGTATTCTGTAATAACTTTTTATATAACCAAACACAAAGAGTGGCAGAGCACCCAGCCCTTCCTCTCCTTCTCTCCCATCCAAATGCTCTGCAGTTTCTGCTGCTCACCTGTGCACTGTGGTTTCTGAAGGCAACTCCTTCAAGAGAAGATGCACAAAGCTGTTAGAATTTTTCTGTTGAGAGCAGGGAGGAGAGAGCAATTACAGCTCCATAAATGGATAAATGCCACCTTTAAAGGTAGGGATAAGAGCCATTAAGTGCAAAAGTCTTTCAAGCAGACTGCAGCTTTATGCATGGCATAAATCTGTACTTTTCACATCAGTATTTAACCACGTCAGTAATGTGCTGCATTAGAAGCCAATACCCCCTGCAGGCTTCCAAAAATATTTTTAAAACGAGATTTAAGCCTTTTTACGCCCTTCTTGAAGGCATCCCGAGGCTAGGATGAATTCCCCCTGTGACCAGGCACCACCCAAGCACAGGGCACTCCTCTGTAACCCTGTGGGACCAAAGTGTGGACAAAGCACACAAACCTTTGTTACTCTGATTTAAACACTGGACACATCTCCAAGACGATTCCACTCCCCAAGATGTACTTCAAATTGTTTTATAGATTAAAATTAGTGTGCTGGAAGTGAAAAGAAAACAAAGGAATAATTAAATAAAAAGACAAGAGCAGCTTCTCGTCTCTCTCTGAGAAGGATGACTGCTATGGCAAAAGAGAAATCCCAACTTAACCACAGCAAAAGAAATGAAAAAACCTTGTACAAAACTGTTGCCTCTCCCTATTTTCCAGTAAGTTTTTGTTGCTTTATACCCCACTTGTTCTCCATGCTGCCCAAGGCTGAGGAGGGTCTGCCTGGCTGGAAAATCTCCTGCTCCACAAATGCTCCCTGGGGAGCCCTGAGCTCATCAGGGCCCAGGGCTGCAGCGCCACTGCAGCAGCACAAGGTCCTGCTGTGCCTCATTTTGGGCACAGGGGTGCCCTAAAACCAGCAGCAAACACACCCAGAGCAGCCTGCATCTCCCCACAGAGCACCCATCCCTCCTCACAACACTGTGTTTGCCAGGAATTGCAACAATCAGCGGTGCACAGAACAGTGCCTTCAGTACTCACCGTGTCTGAAGGACTTTGGGATGTCTGACCCTCCCTGGCACAGAGCAGGGTAGCAACCCTCGCTGGTTTGCAGAGGGACAAACCACAGACACCAGCACCTGCTGGGGCTGTTCCCACAGCACAGGGAACCCAGCAGTGCCACAGCCACTGCCCGTGCTTCACTGCACTACTCCATTTCTTCACTGCACTACTCCATTTCTTCACTGCACTACTCCATTTCTTCACTGCACTACTCCATTTCTTCACTGCACTACTCCATTTCTTCACTGCATTACTCCATTTCTTCACTGCATTACTCCATTTCTTCACTGCACTACTCCATTTCTTCACTGCACTACTCCATTTCTTCACTGCATCCAGGTCTTTTCTTTCATTGTCAGAGCACAGGCTGAATGCTCCCCTGAGGGTAAAGGCTACAAGCACATTGAGCATATACAGGAATTTAGTAATGGCTCATTTATTCTCTTTGACGACAGTGGTCAGAGGTCTTCAGATCCTCAGCACCGCACCTGTGCAGTTAAAAACAGAGCATTGTGCTTCACAGTGCCTGCCTTAGGTAAACACAGGTGCAGTCACACCTTGACAGGCTGATTTTGCTCTTCAGCTCTCCCGTTTAGGTACGTGCACTGCGGAGTCTGGGAGAAGCTCCCATCGATTGCTGCTGTTTGAGACAAAGTGTTTGTTTAACTGGTGCTCTGCCACCTGAAGAGCCTGGGGAGAAGTGTTTGTGTAAGGTCAGCAGGTGGTGGTGGCAGGTGAAGAATTACACCGTTTCCTGCAGTGCTTCAGCACCAGGCTGTTCCAGCTGGGTCCCTGCACACCCGGCCACCACACCTGCCCAGGTGGGCTCCTCTCCACAGCTCCTGCCGGGAGCTGCTGCAGCAGGGCCTTCCAGGGCATCCCAGCCTCCTCCAGGAGCCCTGCAGGGCTGCAGCCACAGCTGCCCCACCACGGCACCCACACACAGGACACCACCTCATTATTTCTTTAAAGTACTTCAGATATCTGCTGAGGTTTAAGCACATCAACATCGTTGTCCATTTTCACAGCAGCACATTTAGTCTGGCTATTTGCAGGGAAAAGCAGTCTGGATTATCACATTCCTATGTGAAATCTGGCCTTGGTAACTGGAAATTAAAATATTAAGAAGCACTTCTGAATTTTTCAGCTTCACTCTGCACGTGACAGAGCACTGGGGATGCCAGCTGCACACCCTGAATTGCCCCTTTCACTCACCCTACAATATTCCAACATTATTTTTGGCATTAAGTCTTTCTCCAGACCGTGCCTGACAGGGAAAAAGTCAGGAAGAAAGGGTGCCCTATAAAACCAGTGAATTTTAAATGCATTAATATTAGAACAAGGAAAAGTCTCTTTATAGAACCCATTCCTGGCAGTTGCAGGCTGTACAGCATAGTTGAGACTCAGCTACATTTTCCCCACACAAATACTTCTTTAGAAATTGATGCACAGTAAAGGTGAAACACATTGTTTTATTTATAAAATATTTACCTAGTAATTTAGCAATAATTTTTTCATGGTTTTCAAACAAATTAGATCCAATCCCAGTAGACATTTTGCAGTGAAGGGAAAGGGTGAAAACGGAAGGGATGTGGAGACACGATGCAGCATCTCTAATCTCTCAGAAAGCAAAAAAGTCAACTGAGTGCACCTGGAACTACACCCTGATAAAATCCATTAGTCTCCAGACATGTATTTTGCACCTCCACTATCTTCCATCTTTAACCATGATTTGAGGATTAAAAACTGTCCTTTCTTTCATCTTCATGTTCACACATACTTTTCCATTTCTGTAGTTCCTGAGAATCATTTATCTTCCATGCTTCTGCAAAGGACTTCATTTTTTTCCTGTGGGAGAAAAAGAAACTTAATCAAAATACAGACACATTTTTAAATGAAGCACATCAAACCTTGAAAAGTCCTACAGTCATCTGCAAAATTTTATACACAGTCGAAAATAGCACAGCTCAAAATGTTATGTGATCTTCAAACAACCAGTTAATATTTTCTAAGATACGTGTTCCTACCCTAGGACAGCCAACACATTAATTTTATAACTAACTTACAGTACCAGAAGCATTGACAAAATGATATAAAAACAAATGATAAAACCAAATTATAAGAACAAATTGCTAAAGTAAATAATGATAAGAACAAATTGTCACAGGAAATAAACAGCATGGTACTCGGCCTTGTTTAATTTTCATTTGGTTCCTACAAATATGTGTTTGTAGAACCATAAAGAGAAAAGGCATTTTCAATATAAATGAGTGCACACATCCTTCCTATTTTCTTCCCAGCATTTTTTGATTTCTAAGACCTGTGACAAATTACAGGACATTTAAAATGGGTTAGCACACATTCCCAAGGACAACAATGTCAAAACTGGATGAAATTACCCAGTGGATTTTCTTAAATAATATGAAAGTGATTTAAAAAAAACAAGACAAGGCATCTGGCCCGTGGGTATGGTGAGAGCAGCAGTGCAGTGCTGCCAGCAGGACTGAGTGTGATTCCCAAGCCAAGGGAGCTCTGTTCCCCCCAGACAGAACAAACCCACTCCTGGGGCTGTCCCTGTCTCCCGTGGGAAGGGGAAGGGGCAGGGGCTCGGCCCCAGTGAGGGGTCAGCATAAAGGACTCAGCAGAGCTTTACACCAAGTATTTACCCTTTCTCACTTGGAGAACACAAGCAAATTGCCCACCAAAAGCTCACACACAGATGGCAGCTTCCCTGTCAAAGGCTGATAAATGGGACACAGTTCAGCCCCATAACTAAGGGGGCTCAGCCAGCCCCCCTGTGCCCTCCCTGGGCACCCCAGATCAGGCTGCCAGCTTCAGCATCCCCTGATATATCCCCTGCTCAAGAGCTCTGTGTGCAATTAACTCCCTTTTCAGCACTGAAGATGTGCTAGAACTCTCTTGTACCCTGCCCAAGCAATTTGCCAGCAGAATTCTCACAGAACAAAGACAAATTAAAAGCATACATTATTTCACATTTTATTACCCAGGAACTCTGGCCTTTCAACTCATACTCTCACCTTTCTGAACAATTGTTTCTTGATTTTAGAACCCTACATAGCCTGTAGCAGAGTTACAGATACTGCTAGAGATTTGTTGTTTTAATTTGTCACTTATGGACTACTATTTCCAATCACCATAAACCTCCATATTATTTTTCCCATAAACTGTCATGTACCTTCAAATGTTTTAATTTTGCTTTATTCAGAGGGGATAAAAAAATGTTGTTAAGCATCGAGCCCTGTCAAGTTTCAAAGTAACTGTTTGCACCTATAAATAATTAGTAGTCAAAATGCTCTCCTATGACATTATTCTGTCAGGATTAGGTACACATCAGACAAGCAAGATGTTGGTTTATTATGCTCCTAAGGGGCTATTTGACTTTTGTTCATAGGACTGCCACTGAAAAAAACAGCAAGAGAAAAAACCCAGTGAAAATGGATATGAGTACCTAAACTGTGCACATAATGTTACAGGATTTATAAACATTATGCCATCTGATACACATGGAAATTTTAATTTCTGGTCTACAGGTACATACATTCCTGAATGAAAATTGGGTATCAGAATAGCATTAAAATCCCCAGAACTTTCAGTAAAATTTTGGGCATCTGGGGGGCAATCAAAATATATATTGTAAATATTTATTTTCAAGTTAAATCACAATAGGAGTATCCACATTCCCTTCTACACTTTACTATGTAAATACAATTTCAAGGTCCAAAGTAAATAGTATACTTTCTAAATTACATTCATTAGTATTTTCACTATCACTGGTGAGAACAGAAGGAGGTATTATAGAAGGAAATTTTTTTTTTTTTAAATCACAATTGTTCTGACCTTTTCATATTCACTATTGTCTCCAACTCCTTTGATTTGTGAGCTGCCTTCTTCAAGATTTCCTCAGGAATATCTGCCAGTTTGGCAACATTTAGCCCATAACTCCTTGCAGAGACTCCTTTAGTTATTTGATAAAGGAAAGTGATAAATTCAGGATTCTCTTCCACTTCAGATCCTAAAAAAACAAAATCAAAATCAGAATCTCCTCTATGTGGCAACACAGAAGTCCCCTGTCCTGATTAACTTACCATGTAAGCAGATAATACAATACTAAGAATTATTTAGGGGAAAAGTTAATGGCAAATACCAACAGCAAGTCATAAAAAAAAAACCATTAAAACATTCTAAGAATTAATCAGGCAATAGGCCTTTATGATGCCTCTCATGATTAAAGAACTGGGAGCATCAAGTGAAGGTCCATGTTTCAAAACAGTTTCAGAACAGTCAGATGTGATTTTCAGTCCCTGGAGTGCCACATTCTGGAGCTCCTGCACACAGTGGGATGAAGACACTGAAAGTACACCAGGTTAAATTAGGCAGCCCTGCTGAAGTGAAATCCATGGGAGATACGAAACAGGTCTTGCTCTTGAAGCCCCATAAACAGCAAATGTTTTCAGACATTGAGATCTTTCAGAGAAGGAGCTGCCATATGTTTGATCCCTAATCCCTGCTCCCTAATCCCTTCTCTGGGGCTGCTGTGAAAGGTTGGATACTGGGCTGGGCGAGTCTTTCCTCTCCCCCAGCTCAGACATCCTCACAAAACACGTGCAAGAGGTGGATGTGCAGTTTCCAAGCCCCCCTAGCTGTGTCCCTCTGCGGACTGGAGTGCCCCAGCAGTGTCCCCGTGCTGTCCCCGTGTGCCTGAGCCTCCCCCAGCCCTGCACTGTACCTTGCTCCCCGGGCTCCTCCTCGCTGAGCAGGAAAGCCATGTGGTAGTTGCCCACCGTGCCCGGGTACAGCCTCTGCAGCTCGCACAGCGAGGGGTAGTGGGTGACAAACAGCGTCAGGGCCCCCACCTGCAGCACACACGGACACACAGCGAGGTCTGAGCCCAGCTCTGCCCCCTTTGGAGCACAGCACCACAGACCTGGCACCCTTTGTCCAAAGCCCTCTGCTCTGAGCTTGGACAGGCCACGTTTCCAGCAGGGAGCTCCGTGCCCAGGCCACCCCAGCGTGGCACAGCACTCACGTCTCTGATGAAATGCTCCAGGGTAGCATAAGCAATGGCAATCCCATCGTGTGTGCTCGTCCCCCTGCCCAGCTCGTCCAGAATCACCAGGGACCTCGAGGTGGCTTTTCTTATTATCTCAGCAGTGTCTGCCAGCTCCTCCATGAAGGTGCTCCGGCCTCTGTGAATGTTGTCTGCAGCCCCCATTCTGTTGGGAACAGAGCACAGAGCTTGTTAAAAACACCAGGTAATGCTGGCAACAAATACATCCTGGAGAGGAAACCACTGTGCTATAAATCTCTTGTTGCTCCCTCAAGCAGGGCAGAAAACCCAGGCAGAGCATTCACCTTCCAGCACAGCTTCCCAGCACAGCATCCTCCCACCTTCACAAACAGGACCAGGCAGCCTGGTTTTCCCTCAAAAAGAGCCCTGGGACTTCAGACCTGTCAGCTCACAAGAAGAATTCCAGCACAGGCAGCTGTGCAGGTGAATTTTACTCTTTGGTTTAGTTCCACCATCCAATTTGTGTGGGTTTTTAATGCTAACAGTACCTGAAAGTATCCAATACTGGCATTTCCAGAGCATGGAAAGACTCATGTGGCCGGGTATCTGTGCACCCAAACATGCAGAGCACTTATTTCCTTCAGGCAGTAACAAAATACCAATTATTCCCCCTAATTACATAGGTATACAATCTTAACTAACATGCTTAAACAAGACTCAAAGAGATTTTAAGACTTCTCTCTTCATTCTCTTAGAGCACAACTCGAAGCAGCCTCCAGGCAGGTCAGCTCCACACACAAAGTCCTCCATGTTCCAGCTAACTCTTTTAGCTCTGTTTCAGATTTATGTAACCCTCAATCCTCTAACTCTATCCCAAATTCTGAACTTGTGGTTTACATCCCAGAAACCTGTTGTTAATCCACTCTGTTTTGCTCTTTTCCTGCAGCTTTCCTTACCTGTTGAAGTAATACCCACTCTGTATTGGAGAAGGAACATCTCCTTTTTGCATTTATGCTTTTCAATTATATTAATCACATTACAGCATCCCTTCTGAGGCAGGTTGGCATGAGTAGGAATGTAAAACTGGTTTTATTCACTCTTACAAGCCAATATATAGTTCCATACAAGCCACATGATTTAAGGAAAACTGACTCATGGGCTTAGTATATTATATTTTCAAATTTAACAGCTGGCCACAGCAGAATCCAGGGCCAATCAAAACCTTTAAAGAGAACCCCAATATAGCTTCTTTTCTCTCACTCTTTTGCTGGGTTTCCCTCTAATGTAACTGTTTCTGTGACCTACAGGAGCACCATCAAGATACAAATCATTTTATGAGGATCTTATGAGCAATTGACAAGAAACGAGCAGTCTGGACCCAGTATAACTGTGATTTGTACATATGCTCTGGTTCCTGCCCTGACATCTGTCATGGTGTCATGCACAACTGCACAGTAAACAAATCTCAGTCGCAAAGGAACTGATTTTGGTTGGAGAAGGGCACATGGGCAAACTGAGTGTTTTTATCTCACCGAGTGTGTCCCTGGAGACACAAAGAAGTTCTGCTCCCACACACTGCAGAAGACAGGTGATTCTGCCCATAAGCCAATTCAACTGTACATGATTTTTCACTGAATTAAATATGTAACTCAGGATATCGAGGCATTGTGAAATTAACATTTTATTAAGCCACTTACTGCTGTAATCCTTTTAAATGCTGGGTTAGAAACGATGAACATTTTAGTGAACTTCTCACTGTGCTCCCCACACCCCTCTGGTCCCTTTTTCCCTTTTTTGGTTCAGGCACCAGGTGCTGCTGTAAAACCAAACAATGCCCCTTATTGCACAGATCCACGGGGAACAATATAACCTGCGTCTTTTGTAACACTAATAACTACAAATACATTCATCAGAATGACAAATACTTTTCGTGTTTGAACAATGTCTGGCTCCACAGTGAGCCACTTTAATCTTGGTTTCCCACCCTACAATTAGTAGCATTATTATTTTCTCATTTTTATTTGGCTTTTCCTTACAGGGACAGCATCTATCAGGCTGTCTGTTGTGTGCCTGTGATGATTACACAGAGAGCTCTCTGTTCCGTTTTTCTCTGGGATTGCATCATTTCCAGAGTCCACAAAATATTCTATCCTGTTTTGTATCTAATTTGCATTCACAAAAATAATTCTCTGAACTTCCTCACTAAACGCTCAAGATACAAACAGAAATTAGTATTATCTTTCTCTTGTTTAAAACAGCTGCAAAAGAAGTCTTTCTTTTCAGCATCTTAAAACATTCAAATCCAGCTCGGGTTTATCTACAGATTAAAAAAAAGTGTATTTTTACATGACATAAAACCTCTTAAATGTCACCCTTTGAAAATGGATGAAATTGTTCTTTCTGCCTCTGTCCTTTCCACTAGAAAAATTACACTTGGCTTTTGAACATACATGCTGAGCAGTATTATTCCAGAAATAAGTAAGAATGACTGCTTCAGTGTGGATGATTGTATTTATAAAACTAACAGTGAATTTTCAGCAAGGCATTGCTCCCTAACTTTATGTTATATTATTTCTGATGGAACAAAGTTTTTGAGTCACAAAACCTATTGCTTACACAACCCTTTTTTGTTCACATTTAAAACAGCCATAATAAATCCCACCAAACTTCTCCAAGATTCAGTCACTTTGAATTCACATTTTAATGCAACTCTCCTCCTAAATGGTTTCCTACATTAAAACATTAAACTTTTCCCTGTCGTGTGCTGCCCACGAGGAGCGTGCAGACAGGCAGTGTGAGCAGTGTCTCCTTAGATCCATCACTCCTCAGGAGATGCAATTTGGCTGGAAAACACTTGTTTCAATGTCTCTTTGACACCCAACCAAGTTTTGTAAAATTAAAAGCTCTTCATCTCATGATGTTCAACACAGTTATTATGCAAACAAACAAACAAAAAGAAGGTGTGTTATTTCTTTGCAGTGCTAGGTTCAAGTAGCAAAGATTCCTGTCAAAGGCCTCAGAAAACGCAACAGGGAGGCAATGCATTTGTAAATTAATTTTTGGAGTAAAAGTTAGATGATACAACCTTGCACAAGAAGTGACCCAGCATGCTCTCAGCTGGCTTGGTTTTAAGAGCACAGTGTGGACCCCAGGAATTTCATTCCTCTTTTATTTTACTGTGAATCTCTCAGTTTGTGAAAATGAACGAGCAGCCTGGGAGCTCACGGTGGTAACAAAACCCAGCTACATTCCACCAAATGAATCCTAGAAAACAAGACTGCAAAACCATTCCCTTGAGCCTTATTTTCACACAGTTGTCAACATCTCAGTGCTATTTATTGATTCCTAGTCTATAAAATACTTAATGCTGGTGGAAAACCAAACTCCAATTACATTTTCCCATTGATTTTAGTAACATCTGTCTGAGTTTAGAAGCTCACCTACAACACTGGGGAAAGGGTACCTGTTATACAAGAATAAACCTAATTCAAGATCAATTAACATTAGAAGAAAATTACTCCTTTCTCTGAGAATAAGGTGTAGAACACTCTCAGCACCAACAAAAATCACCGTCTGTGATTCAAAGGCAACACTGAGAACACCACGAATAATCTGATCATAATCTAACTTTACAATTCCACTCACTCCCTCACACAAAACCCTCCCAAATGTCATTTCAAAGATCATTTGCATTTGAACAGGGTTAATTTAAATTAAAACAACCAGTTTACAAAGAGAGGGTTAGATGTGCTTTGGCCTTGCAGTTCATCCCCCTTCTGGCACGGGGCTGTTCTCTCCAAGCTGCTGGCGATGAGCAGAGCACAGAGGGGTCTGCAGGGGAATGGGGATGGGCATCCATCCCCCGAGGAGAGGAGAGGGGCAGGGCTGATGGCTGCAGCCCAAACACCACCAGTTCTGCCCACAGCTGAGGCTGAAACGCCCTGTGCTTCAGAAGCACTCAGGCTCCAACAGGAGTGTCACATCACTGTGGAAGTAGCCCAGCTTGGACTCTGCAACTGCTGACTGCTTTCCACATACAATGGAGATGTATTAAGTAATTCCCCAGGAGATGCATGTGCAAATTCATAACAGCTCACTGGCAAGAAACTAATGCTTCACACTCCCCCACAACGTACTGGTACTGCGTCCTCTTCGTTTCCATCAGGATCTCACTGATGCAAACCAAAAACTGACAATAAGAAAAGTAATTTACAGAGACTGTAATTACAGAATTAAGAAAAAAAAAAAAGAAAAAAGAAAAAAAAAAAAGAAAGTGTGACAGAAAGCATGGCTATCAGGATAGTTATTATTTTTGCATGATTCCTGGGCGACCTGTAAGAGGTGAATGTGTGCAAAGTCACAAGGATGATGACAGGAAATCAGAAGATGCTCGTGACAGAAATCTGTTTACAGTCAACATGCACACACATGCTCAACCACTCCTACAACTGATTATGTGCAAATTTTCAACGAAGAGATACCAATGGTATGTTACCCAATGTGGAAGAACAGCTGCTGAGAGGAATACATTTTTGTTTTGTAAATTATTGTAGATATGGGATACTGTCAGTCACTGAGAAATTAATGAAGATGTTAAAAGACTCTGAGGGATACAAACTTGGCATTATCCTGGAAAGAAAAGTGAACCCCAGGTGATTCCAATACCCAGTTTCATAGTGGGTTTTACATCTTTTCCATATCAGTAGGTGACTGAAGCAGCCAGAAGAAGCAATCACTTACATCCTCGTTTCCTTCTAGACCTGGCCCACAGGGGATGCTGCACACACCAGCACCCCGGAGTGCCAGGGGAAACATTTCTAACAGGATTAACTTTCAAGATGTGAAGTGCATTGATTTCTTTTGCTGAAAGCCAGAGGAAAGAAAAACATCCATGGACTCAATATTTTCACAAGCTTCAGTGGATTGACAGGACAGGCAGTACCGAGCTGAGACAACAGAATACTCGTGAGTCAATACACTCACTGAGTGACAAGAAGCCACAAGTACCCCCTCAGTCCCAGTGCTTTACTGAGTAACAAATGCAGTTGTTTTACAAAGGTTTATGTGACATTACCTAGCCAAGAACACCCAATAAATTTGCTTTCTGAAATTCAGCAATGATACACCCAATAACATGAGAAGTCCTTAAAAATGGTTGTTCCATTGCCTTGGGCAAACACATCACTCACTCTCAAAATCATCTCTGCAAATGTCAGTGATGGTCAAGAGAAAGGCCAGCTTATGAGTACAAACATTCTGCTGAAGGATAAATTATAAGAGCAGATACTCAAATTAGGGTGTTTCTTCGAATGTCATCAATATGAGCCTGAACAAGATGAAAAAAGACAAATCCAAACCCAGCCCTGGAAGATGCACAGGTCTGCAGTCACTACTGTGGGATGCCAGGGAGGGAACTCAAGGTAATTAAGTTAATGTGCATATGTAGCTGAAGGATTGAGGCCAAGGGGGATTAAAGAGCAGGAACTATAGCAACAGAGTAGGGACAATGGCTGAAGCACCCAGCACAAGTGAACTTTTCCCCTTTAGACCTGTGGATGCCAAGGACAATCCAATTCAAACTGTGACTAGGTCAAATCCGAGGATGGAGAAAGGTAAATACCACCATTCCATGTGACTGCACAGTAGCTGGCCAGCTCGGCAGGCACATCTCCTCCTGTGCCCCCTGCACCACCACTGGGAAAATCTCTCCACCCCATCAGGGCACTGCCATGTGCAGCACAAAGTGCTCTACAAAACTCTCTGTGTGTATCAATAACTGCCTTGTACTGGCTGGGGTGGATTCCCAAGGCCATTTAAACCCCTGCAAACACCAGGGTTGTTTGCATTCACAGATTTTATCGCCTGCCATGTATGCAACCCAAAGACTCTCTTGTTAAATATTGCATGACTACATCTATAAAAGACACAAACCTAACGCTGCAGATGCATGTTTCTGTGAAATGAACAAAGACATGAAGCAGATTAGCTACAAATACATGCACAACACAGCTTAACTTGTTCCTACAGAGCAACAGAACACTGCCAGAAACGGTCACAGTTCAAATGCACTGTGGTATGTCCAAGATTTAACTTTTCTACAAAAACAGAACAAAATAATTTTTCAATTTAACAACACTAACTACAACTTTTATTTATGCTCTTTTTTTGAAACAAACCCAACCAAAACTATATCCAAGTGATAAAAAGTGGAGCAATGTACTTACTACACCATCCTGCTGTTCCCCAGAGACAGGAACAATTCACCCCAGAGGTGCAATTACATGATTGATTGCAAGCAGAAATGAAAGGCTTAAGTAATTTTTGTTACTCTGGCAGTAAACAAAAATACAATTAAGGAAGAACAAAATGAAACAAATTACCGTGCCATAGAGAAGTAACATTTCTGAAAATTACTCTGGGGTTATTGACAACTAAAAAGTCCTGTTTGTCTGACTCACTGTGCTTTCAAATACAAAGAATACTTTTTTTAGCATGTCAGTATATAAAATTCTCATGTGGATTTGCCATTCACTTGGGACTGCCTTGTGAGAACAGCTCCCCACTATTCTGCACAATACATGAATCAAGACGCATGGCAGAACCACTGAGCATTACCACCTGTACACAAAGTCAATGAGGATGGGAAAAAGTACCTTTGATTTTTTAATTTTCTCACCATTATCTTTCCAAGTCTAACTGCTGATGCAAATTGAGAGACTTTTATCTACTTTCTTATTTTCAAAGAAAGATCTGAATTATTTTAATTTAAACATTTATTTTCAGGCAAATAACCCCCAAAAAATTATCCAAAGTTCTGTCGAAAACCAGGTTATGTACAAACAAGTTGTTCAGCTGAGATAAACTCCTCCACAGTTTTGACTCAGCAGTCAATCTCCTGGTGATTTCTGTACACACCTGCAGAACCTGCCAAGCAGCACTGCTGTCACCTCACCACTGTGGTTTCACAGCCTAGATTTTTATGATAAAGGTATGAAGAAGCTGTCTAGCTGAATGTCTGCATTTGTCTGAGGTGCTGTGATTTGACATGGTATTTCTAGGAAAAATCACCTTCATCGTCCTACCCTGTAAGCTGCTAAGAAATCATTAAAGCTTAATAAAGAAGTAAATGGAAGCAAGGATTTTTTTTTTTTTTTTTACTTTAGACTCTGGTCTTTTGAGTTAAAACCAACAAATTTTGCATGTGATACAAAAATGAGAGGCAGTATTTGCCTATTCCTATACAAACAGAACCATTTTGAAAAATGGAGTTTGTTACTTGTTTATTAAATAGAATTATTTCCCCCTTCATGCTCCTCCTGTGAAGCTCCCTTCTGAAAACCAGTAAAACTGGAATGAAAGTAAGTGTAACGTGATTTGCCTACTTACAAAAAGCTGGAAATTTCTTTTGCCAGGAGAGGTTACATCAGTGGAATAGTCACATCCATTAATACTTAGGACTATGATTTTGCTTTTGTTCTTACCTGATTTACCTCAATCTATTGTGAAAAGCACTTTGAAAACGTCTTCCACTCAATTTCCACTCTGATGGAAACATTCTTTTTCCTGCTTCACATACCACTCCATCCTCTGCTTTCTGATTTTCTCAAGAGCTCTTAAAAAATATACTCTTACCAAGCCTTGGAACATTTTAACCTAAAAGTAAATCTAAAAGCAATCTGAAGTAAATCATACAATTTTAAGTATCTTTCAAACCTGAAGGATGCTGACATTTCAATGAAGACCATTACAAATAAAACACAAGCATCCCCAGTCGACTGCCCTAATGCTTGCAGGTTTGCTTTCCATCATGATTTTAAACCTTCCTGAAATTTGAGATGATGCCACAGATGGGTGCATTTCATCCAGTTAAAATAAAGTGTTTGTCTACTTGTTTCTTTCAGCTCCACACACTTTTAGAACAGCAATATGACTTCACCAAGTCATCAGAGTTAAATAGCTGTAAATGCAATTAGGGAGGTAACACTCACAATACATCTATTATAAGACCTGACCTTTTTGAGAGTAATTCCACCGTTTACAGACCAGTAAAACAGACATTTTGATGAAACATACAGAAGAAAGTACTAGGGCTTGTCTGCTGCTTGGCCTCTACAGAATTGTTGAGTAATGAGGCCTGAGTTTTCTTGGGGTTTTTCAGTGTACTTGGAAGAAATCCTCCATGTCTAAGCCGTCCTCCAAGCCTGAACAGCAATTCCTTCCAGATTTGGGAAAGAGGCTGAGGACATCCTGCACAAGCCTACAGGGGCACAACCACAAACATTCCCTTATTTTCTGCCCCATGAATCTCGTTTAGGTGACAACAATCAAGGTGTCCTAAAAAAGTGTGAGGGGACCCATGACACCTGCAGGTGAACCACACAAGAAATGTACATAAATGTCCCTTCCCTTCCATCTTTGTGGGTCCAAATGCCCGTGACTGATGTGGCTCCCTCTGCTCACGGGGTGATGGAGATGGGCAGTGCCAGGCACACCACCAGGCAAGCATTCCAACCCTGATTGTTTCTTTAATGACATCGTGCTCTCGCCCATGTGAGCGTGCAGCACCCACAGCCCTCAGCGGAAGGGGCCACATCTCTCTGTGTGGATTTCAGGGTCACACCTGAGCAGTGGCAGAGCTCCCAGCTGGCAGGACAGCACAGAGTTACCCACTCAGAGGGACTCTGATGAAATGTCTCGGCTGCTCCAGCAGCTGCCTAGAGATAAAAAGAGACTTAATCTCATCAGTGTCAGCATGTTAAGTCAGGCACATGTGCAAATAATACAATTTGTTCTTTAAACTGGAATGCACAATATGTACAAAACGTGCATGGTCCCTTTGTCCAAAGCACTGGGGAGCAGCAGCAGTAAGCTTTCTGAGCACCAGTTCTGTTTCTCACAAGAGAAAGAAGGATTATCTGATGGGCACTACTGGGGCACCTCTAAGGCAAAATGCCACATAAAACCAGGCTCAGCTGGGGCAAAACAGACAGGATGTCCTGTGCTGGAAGGGTCCCATAGGGACCACCCAGCCCAGCCCCTGTCCCTCCACAGACACCCCAAAAATCCCACCCTGGGCATCCCTGGCAGCGCTGTCCAAACCCCCCTGGAGCTCTGGCAGCCTTGGGGCCGTGCCCATTCCCTGGGGAGCCTGGGCAGTGCCAGCACCCTCTGGGGAAGAGCCTTTCCCTGATCTCCAACCTAAACCTGCCCTGGCACAGCTGCAGCCCTTCCCTCGGGAGCAGAGACTGGAGCTGCCCCTCTCTGCAGCCCCCTCTCTGGGACTGGACACACCTTGGTCACTGACACTCCTGTGGCAAACTGAGCCATGCACACCCCTGGGTGTCTTCTCAAGGGTGGACACAGCCTCTCTGGACATGTTTTACACGACCCTGCAAAGGCTGGGCAGGTGAGGGGGTGTGTTCACCCCCTGAACTGTGTCACCTCAGGTCACAGCTGGGAGGACACAGCTGATACTCACATGGGTAGGACCTCAAATGCAATTTTCAGCAGGATCTTCACTTGGCAAGGCTCTCAGTTGCTCTGTTGTTGCTTGGATTGATCAAAATTCCCTCCCTTTACTGAACCCATTGATCAGCTCAGAACTGCCACTCTTTGCACGGTGCATGGCTGGGACTGGACCTTGGCTGCTGGAAACAACGTGACTCAACTAAGGCCAGTGGGGAGGGGGAAGAAACTCCTCCACTATTTCAGGTGTCAAAAGATTTTTGTGCTCCAGTTTTAACGGAACAAACAACTTTTACACATGTTCAAAACAATTATACAGTAACAACAGATTAGAAAATACCAAAACAGTGATGTAACTTGAGGCCTGGGACAGACACATTCACGGTTCCACCATGGCCATGTCTGCCTGACAGACTCTCTACACAGACATGTAATGCAAGCTAGAACAAAGAAACATCCCTCCCAAGGTGAGCAGTCACCCTCTGCTTTGACAGCATTTTCAGATATAGAGTTTGAACCAAGTGAGTACTTCCTAACTGCAGACTCCACGTCAAAAATACATTTAAGTCATCTGTTACAAGGAGACAATGTAGGACAAAGTTCTTTACACCTAAATATAGAGCATGTGATGTGCAGGGTCTATACCAAGACAACTGCATCTCAGTGCAGGCAACTGCATGTCCTACATACAGTGGGAATGCAGAGCTGCTGCTCACCCAGGCAGCCCACCCGCACTGCACACCTGCACTGCCAGCTCCTCCAGCCCTGCCTTCTCCACAGGCCCTCACAGACAATTCAAACTGTCTTTGGTACCGTGAGGATTAAAGTCATGCTGAGAGGCTGTAAACAGCAAGGTAACTCTTTCCAGAGAGACAAAGTGCATGAGAGGATAATCTACATGCATCTCACTGGTGTCTCTATTTATTCCCTTAACCTTTCAGCATGAGGCAGATCACCTGCAAGAGGCAGTTTTCAAAGGCATTTGAAGCACAGGGCACTCTATTAGTTCAGACAACTGAAGCTGCACCTTTAATAGCACTCCCAGCTTGGCTGATGGGATAAAACCTCACTGGAAGAGGTGGGTCACCAGTGACTGTGCTTGCTCGCTGACATAAGTGAAAATAGCTTTTATTACAACACAGGAAGAGAAAGACAGGCAGATAAGTGCTCTAGGAAGGCAGTAACTCTTTGTCCCTGTACCATCACCTGGCATTGGCAGGGGTTGCTCTCCTTCACAGTGTTCTTACTGATATTGTTGCCTTAGGTTTTAACCCTTATAATTTTCAATTCTGTATTGCCTGGTGTGTAACTCTGAGATGCTTCACAGCCTGTGAGCTGCTGTTCTCTACAGACAGAGCAGGGCCTCTCTGGGCTGGCTCTGCAAGGACACTCAGACTGCCCAGGCCCAGCTTCTGAAGGGGGGGGAGCGAGCTAAGGGAGCCAGGGGGAAATTGCAAAGCTTTAATTGGTGAATTGATGCTGATCTGCAAATGGACCAAACCTATAAAGGTGTGGAGAACTCGTGACTCGCTGTCCATTTTGGGTGATGCCCCAAGGAGGGAAATTTGTCTGCCCTAAATGTACCTTTGAAGGCCTTTCCAATAAACACCCACCTTTTATTCCCTTACTCCTGACTGGCCTCAGCTTTTGGGCAGCCTTTTCAGGCAACAATATGAGCTTCTTATGCCCAAAAATTGGTTCTCGAAATCTTGAAGTCCAGGCACTTGGTAATTTGACCTGTTAATTAGGTGGCTTGTTGGAACATGTTTTGCCTTCAAAGTGCTGTAGCATTCTCCCTGTTCCTCTCAATTTTGAACAGTGGCCCTCATGAAGAGCTGCTGTTGGCCCACAGGAAGTAGGATGCAGCTTCCTATCAATGGAAAATTTATCAATAACGGGTTAGAAGTGTGACCTCTGCAAAAGTCAGCTTTCTTCAGCAGCCAAACATGACCCCTTCTGAGGGATGATGAGGCCAACAGAATTACTTTCATTAATTCCTCCATACATGCCTGTCCACCCTTGCTTTGTCTTTCTGCTCAACACCAGAAACATCGTATTAATTCCAATGTCTGAATAACTGTATTAGAACTAACAAAAACTGAAGGGTAATTTAGAGTAAAAAATGAACCCATCTACTGCCAGGAGAAACTTGGATGGGAATTTTCAAACCTCAGAAAATTAAATATCAAAATCCCATTAAAAGTTATTATAGATGGGGTGCTGACCTTTTCAAGAGCCTTCTAAATTTTTTAAATATAACGCCACTGATCAAGTTAAATTTTTAAAGAGAAGCTTGCAAGAAAATAATTATCCCTTATGGGAGAAGGTAAAAAAAAAAAAAAAAAAGAAAAAATATTAACCAGCAAACATCCTCAAAATAACTGTGTACTTCCCCTAGTCTGGAGTAGGCTCAGCACTGTCTTGTGTCTATATACCCAGTAATGAAGATGGATCACTCCTGTTTCCATCCCACCTGTAAGCAGTTCCTCTTGCATCTTTAAAAACATTTAATGTAATCCAATATTTAAAGTCAATTTAGAGAAGCTATCATACATAAACACAATATATCACAAGGAATAACCATAGTAGCAACCTTTCAATTTCCATGGAAACCCTACTTGGAAAACAAGCCACAAATCCTGGGGATACAAATCCTTTAAACCTATATAAATTCACACTTCAAAGATGCAGTCTACAACAAAAAAGGGACTGCAGTATAAAGCACCAAGACTGAAAGAGATTTATCAGGCAGAACTGTTGGTAATCCTGATGCACAGAACACCTTGCACAGTCAGCCTGTACAGCACTCCTGAATGCATCCCCCACTGCATCCCTCACTGCAGGGGTGCCACACGAACAGCACGCCCCAAAACATCACCCCAGCAGTGATGGAAGCACCTCGGAGACTGACATCTTCCCAAGTACAGTTTTAGAATACTACAAATGTACTGAAGCTGTCAACAAGAAAATAAAAATTCACATTTTGCAGCAAGACCCTGCAGCCTGGGGTGGCAGTGCAGAAGGGAGGTCTACACGGCTGTTAAATGTCATTTCAAAAAATTAAAAATACATAATTAAAAAAAAAAAAAAAACGACGGGCAAAACAAAACACAGAGGATTAAAACTTCAAAAAGCAAAATTGGGTGGGAGTTAAGAGAAAGTCTCTGATCTCTTCGAGGTCATTCCCTACCAGAGGAGAATACAGGGCAAAAGCTGAGGCTTTAGAAAAGAGCAGTAAGCCTCAGGTAGGACATAACACGTGGCAACTGATTTATTGATTCAGTCCTCAAACCAGGCATTAGAAACTATTTCAAGGGTAACTTCCTATGGCTGATAAAGACCCTGAATGCAACACCACATTCACCTGCCTGACAGACTTACATACTTCAGACCTTTCCCAGAACCCTAAAAAACCGTAACCAATCCCCCAAAAAACCCCCAAACAAACCTGAAGAGAGGTGCCTCCTGCTTGGACAGTCTCTGTACACATTGAGAACACTCTGGTAAGCTGCTCCTTTTCTCCTTTTTTTTCCCTGTTACCTTTTAACTAATGCATAACTACTTCTATCTTAACAATGTATTATCAATTTCTTATTGCTTAATACTCGTTTACTCTTAACTGCCAGTGCAATTATAAGAATTTCAGTAATTAGTCCATAAATTCATCTGGTGTTTGACACATATCACATTAAATGAAGAATGGCACATCCAGCTGAGCTTCCAAAACTAATACAGACAAGGAGAAAAAAATACAAATCCCCTGTGTTAGAATGTGACTGGGCTACAAATTAAATGGTTTGAAATGACACACAGTCAGTAACATACTCTGTGTCTGCTTGGCTTGCAGTCTGAAAGCAAAAGTTTTACCTTCAACCACACTACTTTATCAGAAAAGTTGTGAAAAATACTTGGGTTTTATTCTTAGATAGAGAAAAGCAAAGTGGAATCAGGGACATACACCAGGGAACAGGTGGAACAGAGATAAAAAACCAATTTATTCTTTTTCAAGTGGGCTCAAAACAAAACATCTCTCCCAATGACTGTCTCACATTTGTTAATATTTTCTGCAGAAATCATTCTTTTGCAATGACAGTGTAAGAAAAGTGGAGGAAAGCAGATACTCAGCTTTAGAGACTTAGGTGTGTATGATTTAGAATTAGTGATTGTGTATGACTCAGGTGTGTATGATTTAGCTTTAGACTTCGGTGTGTATGATTAGAATTTAACAAAGTGTGAACACAAGTGAAGTAGTTCAAATTCAGCTACAAACCAGAGAGGAAGACAAAAATAATCTCCCACTGTTTAGTGATGTTGCAGTGTTCCTTCTGCAGAGTAAATCAGAGCCTGTGTATCTCCCTGTCCCCACAAGAGATGCTCATCCCACAACCAGTCCATGACTGTCCACACAGGGTGGGGAAAACAGTGAGCCTGTCTGAATTCTCACCTCCAGGCAGTTTTGGGAAGATGACACAAAGTGCTTTCTGCCCTGCTGGCTTCGTTCCTGCTCGTCCTGACCCAGTGAGGAGCCAGGACCCAGCACCCTGGTGGGCTGGAGCAGCCCCAGGTGAGCAGCACCTCGGGCTCTGCAGCAACAGCTTCCTCTGGGATGCACAGTGCCAGCACAGAACGAGAATTGCAGGAACTCCTGGCACAGACACGGGGCTGCTGTGGACCTTATAACCACATGTAATAATCCATCTCAAACACCATCAGTAACACAAAACTTTGGCTAGTTAAAGAAATCATTAAAGAAAAAGGCGGGGGGGGGGGAATAGGGGGATGAAGCCTAGCAATACTATATTATAAAGTGAGAGTTTTGACTGTACTGATAATCTTCACAAATTACTCAGCACTGTCTCAAAAATGAGACAGTGAAACAAACTCTCATTACTCATTCTTTAAAGGACATCATGTGAGGTGCAAGTGTGTGTAAGACTGACAGTACAGGAAGGAGAGTAAGCACAGAGTATAGGCTGCCCATAGTTTCCAGCCTAGAATATTGTGAGTATATACAACAGAGCTTCATAGCAGAAACTGTGACATGATTTTCAGAGGTGACAACATCCATTTTAGGGGAAACGTCATTTGGCCACGACCCAGCAGCATGAATTTGGCTGAGACATCCATTCAGGCAGATAAGGTAGATACCTGGATCTTAATCAAGACAGACACATGAAAATTCTTATCCTTTGAAGATTCAAGTATTCCAAAACACGAAAACCAGAAAATCAGAATCGAAACCTAACAATGAACCAATGTGCCTTTAACATTAAAAAGAGAAAATTCATGTATAAATTCTGAAGTCCTAAATGAAAAATGAAATTATACTTTTATACACACACCCCCTCCTACAGTAACATTTCCATAAAAATACAGCAAAAATCTTGTGAGAGATTACCTGGTAAAAATGCCATCCACAACACCAATTGTGGATTCCTCTGCAGGAACAAAGGAACCAATCTGTGCCATGACTGTGATCAGTGCCACTTGCTTGATGTAGGAGCTCTTCCCTCCCATGTTGGGCCCAGTTATTATCATGACCCTTTCACCATCTCCCTGGAAACACAAAACAGTGGTCAAATATATTGCCCTGCACGAGGTGCCCCTAAAAAATCCAGTGTGTGCACACCCTTAGAAGGATTTAGGACAAGTCTGCAGAATTAAAGATTCTGTCTCTACATGAACAGCTGCCCTTCATTCTTGGAGCTCATCACATTCACTTTTCCAGATACTACTAAGTCCCAGATGCACCAAAATCAGCTTTCTGATTACTCTTCAGCAAAAAGGGACACAGTCAGAGGGAACCTTCCTGTTCTCCATCAAGGAGTCAAGAAAGAATCCAGAACTTGGTCACCAGCACAGGAAGCAGTGAGGGATGCTGAGGGATGCAGGGCTCGATGCAGCCAGGCCAGAGGAGGCTCCAGGATGCTCAGAGGGATGGAGCAGCTCTGCTGGGAGGGAAGGCTGGCAGAGCTGGGAGGGTTCAGCCTGCAGAGGAGAAGCTCTGGGGTCACCTCACTGTGGCCTTGCAGGGCCTGAAGGGGCTGCAGGAAAGAGGGAGAGAGACCATGGACAGGGGATGGAGGGACAGGACACAGGGAATGGCTCCCACTGCCAGAGGGCAGGGTCAGATGGGATATTGGGCAGGAATTGTTCCCTGTGAGGGTGGGCAGGCCCTGGCACAGGGTGACCAGAGAAGCTGTGGCTGCCCCTGGATCCCTGGCAGTGCCCAAGGCCAGGCTGGACGGGGCTGGGAGCACCTGGGACAGTGGGAGGTGTCCCTGCCTATGACAGGGGTGGCACTGGGTGGGCTTTAAGGTCCCTTCCCACCCAAACCATTCTGGGATTCTGTGCAATTTTTTTTGGAGGAAAAGAGAGAGTTATGAGCTTCCAGCATAACCAGCACTGTCTTAACTTGGCTGTGATCTGGATTCCTCTCCAGCTGGAGTTCTCATTGCCAGATGGGGAGATCTGGCAGAGAAGGACTTGAACTAGATTTTCAATTCGTAATTGCCTGCCTTGGTAGGACATAAGGCCATTCAGAGTGGCTACAAAAAGAATACCAAGACATTGCTAATTCTGGCAATACTTGACTGCAACACAGATACTGTGAGCAGACCATACCCTATCTCTCATCCACCAGTGTCTCTCAACCAGATGCAAGAAAATGAAATCAGATGCAAGAACTCATCTCAGTTGAAAGACTCCCATGGTACTGCTACATGTCTACAGCTCCAGAATAGAATTGTCTTCAGACAGTGCAAGACAATTGGTGATACAACATTAAAACTTGTCAAGGGATCTACAAAGCTTTCTCACAGCCTGAATCCAGACCAAAACCTTAAGCTACACCAGGACACCACACAGCCAGACTTCTCCAATAAAATGCACCAACTGATGAACTAAACAGAAGTCAGCACACTCCACCACCCCATGGGAGGGGCAAGGGAGACAGCACAAGCTGTGCACAATGGACATGAGTCACACTGCTTGAGGAACTTGGCACTGATCAGCCACTGATAACAGCAACCAACAAATCTCCAACAAAGCTCCAGATCTTCACAGGTTTGATTTTTCAGACTGGGCTTTCATTCTGTTTATAGGACACACATAAAACTCAGATAGGACTGTCACTTATGCCATAATTCAGATAACAAAGAAGATACAGGACACCAGTATTTATTATGTGCAAAAAGCTGCAGCTTTTGCAACAAAACCCCTCACCCATACGGAAGTCACAATACAGTCAAAATGCAGAAAATGCCAATAGTGGGAATAAAGGATGGATGTAATAAACTGCACGAGAGAACTGTACAAGAACAAAACTCATAACATCTAGTCTCCAAAGTACAGTTCAGTGCTGCTACTGAAACTTTCTCCGGCTTCAACACAACCAATTTACAGCCACTAAAAACCAGGATGAGTTCACAAGTTCATCTCTTAAAACCCACGGATCTCTTGCATGTGTGTGGTGTCTGTCCAGGCTCCTCCACCACACTGTGGGGCCAATGCCTGCTCTGCCAGTGCTCTGGATTTCAGAAAGAACACGTGCTGCAACATCAGACCAGAGACCCCTCTGGCCTTGCAACTGAGCCAGCCAAATCCCAACATCCCATTGGAATTCACAGCTGAAGTTAAAAGTTCTAAAACAACCCACAAACGTTTGGGGAGGAGAGGGTGAATGGAGAAATAAGATGTTTATTTCAGGGCACTGCAAAGAAGCTTTTCCTCAAGTTAGATATTTGACAACATTTCAGCTGAAAGCATGACAGGAGATGTATTTTCCCCTGATTCAAACACATCAGTTGAAAACTAAAGATGCTTTAATAAAATGCTTCCCACCCACTTCTCTCAAGAAAGAGAGAACTCAAACAACAGTACAAGCAAAAGTGATTCTGCCATGATCACTCAGTTTTGTAATATTCAGTATTTAGAAAGCCAACATAAGAATGGGGCTAAAAGGGGAAGAGTGCATGATGATTCCTGAATGAAATGATGAATTTTTTTGGAAGTGCCATCTGTTGCTTGCTTGAAGTTGACAAATAATTTTGAAAGCATTCTCTGAAGCATTACAAAATATCTGTATCATTGTTCAGTACACAACAGCATTTAAAAATATTCCCCAAGAAATACATACAACTCCGAATGCTGTTTTATCACAGCAATGTTCCACCCTGGCAGCTGTTCCATACCTTTTCTGGATTTACTGTATAAAGAGGCAGAGACAGCTCAAAGTTAAGTTGAGAGCGTATGTTTTATATTTATTAGGAACAGACATTTAATATTTATAAAAATATATGGAGGGATAAATATTTAATGAAAAACATCAAGCAGGCATGTGATTTGAAAGACAGATTTTAGTTTATCAGGAAAAAAAGGCTGTATGACATTAATACTTCCAGAGAGAAAGGAAAACGCATAGTAGAGGAATACCTAAAAAAAGTATATGAGCAATCTTAGAATTAATCTGGAAAGTGAACCTGTAATGTGTATTTTGCACATTAAAAAATTCCAAAGATTAGAGATACAGTTTTGAAAAAATGCAGACTCCTTCCGATGACATGATTTAAAAACCTCTAATTATTCCTTTGCTTTTTGAAAATAAGCATTTAAAACACACATTTTCTGAATTTTGAGATTATCTTTCTTTTCTTTTTGCTCTTCAGAGTGAAGAAGGTTGTAAGGAGAGCACCTGGCTGCAAGGTAGCAGCACAGGCACGGAACAGATGTGGTGACATCTAGCAACACCTCTCTGAAGTGCAGCTGAGACGATTAAAGCATGTAGATTAAACCATTTATTTCAACTTACTGGCAAAGCAGCTGATCCCAGCCCCCTTCCCCTGAATGATTTTGAAGCTGAATCAGTTTCTTGGTACTTACTGAAAGGTTAGTGGTGTTTGGAACATATTGATCCTGTTCCCCCAGCAGAACATTGATCACAGGGTGCCTCCCATTCTTTATGATTATTTCTCGGCGATTATCTTGCACAGTTGGTCTGCAAAAAAGAAAGGATATCAATTTCAGTGTTCTTTGTAACTGATTATTTAGAACTTCTGTAAATAAGGCCTGCAGGAGGGCCACCTATTATGCAGGTTTTCATGAAAAAATACAAATTATAAAAATTAATTACTGCCATCAAGTATTTCCAAAGACTTCCTTGGTTTCATTCAGTTACAAAAACAACATTAGCAGGCTGGGTAAAGAAATCCCACCTTAACTGCAAGTTTGTCTGCAAGCCTACTAATATAACATGTATAATTCTACATTACATATCTACATGTCTGAAAAGCTCCACCTCCAAATGCTGCATGTTCTTCAAAGAACTGAATTCTGACTATTAATTCTTTTTGTTCTCTGCAACTCAGTTTTACTTTTCCATTGTAACCTGAAGTGCAGCACTCCATGGAGAGGTAAATGAGGTTCCATGCCTCAGCAACACCTCCCTACAGCAGAGCACAACCAGTCTGAAACTAGAGCAGTAACTCAGGACAGTGACAGCAGCTGAGAAAAGAGAATACTGGAATAAAGCCACAGAATCTTAAGACTGGACATTACCCAACATTTTGGGTTGACTTTTAAGGGAAGATGTGGGGAGTGAGACCCTTCTTGGGTTGAAGAATGATAATGCCATTTAAAAGGAAAATGGCAACCAGATAAATGGCATCCTAGAAACACGAAGCACTGGGGAAAGAGCTGCAAACTGATACTGGTGGGGGTTTTCAGCATTAAGATATTTTCAGCAGTTGTGCAGCTGGGATGAAACCAATATATAGACAGTCTTAGGCCTTGCACCACCTTTTCAACAGCATTCCTTAAATTCACAGTCTGCAGAGTGGACACTCAAACATCAGATGGTGATCTCTGGACTACCCACACCACCACCTTTACATATCCTGCCTGAGAGCCCTGATGCTGCAAATTGTCTGTGCAAAGGAAGATCCTCCCAACCCATTGCAAGAGGTGCTAACCTCTCTCCAACACCTGTGCAGAGCAGCTGTGCTTCTGCCCTGACTCACCTACCTCAGGTGGAGCTGTACGAAACAATCCTCACTGGATCAAAAAACATTCCTCCACAATACTTAGTACTAAAGCCCTGACTTTCCTTCAGCAGCCCTCAGAATTAATTATTGACACCCTCCCTACAGCTGAGGTTTCGCTGACAAGTCTCCTTCCTGCTAGTTTATAAGCTCTAAGCCACTCTAAAATTCAGTGAATTATTTAAACTCTGCACAGTGAATTAATCAGATTTCAGTTTGTTTTCTCATCTGAGTGTAAAGAAATAAAGTGAGCAATTACTTTCAAAGAGATTTTGATAGAGGCACACAAGATCCCAAGAGTCCAGAAGTGATCAATATTATCTTTAAAGATTTATCAAAGCAGAAGTACATGCAAGTTGACTCCTCTTCATCCATCTGCCTATGTGTGGGTCTTGGGCAGAGGCAGGAGCTCAGCTCATCACCTCCCTTGTGATCCCAGGTGAGGCATCACCACTGCTCTGCAAGCTGGAGCTAATATTTACCTACTAATTACCTGAAATACACCCTTGAAACATACCTCATATGCTTAGACTCTCTGGTATTAGAAATACCATAAGCTAAGATGCTGTTGAGAATTAAAAAAAAGAAACACAAAACAAAAAAAAGAGACAGAAAAAAGTTCAATATTTATTTATGTATAAGTGAGATACCATCTACAAAACTCAGGTCAAACAAGAAACATTTAAATGCCAAATTTGAACTGCAATGTTTATAGATTTGCATTAAGCCCAGAAGTCTTGCTTTGCAAAATCAGATTAAATTGAAACTACTTTAAACAATTTCAGTAGTGCATTTTATCAAAGTACACATATTAAAAACTAATTTATTTTAATTTCAAACCCTAAATAAAAATTAAAAATTGATTACCTGCAGTAGTCTCCCTGTTTGGCCACCTGGGCCAAAGAGAACAGGCAGTCCACAGTTGCTAGGTGACCAATGGCTTTGGACACGGGGTGATAATGTTCACTGAAATGGCTGCATCAAAACAGGGAAAAGTTACAGGAAAAAAGGGAAAAAAAATTACTCTGTACAGACACAACAGAAAGGTCAAAATGCACCCCATGCCAGCTCCTGACAGGGCTCCTGTGCTCTTTAGATCACTCTGAATCCAAACTCCCAGCAGTGTATGAGATACAACATGAGGACACATCTCAATCACCATGGACTTTGCCTCCCATTCTAACAGTGAATTATTTTTTAAGCACAAAAAAATCAGGCAAAATCAATTTCATGAGACAGCACACAAAGGGTCAGCAGTTGTTGATCCCTTATACAGCCCAAGTGAGCTGTATAAAAATGCCACAATTTATGAGAATGGCAGCTGAGCCCCAACTGTTGATTCAACTTCAACCACAAGTTATGGTTAAAAGAGAAGCAAACCACGAGTGTCTGAACACAGGAGTTATCTCAAATGTCAATAAAGTATGGTATCTAGAACAGCAAATTCAAGAATTAATTTTTAATTTATGGTGTTGCTTCCCCAGTACAATGATGTTACCAGGAGAACAGAGTTTTCAGTAGAGTTCATTCTCACTCCTCAGAAATTTCTTTTTTCCCTTCTCCTGTCTCAGAGCTACAATATAAAATGTAAAGCCAGCAGGGGAGCAAAATTTAATAAACCAAGACATAAATGAATGAAGGGGTGGGAAAGAAGAGCCCTTTCCTACACACAGGTCTTTGCTTTCTGTCTGCTGCTTTCACACAACACCACTAAGAACAGCCAAGGGAATAGGGAGAGAACTGTTTGTATAGTACTGCAAGGGAAACACAACTGGAGAAGTGTGAATCAGAATGTTTTTCCAGTTTCTATGCAATTTACAGAATTCCTAGACTCCTAATAGGAGACAGATCTAGTGAGACAACTTCCAAAGGAACTTGTTAAGTTTTTGCAAACTATCATTGCATGACAAGAGGAACAATTTCAGTGGTTCTGTATTTCATGAAGAAAAAAATAACAGATAATCAGGCACCTGAAAAATTAAAGGCCTTCAGAAGTTAAAGAAGTATTTCTTAAACTCTCATTTTAAAGATTCTTTGGCTAGATAGGCAAATAATGCCCTTCAAGACTCTAATCTCAGACAAACAGATGTGTCAGATGTCAGGGACAAAAAAACTCCCACTACTTTCTATCAAACTCTCAGTAAGTCACAGGGTAGCACACAAAATATAATAAATAATAAAGTTACTAAATAGTATTCATAAACAGGATAATAAAACTAATGAAACCAACCAGATTCGGTTTCACTCAGTCAGTTGTACTTTCAAATTCTTAATGCTGTGATTTTAATGTTTAAACTTTGAGAGACACCTTATATACTTAACAGTGTATTTTCATCAGAATTTAAAATGTAGAGACATCACTGTTGGTCTCAGGACTCAGACTGCAAAGGTCTGGCCCTCAAATGCTTTAAAGAAGCAATGTTCTGAAGAACAACATTTTAATCAACTACTTGTAAAGTTGCTGTGGACAACATAATTATTTACTTTTTTCTTACAACAGACATTTTTCTTTTTCTGTTGTTATAGCAAAATAGAATACACTGGTGAGAAGTGACTGTTTTATGAACTCACTCTAAGAAGTTGAGCCATTCAGCACTGCAGTCAAGGACGAGCTGCTCCCGGAGCTGGTTCAGGAGTCTGTAATTTTCTATAATGAAAGGCGAGTGGAAGCGGCTGACAGCTTTTGTGCTGCAAGAGGGAGGACACACAGACCGCAAACCAAGGTTTCTAAGCAATCAGCTACACCGTCTACATGCAAAAACTGGACTACTTTTCTTAATCTCTAAAAGTCTTGAAAATGGATGTTTGAAAAAGAAAACGTCTCTCATTTTGACAGCAGACCCGACTGACTGCAGTGAGGTCTGTTGCCAATGAAGTGGTCAGCCCTGCAGCACTGCCCGTCCAGGCTGTGCACTGCTTGGCACAATGCAGCATGTGCCACCCCAGCTCACATTTTTTAACAAAACTGCTCAGCAATAACTACCTGAGTGCACAACTTCTCTTTGACTGGGTGCATATACAAAGAACTAGACCAAAAAAATTCACTTTAAAGAGGAAAACTTAGTGATAAGCCTGCAATAAACATACTAGCACACAGACTGTCTTGCTAGTTTTCACTTGGGGTTCTTGCTATTTATTTATGTATTTTCATGAAGGACTCGATTTGGCATGTACAGGCATTCCTTTACAAAACCCAGATTAGCTGTAATTTGTTCACCATGTTAAATCTGTCTACTCTGTGCACTCTTAATACTGCATTCTTGCATAAGTGAATAGAACATCACTTCAGAGTTCACACTTGGTGAGAGATGTCTGTGCTCACACATCACACACTGTAAAGAATTCAGCATTCACATGGACATTGTAACTTTCAGGTATTCAACCTGTTTAAATCATAAATCAATCACTGAAAAGAAAAAAGCCAACTACATGATTCATCTCTGTTTCACCTGCTAGAAAACTCTCCAAAATTAAGCTCACATGACACCAAGTACCAAAGCAAGAAAAGCCTGTCTGCATGAATAAGGAAAATGACATTTTAAATGCACTGATAAACAGATGTTTGCACAGCTACTTTAACCTTTCTGAATAAAATAAGAACAATCAAAATTTTATGAAGGACTTACACATGCAAGCTACAGGCACAACTGAATCAAGGCCATAGTTCTGACAACAGTACATGTACCTTGAAAGATTGGCTAAGCAATACCGTGCTCTAAGGATCCACTGTGTAAAAACAAATGTTGTAAGAGCTCCATTTCTTTCAGTTCTATTTCCTTTGCTTTTAAGCAATAAATTTACAATTTGGGTGGGTTTTCAGCTAAAAAAAACGCCCAACAAACCTAAACACATGGGACAATGAGAATGTGTATGTCATTGACTGTAATACCAAAATACCTCATTTTCTCTTCTACATTAAAATAGAACAAACTTCAAAGATATTTTACATACCTACTAACCATAACCCAGTCAGATGGCACAGATGATTTATGGAGATTCTTGACTTCTATCAAAAACTAAAATAACAGAAATGTAATGTTACACTTCATAGGAAGTCAGGAGAATCACAAGCATCATTTAGCAAGGAACTGCATGCATCAGAGGAAAACCATACTGAGCCTGAAGAGAACGAGCAGACCAGAAGACAATGTTCTTTCCCCCGCCCCCAAAAAAGGGGGTTATGTACCTACAGAACCTTGCCTCAGGTTTGAATGAACTCGGGATCAGAAAAGGAAGCACAGGGAAAACCAGCAGCAATGGCAAGATGCTCAGTGCAGTGCAATTTATTGCAGTGTTTATTGCAGTATTTTATATGATTCATGTCAGTTATCTTTGTAACAATAGCCTGAGGTCCTGGATGTCAGAGAACTGAGGCATTCTCACGTCACAGAATTCAGCTGGAAAACGAATTTCCTGCAGAGATTAGGTTAACACAGAACCTGAGCACATTTACGGAAAGCCACAAGACCCATGTCTGCCAAAACTTTTCCATTGTAGTTAATAAGATTTAGTTAGAAACCTCCAGAAGAGCCAGCAATCACCCTCAAGTACAAACAGGGATAACAATCCTAACACACAAACACAGCAAGGACACAGTGTGCTAATTCTTAATTCACCTAGAGCACTTTCAAGATATTTCTCTGTTGTGAAGAAACATTTGAATTTTAATCTGTCAGGTGCTACAAGAACGTTAAGAGGAACGTGCCACACAGATCTGAGGAAGAAAGAGCTCAAATCAAATAAACCCCTGTGCTCTACTCCTCCCATACAACCCACTTTCCATTACTTCCACTCCTCTGGTATGTTTCCTTTCCTCACTTAGCATCTCCTCTGACCCTTCCTCTGCTGCCTCTTTGGTGTCTGTGCAACACCCACAGCACATGTCAGGCAATAAGAGCTGCCCCAGCCTCTGCAGCTCCTTTCATCAAGGCACCAGACACATCTCTGTCTGCAAAGGCCTCCTCTCTCAAATGAGAGCAGTGACTGCTGGCTCTGAATCCAGTGCTTCCTCGGGTGCTTTCCTCTCTTTGATCAGTTCCTGTCTTTTCCTTTAATTCACACAGATGGCATCATATTAATCCAGCTTCCCTGAGAGAAACCTTTCAAATCCTGCTCTTCCCTGCCTCAGACAATGCTCAATCACACTTTTCCACTTTCCCCTTGGATTTCAGCATCTGTGCTGACAGCCCACCCAACTTGGGCCACACATTTCCTGTTCTCAGCTTCACCCTCAAGAGGAATATCCACTTCGGGTGTTTCTCAAAGGCTGCTATCTCTAATGCATCCCTTCCCTCATTTTCAGCAGTGCCTGTTTGCTCCCTCCTGTGTCTCCCGGATCATTCCCAAGTCCCCCATGAGCCAATTCCCTTCCCTCCCTGTCCTCACCCACTCCCCTCTTCTACTCACAACTCTCATTCCATTTCCTAACTCCTTTCCTTCCCCAGTTTTCTGCCGAGTTTTTCACAGCCTTCCTGTTCTCAGTTCCAGAGGACAATGCTGAGCAGTTCTACCTCACTGTTCCTTTCAGTCCCCCAGAAACGTGGCAGGATCTGCTGTCTCTTTTTTTACCACTGAACTTCTCAGCTCGCTGGATCCTGTCCTGCCCACACTTGCACAGCTCCACGAACAAAAGTTCCAGTCCAGAACACCATTTCCGAGAACTGGAAGTAAAACAACACTTACCAGTGTTTAATACTGTTCCCTCTTCTCTCCCATCTTTCAAATTACAGTCTGACTCAGTACTCAGAAATCCTGTCACCATTCTTCAAATTAACCAAATGCTGTGCTTCCTGGTTCTCTGAAAGCATTTCAGCACTTAATAGCCATACAATTAACTTTGGAAGTATGTGAGTGTTTTTAAGTAGACAGAAAAGCAAAGCATTACTGAACGAAACTCAACTGCACTAATGTGTTTCTGTTATTTAAGTCAGTGATTGACTTAAAAATAAAAGAGTCACACTGTAAGAAAGCTGTTCTTCAAAGCTGAACAAAAGGTGATAGTCAAATGCCCTTATGAAGTACCACACTCATCATACCTAGCTCCAGCTAGGTCCTGCTTTTAAGCTATTTTCTAGACGAGAATGGGTATAGTCAAAAGGAATGAACACCACAGTACCTCTTGACCTGAAACTGTAACATACTCTGCAGAAGGGTTCTTAATTTGTTTACGAATATTCGGCAGATGCAATTGGATTTTAGAAAGCACATCCTGGATCTCCTCCTTTTTCTTTCGGATGACAGGGAAGTCTGTAAGGTCCTTGAACAACTGTGTTTTATCTCCAGTCCTGTCCATAAGAAATGTTACATAAAAGAATGGTAAAAAGAGAGCTATATTCCCCAATTCCACTGGCTGCATCCTTATTTCAATTTGTTATTCTCATTTGTTTTAACATTGGTTTAATCCTCTGCTAAATACAGTTTTTCAGGTGCTTGGTCATAGTACAGCACATTTACTGAAAGCTGCCATACTCAAGACATAAACTGAAAGGTACTTTGTATACAGAGCACCCCAAGTGCTGACAACACCTTTAGCACAGTTAAATGCGAAACTTTAGACAATTTCTGCGTAACACAAACACGGGTTTTTGAGATGTTTAGAATCTGGCCAAAGTTGGGCACATTTTTATAAGGAAAAATGCCCCCCTCGAGGTCCTCATCAAAGCAGAATGCCATCAGTACTTTCCCAGAGCAGCTTCCTTCTTTTGTCCAGAAAAGATTAACCAGAGCACGGTCTGAGTACATGCAAAACAATGCCCTTTTCTAGTTCCAATGCCAGAAAAAATTACAGAATTGTTGTGGCTGCCTTAACTCAGCTCAGGATTGAAGCCCAAAAGAAGCAATGGCATTAGAATGGTTAAAACTGGGAAGCTGAACCAGCTATGAAAAACACGGCTGTCAACAAAAATAACAAACATTTAACTTAACCTAGTAAGCATCAGGCAAACAACAAAAAGCAGTGTGATCAGCCCTAAGTTAATTGCAATATAACTTCGCATTTTAGAGCAAATACAGAACTCTGCAAGTTAATTACATAATTATCCTGAAAACTAATATGTGGAGAGAAAGTAATTAGCAAACTGAAAGTATTACAACATGGAAGCAATGAAAAAAAATCTAATATTCTACTTACTCCACTACCCCTTTGCCTTCAAATGAAACTGCAGCTGGAGCCAGTGGCAAGGCAGGTAACTCAGAGCTGTGCTTTGACTCTGCACTACATCCTCACTGGTATTATGCAAGTGACAGTAAAGATGCCATTTTAAAGTACAATACTAATTTTTAGAAACGATTTTGTGCTAATTAGACCAGTTGTCATGGGAATGCAAGGAGAAAAAAAAAGATCACTAGTAGCCAGCAGCTGGTTGTCACTGCTATGTGATGCCTACAAAAAATTTTAAAGTTGACAGTTTAAAAAAACACAAACCCCAAAATCTCAAACTCCCCATTAAAAAATAAGCTAAACTGGACCAAATGGATACTTTTGAGAACAATTACAGGATTTTATCCACACCTCACAGCAACACCAACACATGATGCAGTTTCTGCACAAGTGTGTGTGTGCATGGATGGCTGTGAGTGGAAGCCATGATTCTGACGAAAAAAATGTTTCTGAGTAAAAATAATACTGCCATATAAATTTGAGATATATAGAGGCCAAAAATGAGTGGTTTTAGCCATTTTGATTAAATGCAAATTAAATCCATTCTGCAGCTCAATATATCTTTTATACTATTCTAGCCATCATCAGTACCATGACAGAAAAAAAACCCGTATTTTGAACCTACCTACAGTAAATCTGGTACAATTTAGATACAGCCTGTTTTGTCATAAACTGCCACAACTATAATTGGGCACCAGGCATCAGCAGAAATCTCATAATCCCACCTGTCCAACGGACAGGGGAAATCCCTCTGCCCTTCTCAACTTCTAAATTTATACTCCTTGGATCCATCTCTACTTCAAAAGCAAATACAGTTATGATCTAGGCTTCAATTCTTAGATTTATTTTTAAATCTCAGTTTGGAAAAGATAAAAAAGTGTTTTATGAATAAAGTGTATGTTTATTTTTAGTCTGTTTAGAATATGAAATCAAGACTAGGCTGCCTCCATATAACTACACACTCAGCTTTTTGTCACATCCTCCAGCAAAGAACCCAGGGGTAACAGCAGAAGCAGCAGTTCTTCAGAAGAAACATTACACAACAAATTATTTAAAGACATTCTTCAATATAATGCACATTAATTCAAATTTAGCATCTTCTTCCTCTGTCTATCTTTCTTTTTTTCTTAGACCAACAATGGACGTAATTAAGACAAAAAAGGCAGACAGCTCTGATGAATTCTCATAAAAACAGTGAAAGGCATATTCCTGACAGCAGAGCTGCCACTCTGCTAAAGGTCCCATCTCTCTTCAAAAGGAATAGCTCCTCTATTAAAAAAAAAAATTAAAAGCTGTTAAACAAATTAACACAACACAAAACATATTTTGCTGAAAATTCATCACCCAAAACAGGTGAGAAACTTTCAAAAAATCATTCAGCCTGAGGCAGATACTCACTAGGCAAAACACTTCCTCACCTAGTTTGACTTTAAAAAAGAATGTAAGCCATAGGTAACAACCTATGGTTTAACTAAAAGCACATACATAAATAAATAAAAAATACATACATAAATATAAAATTAAAAATACAAAACTAAGGTGTGTTAAAACAAGATGCATAACTGAGCACATTTAGTCAGAAAGCCTAAGAGGCACAGAAGAACCATGTATTTTCTCTACTTACTTGGCTGCTTCTTCATTAAGGATCTTTAAATAATGTTTTACTGGGAAGAGAAGGTCTGGGATTTCCAACAGTGCATTTTTTAATAGAGGAGATCTCACATGAGAATTGATGACTGGGACAAAAGCTTGAATTTCCAAGTGCAGACGAGACAGGGTGCTGACTATCAAGAAGAACTCCTGGGTAGAGCACTGAGAAGGGAAGCAACACTGAAATCATTACAATGCATTATACTTCCATACATAGGAAACCTACAGGTTCTTTTGCTTTTTGAAAATGTGACAGAATACAGTGACAATGCATGGGCAGTAACCCTGCCCCAGCCAGGGGGTTCCTGCAGCACACCAATTGTCCCAACCACTGCCCCGAGGAGTTTGTCAGGAGCTGATCTCCAGTGTCCCTGCTGCTGGGGGAGATGTGCAGGCAAAAGCAGAGGAAGGTGCAATAATGTGCAAACTGCAAGAAGAGCAGGCTGGGTAACTCGAGGAGCACCACAGCTGCCCTCGTGGTCCTGTGCACCCCAGAGCTGTGACTGCACCCCCAGCCTGCTGCCCTGGCAGGACCTGTGGGGCCCAGACAGGGAGAGGCCTGAACAAGAGCACAGAAAGGAGAAGAAAGAGACCCAGGGAGGGAAAAACCACCACCCTCTGTTTAAAGTGCTTGTAGCTGCTGGCAGCATGGGCTCTGTGTGAGGAGGGCCCCGAGGAGAACAGCCTGCTCTTCATCCTTCATCCTCTCCTCAGCACAGCAATGAAAGGCTGTGCTCAGGCAGTTATCCAGGGAATTCTCTATCCAAAGGAACAGCCAAGCTGGGGCCAGGAGCACGCAGCGCTGTCAGAGCTTCGCTCGTGACGTTCACAGGGCAGGAGCACACTGGTGCCCTCAAGCAGCTCCTCACCAAAAGCAGGGGCTCTCAGAGAGGATCTCCTCTCCCGTTTGACACCACCAGTGTTCCTTGTGATGTGGTTCAAGCACTTTGCTGCTGGGTTCTAGACACTCCTGGGTGGCAGCAGAGTCTGTTACCCTCAGCTGCTCTGCAGGAAGGGCTTTGCAAGCAGCGCCCAGCCCCAGCGAAACAATTCCCTCCTGCTCACTCCCAATGCCCAGCTGAACGTAGAAACACTCCTCCCTTACTCTGAAATTCCTATCAGACCACTGACAATGCTGAAAAAAAGAGTTAATTTTCCTCACCTGAGGATGCAAGGAAGGCAGTAAGATATTTAATATTCTTTGTATGCCACTTCCTTCTGTTCCTACATTTTTTTTCCTCTCTTCTACCCCAGCAGTCTAGAATTTAATTTCTGGACAGGATTTTGTGGTGATCAGTACAACATTGCTCACAGAACAAGTAGGCTACAGTGAATCACTATTTCATAGAACACATCTACATTTTATTTAGTCATCCCTTGTCTTTCAATTTCTCCCCAAAAGTAAATTTTTCCTTCTCTACCTTCCCAAACTCATATGCAACAACCAAGGCAACTCTCTCATCTACTACACTGCAGTTATTCCTCCCAAGGAATGTCTGTACCCAAACACAGAATCCAGCATTACCCAAAATGCAATTTAACCATGGTTAGGAATTCAAGAGGGCCACAGAAACTGCACTCTGAATGCTTCTGGAAAACCTAAGCTCATCCTCTTTACAGAACCACAGAGTTAGGGATAGAGGAGACCCATTAGGAGATTTCCCTGAAACTGCTCCAATTTTTCTGTGTTAGCTGTCTTTTTGCCTGCCCTCAGGCCCTTATATTCCAAGATACTCTGTGCTTACCACTAATCCATAATGCAACAACTATCACCATGCAGAAGTTTCATCAGACAGCCTAAATTTCCCTTCCATTAAATTAATCCAAGTATCTCTAGTTTTAGTCTTTTGTATTACACTAACTCAACTGTTTCATGGCTTTTAACACCCCTAAGCCTTCTGTTCGCCTTTAATCATCAGTTTAACAAAAAGAAAATGGTGTTTCAGTCTGTATTCATAAATAACCTATTATCCTGCCTCATAAAAACTCTAGTTTTCCTCTGCACTTGTTGCAGTTTATCATCATCTTTCTGATAATCTGGGACTTATTTCTTCTATCTTGCAAAAGTTCTGACAACAAAATAAAACAAAATAATGAAACAGTAAATATGTCAATGGTGTTTGAAGTCAACGCACAGAGGAAAGGCCTGAAACTGCAAACAAATAATAAATCCAGGCTTGGGCTCAAAGTAAAACACAGTATGACTGCTGGCATCATCATCATCATCACCCACATGAGTGAAGATGAGGGTTAAAATCGTGCCAGACCTGTCTTGGCTACAGAGTGTGCTCAGGGAGGCCCTGGCAGGCAGGGGTGATTCACAGGGGAACAGTGCCCAGCACAGGAGCATGAGCAAAGATGGGCAGAGAGAAATACATTAGGGGAACAGCTGGTGTTTAATTTGTTGGGATTTTTTTTAAGGAAATAAATAGAGCCTTGATTAGTACAGGATCTATAAGAGTGTGGGAAAGGGAAAGGTCTGCGAGAACACATGAGAACACCTGGCTGAGGTGTTTGTTAGCAAGGGTGGTGAGGCTCATGAAGAGCAGAAAGCTGGATTCCAAGGCAGTGTCACTAAAACAACTCAAAGTTATCATGAGCTTTGTCAAGGGGTGGTTAATAAACATGCTCAAGTTCCTCACAGCAACTCTGACAGCCCACAGGGCACTGTAAGAGTCACCCACTGAGTTAGAACCTGCTTGACTCTGTGATTGCAGTCCACAGAGCTTTGGAGAAAGGCAAATTCACCATGTTTTAGTGCAAACCACCTTATTAAACAGTGTCCCCAAGAAAGGGGGTGAGCTTTTGTGCTTATTCAGAGTGTTCCTGTTTCCCCTGGCTCCATTTTAGTAACACTGCAGGACTTTGCATCTAAAATTTAATGTTTTTCACTGCAGAAATAATTTACTAAGCAAACAGGCAACTTGGAACAGATACATTCAAATAACTCTGCAAAGCTGGGCTCCATTACAGTGGGACTGATTCAATTTAAAGGCCAAGTAACCTTACAAAAGATACATAACTGTGCCATAAATTAGAAGCTTTAAAATACAGTAAAAATTGTTTACATAAAGCAGGATTAACAGCCTTGCATTCAGAGAAGATTCTCACCAGCTTATCCAACGCTATTTTTGAAGCCTAACTCTGAGATGCCACCAGTGACAGCCACAGCTTCTCTGGCACTGGAGAAATAACCTGAGGGTAGACAGTGATGCCAAACAAGAGTTTCAACCAGCAGTTTCCAAACTGTCCTGGAAGCAGGGTGGCTGCCAAGGAGGATGCAGGCAAAGATCACAGGGATCTCACACCCTCCCAACAACACTGACAGCAATTCAGCCCTGCTTGCATTACTGACATTGGAGACCCACAGCTCACAGCCACTCACCACTCACTGCACGTTTAAACTATTTCAAATTTAAAAAATACAGGTTTTTAAATGCAGTAGACATTTATCACTCCTTTTAAACTGCAATACACACCATGATCTCTTTAGCATAGAGAGCAGACTTTGGTTTGGGAAAAACGAGGTATTTCATTTTAAGATTACTAAGTCCCCTTGTTATGACTTTATATTAATCAGCTTAACAGGGAACAATTTGCTCAAATCAGCATTTAGCATTGCAAATCTAAAAATATCTGTGATGCAGATCCTTTAAAATATTAAAAGTGTAGTATAAGTAAGATGTACATGCTATTATCACAGCAGAAAAAAAAGTAAAAAATACAAGGTATATGTTTGCTGAAGTCAAAAGATTATCCTATCAGGAAAATTTATTTAAAGCATTCTATACAAACAGGAACTAATTTCTTGGGGATATATCACAGGTCTTCTTTTAATAAGAGGAAAAAAACCCATAACATTTTTCTCTAATTCTTCTGAAAATCACACCCTCTTCAATGAAATATCAGATGTACCTTCCAGGGAAGGGCACATTCTCAGCATCACTGAAAGATCTGAACACTTGGCACCCACCACCCCTGTCCTCTGAGGAGTCTGACTGTGCCAGGGCAATGGTGAAATATTCACTGCAAAAATGGAAGGCAAATCCCTGGAGGAGGCTGCAGGCAGAGAGGCAGCCAATGCCCTCCTGTAGCATCTGCCTGCTCTGTCCTGCTCAGGTGAGCAGCCTGATATGTGGGCAGGAAAGCTTCAGAGCCTGACTCAGAATTGAACAGGTTCTCCCAACTGCAGCAGCTTGTCAGGAACTGCGAGTGAGAGAGAGCCTGAGGCTGAACTCAGCAGCAGCACAAACTGAAATGATGTTTTACTGCGTGTGGTGGTGAGGTTTGATTAGTGCTCTCACTCCTTAGATGAACAGCTTCACTTTAATCTGCTTTGGAAATTTAATGGCCAATTGTTACGATGATTCTTGTGCGCTCTGGTGACTGTGCTTTTGTCAAAAAACAATGTTTATTGAGCAAAGGGTACAAATACGATAAACATTTATGGGTTGACCCTGTATAAATATTTATCTTCTGAAGCACACTCAAAAATCAGGCATGAAAACAGCAATAAACATCAGGTTGGCCTTGTAGGACACATTTCTAAAAGTATTAATGGCATGTTTTCTCTGTATTAGTTCTAAAACTGTTCCAACACGGGTCACTGACCCTCTTTTGTCATTCTGCACACTCCAAGGCAAGGCTGAACTGTCATCACCTTAATGGAGACCAAAAATGCAGGGTCCTGCCATTGGCATTTCCCCCGGGCCACAGAGGGACGTGTGTGAGGTGCAAGCTGTGCTGGATGATTTGGTGTTTCTCCTCATGCTCCACAGGGGTGCCTGAGCCACCATCTCTGCCACCAAGGCCTAATTCTGCAGCAGCTCCAGGCACTACAGACACAAAGCTCTTTAGAGTTCCCTGTCCCTCAGTTTCCTTTCGAAGCCAACTTCTGAGTGCTACCAAGAAGTCTTCAAATGTTTCATCTCCAGCCACCCTTCTTTCTCCACAGAGAGGATGAGGCCACTCTGCAGTGGAGAGCATTTCTGCCTGGCGAGATGTCAAGTGCTGGACCTGCACAAACTGAGAAGAACAACCAGTCCCTGTGAAGTAATTCCTCTCTCCATAGCAACAGCAGTATTGCTTCGTCTGCTTAACCATTCCCATGCTCCTTCTTCAGGCTGGGGCAAAATTACAGCTGAACTGTGACCCCCACGTAACACCTACCTCCCACTGGGAAAATACTGTTCTAATTCCAGATTGCTTTACCTGGGGTAAATCAGAAACAGATCTTGGTGGTTTGAGGCGTTGGGAACTTGTGAAGGGCCAGGTCAGCAATTGCCAGCTTGAATTATGCTACCAGATAAGACTTACTAGCTGGCTTACTAAAAAAAAAAGAGTAAGTCAGACCATGAAAACAGGCAATGATGTCATTTAACCACAAGAGTTCCCATCAGGATGCTTTGCCTTACAGACCATTGTCTTGCCTTTGTTTTTCCCTGTCTTCTCCAGAGGTTGCCAGTGCACAGGGCTTTGCACAATAAAAGTTATGCAGTGATTGATCTGAGTGTAAAATATATTCCAAAGAATGTCTGCAATGACTGAGACACCCCAGCCACCTCTGTACACTTCAGGGTCTCCTTGTGCAGTGCTCCTCCTCAAATAGTAACACCACTGAAATCTGAGGGGCCTGGAGGATGAGCTGCTTGTCACATTCACCTATTTCTCCTGCAGCTGACACTGAATTCATGTTCCTTTAGTGAAGCCATCAGTGCATTCCTCTGAGAGTCCTGGATCCCTTAATGGGAATGAAATTGCACTGAACCTCACTTTGAGCATGTGGGAGATGGACATCTGGGATTAACAGAACTGGAAAGGCTCCTGTAGTGGGAACTGAAATGGCAGTTTTACTGGTGGGGAATAAAAAACCCACAGGAAATCCAAGAAAATCATTTATTCCATGTTCTTGAATACATATCTGCTTCACTGGGGCCTCTCTACACGCTCCATATTCACCATCTAGGCTTCGGAATCAGCTTCCCAGAGTGTGCTTTTGGCTCTCTATTCCAAACAGACCCTGTCTCTCTGAGACACTGCCATCCCCTCACAGTCCTACAGGTCTTCAGGGATTACTCAGTGCTTCAGGTCCTCTCCACAGTGCTCTGCACAACCCAGGTTTCTACCAGGGGAAGCTAATTCATCAAATGAAAAGTGTGCTTAGAGCTTTTTCCCCCCATCTACCCTTCTGAGGGATTCTGCTGGAGCATTTCTCCTCTCCTGCAGCTTCCTTCCAACATCTGACTCACTGAACACGTATCTTCATGCTGCAGTGGCTGTTGTTCAGACAAACTGCATTGTCACTTCATTTCAAAAACCACATGAAAATCCAGGGTCTCTGCATGGCTCCACCTAAAAGTGAGCTTTAAAGCTGAGAAAGGCAAGCAGTTCTACAGCAGGGAGGGACATCTGAAGAAACAAGTACATACCAAGAATAGAACAAAACCAAAAACAAACAATCTGAACCAAACCAAACAAAAACAAAACAAAACAAAAGAAAACCCCACGGGGCAGCAGCAGAGCAGTGCCAGGATGCTGTGAAATGCAGATTGTTCCTAGAAACAGTGTTCTGTATGAAACCTGAAACTAGCTACATCATTAAAAACTGAATTATCTAATTCCTGGGCAACTGTTTGGACAAAAAAACCCAACAATTTTATCATGTGAATATGGTACACTTTAGAGGATGGGCAAATTGATACACACTCCCTCTTGACACAGCCTTCCTTATGGCTGGACCTCTGCATCCATTAACTGAAATACACAAGCCTTTCCAAGTGCCAAACACTGCAACACATCAGGGCTTTAAAGACTGTACAATAACTGAGTTTCAGATTTTCAGAGAGAGGAAAACTTTGTGCTGTACCATGCAAAAAAACCTACAACTTTGCTCTCATTCTATCCATCTATTCCTTTATCTAAAACAAACTGTCAAAACCCCTAAATAGAACAGTGAAATAAAAGAACATGAGGCACTGCACAGGTGCCATTGGCAGTATATCTGCTTCAACTAAGAATTGTCAGTGTCTCATTACAAGTGATTCTTACTAAAATGTGAATATGAGGTCCAACTTACAGAATTTATAAACAAACCAACTTTTGTTTAAAAACAGCTCACTACAGCCAAGTGGTTCCACTTGCACTTGTCATTTTAGATAAGCACATGGAGTTCAATGCTTTGGTTTAAAGGGAAATAACAGTTTATGGCACAAGGGCCTCCTGCACCATCCCACCTCGCTGAATCCAGCCACTAAACCAGGAGTGCCACAGATGTTCTCCTGTCACCATTAGCAATCCAAAGGATGTACTTTGGAACCCTACTCAGAGATTTCTTCTACCAGCATACCACTGTTAACAAAATCAGATTTCACCAAATCTGATTTTTATAAACTCCCATCCCTTCAGTATTTCAGCCTCAAGTCTTGCTAAGAAGATAACAAACATGCAAAACCAAAGGAAGTGCAGTAAGACAGAATGATGCTGTTTAGAAAGCAACAGATAAGCACAATGATGGGTATACCTTTTTGTGGAAAACACTGCAGAGGCCTCTCTCTAAGTCTGGCAGCTTACAAAGGAGAGCTCGAATCTGACCAAACACGCTGGATTCTGAGAGCAGAATTTCAGACACAGCATCAAGTCGGGCATTTATTTCACTGTAAAAGAACAGGGTAATAATTAAAACCTGTGTTTCTCTGATGGGAAGGCATACATCTAGTGAATCTCTTCTTTGGTTTGTTTTGGTTTGTTTTTTTTTTTTTTAAATCTTTGACTAGGACCACATCCTCATGAGTAGGTTAGTAAAAGCACTGAGGAAGGCAGAGAATCTTGGGATCTCATTCAAAATGCAAGGCAGATCCTGGCCATGAGCTTGCTCTCCCTTCTCTGTGCTCACAACAGCCAAATACACACTTTAGTGCCCAAATCTACGTGTGCTTCTGGTGCTAGTGACATCAGTAACACTGAGTCCTGAAAATCCAACCCCAAATTTACAGACAAGTGCCTGGAGGATGGGCAGAGGGAGTTTGGAGTTCACATTTGAACTCTATGTAGCACACATTACGTCAACAGGTTGCAGATACCACTTACCATTTTGTCTCTCTGTGTCTGATCCCAGCCAGTGATTAGAAAGTACGTGGACCAGAATTATGTTGGTTTTACTTTTTTTTTTTTGCTAAAATCTGTAACATTTATCTCCTTATTTCAGGACTGAAGTCAAGGAAACCTTCCCCTGAAGTGAGGAAACACTACTTTTAGGTGAAGAAGAAATTCCATAGTTGTTTGCACCTTCCTTACAACCATATTCTTAAAAGAAAAGAGCTGCAAAAATGGACAACTACCATCAAGTTTCATCCCAATCTAGTCTGTATCCTTCCAACACATCCATGAACTGGCTGTAGATTGCAGAATTAAGATAAACTCCATTTCTGCTTTTTGTCTAACCAAATTGCCTTGCTGCTGCTTCCTAGGCAAAGACTGAGAGTAAGGCTAAATGGGTGTATCCAAGGCGTGTGTGCCCAGCCATCCATGCATTTTAAGGAGAAATCACTCTTTTGATGCAGACACTTCACATGCCAGCCAAGTGTGTGCAAATGCAGCCCAGCCCACGTTCTCACAGGCCTCGCAGATGCTCAGAGCTCAGCCAGCACAGAGAGATGGAAAGGAAGGGTGCAATCCAAATGTAAGATTTCTGGAAGACTGCTGGTCTTGCCCATGGCTGTCTCTGCAGAACTGCCAAGCCACCTGCCAGTGTGGCTGCTCATAAATACTGTCCATGAGGAAATCAACAAAAGCAGGCACCTTCACAGGTTGCAGACATTACAACAGTCTGGCAGTCAGAGGCCTCTGGCCCTGAAGACAGCTAAATCTAAGAGTCCTGGGAATTTTATGACACTTCATGTGAATGGGAGGACATCATGCCTGCTGCACTCACACAAACATAAATCTAACAGCACTTAGAACCAGGATCTTTGCAGTGACAAACTTCTTCATGCCAAAGCAGTAAAACCATCCCCTCATCTGCCACAAACTACACACCCTGGTCCCCAGAGCAGCCTTGCTGTCCAGCAGCAGGACTGCACTGCCCACCTGTGTCCTGGAGCACAGACAGATGCACTCCTCCACTGCCAGCACATGAACGGGGACAGCCTCTGCTGCCTGAGCCCAGGGCACCTCGGGAACCCACTCTGCTCCCCCTGAGCTGGACAGACTCCCTGGTAGCACCAGGGCACTGAAAATACTCCAATACCCAAGAAGACTGTTTTTTCCCAACCCTGAGAACACCAGAAAGGTCAGGCCTGGCGGGCTCTGCTCAGCAGTCCTGCTGCAGGTCACAGGAGCACCTGCTCCACTCCCCCAGCGATGCCAAACACACAAAATTAAACATCTCCCCCGTTCCTCTGGGCAGCCAGGCAGCCTGGAAGCAGCAGCAGCAGCAGCCATGCCAGTGGTGCTGCTCAGAACCAGAGGGGCTGTTCCAGCACAAATCCCCTCGAGCCCCGAGCCCAGCCCGGCACAGCCCCAGCACTCCTGGAGCAGCCTGGCAGGGCTGCTGGGGCTGTGCAAGCAGTGACCACACAGCAGCTGCTGGCACCCCCCAGGGGACTCCAGCCAGCAGGGATCTCAGCTCTGCACATCCAGGGGAGGACACGGAAAGGTGTCAGTCCAGTGAGTGAGTGACAGAACACCCTGGGCATCCACAGCCAGCAAGCAGCTACAGCGATGTTCTGACGGGTCAGTGTCCCCACCCACAACCCCATTCTCGTGGAGAATTACTGAAGTTTGCTGTAATTGATACCCTGGAACCCTCCTCCTCCACATGAGGGAGTAGTGAACTCTGAAATTATAAACATATGTACCTTAAAGAAGATAAAACCCTTTATTTTTTATTATAAAAAGCATTGTAAGCAGCAGAACTCTGTTCCAGAACGCTGTCATTTAATTTCAATGGCACTATTACTAAACTGGCAGTAATATGTAAAATAGATGCAGATATTCAAGAAACTCCTCCCTCCAAAGCTTAATCTGCACTTTAATCATCCTCACATATGGCTGTGTTACTGGAGCTCCAGTAATCTAAAACTAAGCATCTATACAGTTTTTCTGCTTTAATCCCACAAGTAAGAAAGGGTCAGGAAAATGGCATTCAGTGTCAAATGACCCATTTTTTTCCACCTGTAAAGAAAACCTAGTGTGATTTCTATTTCAAAAGTCAGAAAGTACAGCAAAGAATTGTGTAAAACAGCGTGCCCATGAGGAAGGAAGGGCTGGGACAAGATATCACAAAAACAGATGATGAATTTCAAAGTATGCATTTAAACTTCAAATATTTTTACCTAAATTAACAAACATTTCATTGAGTGCCAATATCTAAATATATATCTATTACACTGATCAGTTGCTAAACCACCTCAAAAGAAGTTTGTTCTGCACTGCACAGCTATTCAGCACATATGACGTAGAGTTTGGGGTTTACAACCTCTGCATGGTCTGGAAAAGAATTCCAGCACCAGAAAATCTAACATTACACCAAGAACCTGAACAGTCAGCTACACTGGTTACTGCTTCATGCTCTATTTAGGTGCAATATTAGCCTGTTCTTTCCCATCTGTATAAACCATATCAGCAAGATGAGCCTTATCCAATTTTCCAAATGATCTTCTGTGAAATAATGGAACATAATTCACTTGCCTAAAAGCAACACACTTACTTCTGCCATACTCCCCATCTAAGAATAGCATCGTTAATGCAATACTAAAATCAGTTTGCAGTGTATTTAAACATAACAAAATCTAACTGCAAAATTGTTATTGCAGTCATTTAAAAGAACTAGTTCAAGTGAAATAATGAGATACTCCCTTGCATTGTTCTGCTGCCAAATAGTGAACAATACAGAAAATTAGAAAATACGAAGATGATGTTTGAATCCTAAAGTAAAAATTATTTTGACAAAGCAGAAGGCTGCAGACACGAAAGCACTGCACTGAATTAACATCTGAGCAGTCTAAACAGGATTGCTGGCTGCTGGTGTGGTAACAGAGATCTGCTGGTCTGTCCTGCAGCAAAGCAAACCTAACATTTGGAGAAGTGATAATATGCCACTACATTTAAAGCAGAGTGAAACTGATAATGGAACTGCTATAGAAGAAGTGCAGAACATTTTCAGTCATGTAAGATATTATTTAAATACAAGGTAAATAAATACAAATTTATCAGAAATCTCTTAACTTATGCTAAAGTGCACAGTATGAAATCATTGATCATGCTAAGGACATAAGTATAGTGTAAACAATTAAAGTTAGTTTTATTAAATCTGTTTAAAGAGAACAGTCATTTGCAGAACTGTCAGTCACAGGAACTGAACTCCTTAAAAAACACAGTGAAGGGTATGAAACAACAAACACTGCTGTCCATGGACTACAGTATCCCAATGTAAGCAGCCTCCTAACTGCAGCATTGCAAAGAATGAAAATGTATCATTTAAATTACTCACTTATATATTATGTGTTTATTTCTGGCCTCCCCTCAGAACACGGTTCACGGATGAAGACTTTGGATGGGTTGATTACGTTAAAGACCACGTTAAATGGTACCGAGTGTTTCCTGCTTTAGACCACTCCCTTTCATGACAGGCAATTAATGCCATCACAACCCAAAGCCCTGGCAGAATTACCATGTGCAATCCACACACTGAGTCTGTCTTTCAAAAGAACCAGCAGCGCAAACCGGGCTCGTTGCAGCAGCTGGGAGGTCGGGATGCAGTGTGAGTCCCACGGGCAGGACTGTGTGGCTGCAGCAGGGCCAGGGAGGCAGGGGTGCTCTGCTCAAGACAAACAGGCTGGTGCTGCCTGCTGGACATCAGCACAGCTGGCCAGCCAGCCAGGGGTGGGCACCAGCCAGGGCTGGGCACGGGCTGTGCAGGGTCTGGACACCCGGAGCCTCCGGCCCTTTTCCACGAGGTCTGGAACAGACTGCATCTCACCACTACTCTGCACAGAAAGCCAGGAGCTCGTCTCCAAGGCAGGAACAGTCACCTCTAAACAGGGCCTTGCAGGTGTGGGGCCCAGGTGTGCCCACCCCAGAGCCCCAGGAACCTCTGTCTCCCCTTCTTCCTCTCTGCCCTCCTTACCCCACCTCCCTCTCTCCGTCCCCTTTCACTCTGCACATCTGGTCAAACCCCACTGCTGTGTGCTTACCCCAGGCAGGACTCACAGGCCGATTTCCCTGCCAAGTGTGCCACTTACTGATCAAACTTCATGGCCTTTTGTGGGCTGTCTGACTTCTGTCCTCCTGTTCGACCCTGAGCCTCTGCAGATCCTGGGTGCTCCCTCCCCTTCAGGCTGGGATGCCACACTTACCTCTGGCTTTTTACCTAAGTGCTGGCTAAGCTAGACACTGGCTATCGTTATGGCATGAACCCTGTTTTGTTAAATTTTGTTAAGTTTTGTTGTGACCACTGGAATTGTATGCATCAGCACCAACGAAAATGTACAAACAAGGGCAATTATATCATAATTAGTACTGTGAAATTTAAGTGCAACTTAGAAAAGTTAAGCATCCTTTCCTGCTGAAAACCACTTGTTTTTCAAGTAATTTACTCTCAGAACTCCTGAAGTCTCTCACCTCTCCAGAGAGGTCCAATGTGAACACACAGCCAGGAGAGGACAATATCCCTGAACAGATCTCAAATACTTAACAGCAGCGTGCAAGTGCCCTAAACTTTATCTTCACATCTGTTAAAAGAACGTCCAAAATATGCAAATGGTAATCAAAGACTTTTGTTTATGTTCATACACAACGTATTTCAGCTATTTGTGCCTAAAAAGGCCACAATTAGCTACTTTAGCCAACGTGAATGAATGCCTGATTGCTCCATTTACAAGGAATTAGACACAGCATTCAATGGGACCAAAACACAGCTAGCAAAATCGAAAGAATACATGTGATGATGCTGCAGTCTTTTTCTTTCCCACAACAATTTTGAGATCTCAGGCATATGCTGTAACCTGCATTTGTGCATTTTATACTGGTACTGATCCTATGAAATCATTATTCTTAAGAGGAAAATTTAGCCCTGCTGTAGGATCAGTGGATTTTATTCATCAATTACTGCTGAAAAAAAAATATTCTAATCCTGCTGTGGATGATGGCAGGATCAAATGGCAACCAGTTTAAGTCTGAATTAAGATGGATTTCCTCAAGGACATTTAGATAGTTTGTTTTACTGCCCTGATACTTTAATTACAAGAACAAGAACAAAGTCAAACTTTCCTTCAGAATTATACTTTGTGTACAAAAGTAAAAAATAAAACAGCACTCAATACACTGAAAGTGAGAAAATTTCGAACAAGATATTACTTTACATTACAAAAGATGTCATTGCCAATATCACTATAAAGGGACCCTCTTTCTCCCAATTCTACAGTATATATCCTCCATATAAGACTCCTGTTGCATTACTGGTGCCAATTTACACTCTTCTCCACCTTAGGAACAGACGAGGGACTGTCTGTAGTCCTGAATTGTGCAGTTCTGAATTTGCTACATTCACAGTCATTCTGTGCTCTTGCACATGAAGCATATTCAGACTGATGGTAACTAACAATACTATCCTACAAGGATTAGGTAAAACCATCATCTCATCCAGAACTGGGAGAAATGGGAGACAAATATATTGGAATCACAGGGAAAAAATGGAAATCCAGTTTTTGAGGGTAATGGAAATTTTGGTTTCTCTAAACCACCGAGCAAAAGTTGAAATATTTTTGGCAACTGTCTAAACACATACAATTTTTCTCCTTTCTTGAGATTTAAACCCCAGCTTTAACTAGCAAATGATCAGACAATAGAAGGATCAGATGAAAATAAATTGCCTACAAATAAATGCAGGCACAGTGTATGTAACATACTACAAATCTATGAGAGATGGAGGAATATTAAAGAAATACAAGCCAGGTATTTGTGGGTTACTCAGTCTGTTTAACCCATTTCAAACACAAAAACCTTCAAAAACCCGTAGAGAACACCCAAAGAGAGAGATTACTGTGCAAACTAATACATTCACATCACAGCCCCTCCAAATATTTTACCACTTCCAGTATTTCACACCCCTCCAAAGCTTTCAAAATGTTGCATTAGGAACTCTTCTAACTCAAAGGAAGCACTTTTGCAGCAGAGGCAAACACCAGCCAGGTGACCTCCCAGGCACAGAGCAAGGTCTCTCCCTTCTCCCCAACTATGGCAGGAGAAATCACTCCTCCTGTGTTTGCAGGACATTCCACCTCGCCAGGAACACAGTGGGAGGGTGGGGGAACCATCTCCAATGTGCAAGCTTCCTGTCCACACAGGCACAGAGTTCCCTGCACAGCAATGAACTCTACAGACACTCCCCTGCACTGGCTATAAATTGCTCTGTGTGATGCTTCCTCATTTACCTGGAGTGTAACACCTAGTCACAGCTTCATTCACTGTACAGTCTGATCTATCATGGAAATAATAAACCTCTGTGTCATTGTGCTGCTCTACTCATCTGCTTTTCCAGTTTTGAACTCTTGGTTAAGCTCCAGCCAACCTTCACAAGGTTGTGTGTTTGATCTCAAGAAAACAAATTTCCTAGGAACTGTGCAAGACTCAACAGCTGAGCAAGGCACAGACACAAATTAACAGCAGCCAGGGAAAGGATGCAGCAGTGATTTGTGCGTTCTGTTTGCACTGCAGACGGGCCAGCAGCACTGCTGCAGCCTGCAGCCACTCACAACACCTGGGGAAGGGAAATGCAAAGCTGGGGTGTGAGGGAGAGGTAACCATGGGTAACACCCAGGTGAGGAAGGACACGTTCTGCAGAGCAGTCTCTACACAGAGAAATGCATGCCAAATGTACAACCAAACAAGAGCTGCAAACCAGAGCCAGCTCTGCTCAGCCAGGCCTGCGTGAGTCTTATCCTTCTCCTCCTCCTGAAGCTATTGTAAAAGCTATGACTGTCACATCAGCCTCAAAGGTTCTGAGGTCCATTTTGCATTAGGAGAGAAACCATCTGTAAATGTGGCACACGGACAGAGACACAATGATCACACTGCTACAGCACTGTCTCCTGAGCCCTTTGGCTGCTGGCTGTGGTAATACACAGCTCCACTGCTTCTGCTGGACCCCACTGCCTGGCTGGGGACAGCAGGTTTCACTCGCTCAGAAAGCTTCCAGGCCAACTGCTACCTTTGTTTTCCACTCCACTTACAGACAAAAGGCACTGGATGGAACTTGAATTTCAGAGGCAAGAGAACGATTCTCTAATCCACAAATATGTAACTTCTGCAGAAAAACAACTTTCCTCATTCCTCCTAAAAAGCTCAGTTGTCAGTAACTGATACACTCTTATCTCATTATCTTTGTATACCCAGGTGAGTAAGAGAGGACATTACACCCCTCTTGGTTAAGCTTTTCTTCGCCTTTTGTTTTCTTTCCCCAAATGTACAAATCTTATCTCTACATGTACTGTATCACTGACGATCTAAAGAGTATCTTCAAGTTTGCCCAAATGAGTCTGTACACATTCTACTTTCATTTAACCTAATGTATGGTTTCTTCACAGGAAATTTAGTCATCATCCCAAGTGATTTTCAACTGTAAGGCATAAAGCAGTAATTACACCCTCTCAATTCTTGATACACCTACTCACTGACTGGAAAAGATGCAGTACAGAAGCCTGACTTCCTCTGAGAATGTCACAGCAGGAGGCACAGGTGAATTACAATCACGGAATGTTCTCTGAGTGCCTTTGTGTGCATCGCCGGGAACAACACTGCCGGGTGCCTGGTGCAACGAGCATTTGAAATTACAACTTGAGACACAGAAAGGGAGAAATACACAGGACAAAATGGCTTTTTTAGCTTCAAGTAGCGCTGAGGAGCACCATCAATTCCAACCACAGAAGCCTGAAAACATCAAGCATCACTCTCTAGAAGTAGGAAGGAGCAGACGAGCAGAGAAGGAAACAAAACTACAAAGCTCTAAAGCAGTTTCTGCACTGAAAACAGGGAGAATTTAAACTCAATATTTCGGTTAAGAAAGAAGGCCTGAAGCCCCCAGGCAAGCAGTTTTGTCTGTGCTGTGCCCAGGTGAGGGCCGTGGCACGGTGTTTCACCTGCTGCACCACACCCGTGGTCATTTGGGACCCCAAGGCAGAGCCAGCCCCGGGAGGAGCCCCAGCCGGGTCCTGCCCAGCTCCATCCCCTGTGCTCTGGCTCCCTCCGCTGACAACTCCACCAACAAACCCAGAAGGTCACAAGGGCAGGAGGAGAAATAAATCCATTTATTTCCACTTATTCCTGCAAAGTGGCTCCGAAATTCTACCTATATGCTTTTAAGGTGAACACAATGCCCTAATTAACTTCCATGAAGCCTAATGCTATTTAGGATGGTTGCATCAAAAGCCTTTGGAAGTGGGTAAGATATATGAAAGCTATTATCAGAAGAATTTAAAAAAAAAAAAGCCCACTGAAATCAACTTATTAGAAAAAGGCTAATAAGAAAATCAAGCTGTGATGCTTCAGAAGTACAGTGCTTTAGCTAGACTTGACCAAGGAAAAAAACATGCTTCTGAAGAAAGATTTGTAAATTAGTAACAACAGCAAGATACTAAACACTGATATACCTCACTGGTTAAACCTGTCAAAAATTAATGAACAATGAAAATGCTTAATACATTCACAAAAGTAAAGAAGAGGGGAAAATACTGTAGATATCCGAGCCAAGAGATTTTCTATATGCTACAACTGAAGGGAACAAAGTGACAATTGAACAAACTCTACACTGATAATGCTCAGGAAACACACATTCAAACAAAGGGATCCAGGACCTTAAAATGTAGGAAAAAGGAGTCCATGGACTCAGTTCTGCTACTTACTACACTTTGAAGCACAACACTCAAACAGAGTCTGCAAAGAGAAGTCAGAGAAGATGGGGTCTGGTTCAAAACTGAGACAAGTGCAAACCAGAATGGCACTGCTACAGAACACAGCACTGCTAAAGCACTGACAAACCCAGCACGGGTCAGAACACAGCAGTGCCCAAACATCAGCACATTGCAGGACTAACAACAAGGAACCCTCTCCTATGCAGGGCATTGTACACTGGGATAACAAGAGCACCTACAGATACTTTAGAAGAAATTGAACACATTAAGGATGTAAACACTTGTGAACAAGGAAGACATAGAACATTAACTGGCAACTTTATGAATAAAACAACCCCCAAGTACTGGGTCATCCTCATTCACTGTCTGAAAAAGAATACAGAATTAGAAAGGTGCCCAATCTGATTTCTGCAAAGGAATTTCTAACTTGGTCCAAAGCCACTGCTATTCATCTGTGCCCAAAGAGAGTGATGTGCTCTTTCAAACCTACACAAAACACCCACAACTGCTGTTGTGTAACTTCCAGTGCAAACTGTGTGGGCCTCAGGTCTTCTGGACAAACAAATACATTGAGCACACTCAATACCTTAACCGCAAAACACAGATTTAGCCCAGGACAATGAACCATCTCACCTGGATTTCATGAGGGGCTGGGTTACCCATTTCTTCAATCTTCGACGTCCAAAGGAAGTTTTAGTATGATCCAAGACCCAGAGTAGACTTCCTTTTGTTTTCATGTCAGTCTAAGATAATAAAAATAGCTTAATTATTTTTAATAGAACAGTCTCTAGAAGGAGAACAGTGAACAGAACAATGTTGTAGTGGAGGAATCTTCATATTATTTAAAACATTCTGGTTAGGCTTTCAGATATGACAACTGCACATTCCTGTACCAATCTCCTTCATCAACAATGCCCTACACATCCAGTACCTCCAGGAGTCCTAAGATATTTCAGTATGTTTTTCCTTTAGCTAGGGAAATGCTTTTAGAAAATGACCAGAAGAAATCAAACCAGTTAAAGTAAGTCTGTGCATAAAGCTCTGAGCAGGAGCACAAAACCAAACCCTGCTGCAGACACATCACTCAACTGCAGCTGCTGAAGAAATTAAACTTTAGGAAGGTTCTTTGCCAGGCAAAGTGCAGCAAGGTTCCCAACTCATACTAAAAGCTAGTACAGATTAACTTCAATTTCTGAGAATGTTATCCTCCTTCAGTCTGATCCCATTTAAAATAATTTAAGACGTAGGGGTCAGATTTGCAAATTTAACTGATTTCATTGGGAATATTATGTCAAACAGCTGTGAAAATCTCAGCATTTTTTGAAAAACCATTACTTTTGTCCTTACCTGATTCTGTAAAATTTCAAGGTTTTTCATTGTTGTCCCATTAATTGTCATGTACTCAGTTTCACTGGACAACCGTTTGAAAATGCTGGGGAGAGGAATTTCAAATGTTACATCTAAAATTCAGGCACAGGTAGAACACTGAAACATTGTCAAGCTTCTCACATTGGAGAATTCACTAATTATGCAACTAAATAGAAAAAGTCGAGTGAGAAATTAAAATCTATTCAAATACATAAAAGAAATGAACAATAATAACTTGTTTTAACTTTATGCTTGGGAGAATAAAATTGCAGACCCTGTTTCCTACAATGACTCTGACAAAGCTCAGAACAAAATCCAGCCCCCCGGTACCTAAGCCTTTTCCATTAAATGGTTAATTTATTCAGGCTACAATTAAACAGGGATAGGACTAATAAATAGTACTTCAAGAGTGGAACGGACTTTTAACACAATTCATCATCAAAACAGCAATCAAAATACATATTTTATTTTTTATTATTACTGCAAATTTGAACAGGCTGCCAATGCAATTAATTAGGGAAACAGAAATAGGGTATATTTGGTTTTGATTTCTGTTTTGAAATGAAGTAATCATGACCAAACTTGACTTTTTGATACTCCTTAAGAGAACTGGATGTTTCCAACCCAAAGGCTGTGTTGCCTTAGAATCAACATTAATAAAACCATGGTATTAGGTGTGCAACCACATCAGATATGAAAACCATGTCAGTCTCAGACACACACACAGAGCTGGGACTGTGCAGTGCACGATCCTCACTAAATGCTTCTGACAAATCAAGTCATGATTGTCTGGCTTAATCATTCTGCTGACTGCCCTTTGCACAGAATCTAGGACATTCTTTGCTGTCTTAAACTAACCAGAACCACTTTCTGGGTGGGATTTAATACTGTTTTCTTTTCACACAATTTTTTCCAGTGCATTCGATTTTAAGCCCTCTGGAGAAGCACTTGAATGCTCAGCCTCTTCTGTTAGGCACACACAGCTGCATTGCTGCTACACCAAAAACAAAACAGCACCAAAACCTTCAGAAACATGAAATATTCAGAGACTAATCTTATATATTTATGTTGTATGCAGGTGCTTGGGCCTGCTACCAAGTGTTTTCCTAAATAATGGGTCAAATTAGAAGTATTTTCCACAGAATTGTAAAAAAAGCAGATTCAACTGAGGGCCCTCAAGAAGTTTAATGACAGTTTGGCAGTACAGCTGACTCAGAACTGTACCCACAGTCGTAATTATTCTGCTTTGTGTGCTGTTTCAGAAACCAACAAAGTTGACCAGCAAAACAAAACCCTGGATAGAAAACCAGCAACACTTTCCAAATTACACTGTGTTTTAAGCAATAAAACAATACTTCCTTTTGTTATCTTCAGCCACAACTGCTGATGCTGGCAAACATTAATTAGGAGTTATTTCTGCTTGGCTCCCACTCCCTACACCAAACAAGAAATCCCATCTGCTGCTCCCTAAGCACCTTTCTGCACCCAGGACCAACTACAGCCTCCCCATCCAGCACTGCTCGAGCCTGGGGTCTCTGAAACCCAGCTGGGGGAGAACCAAGCCCTTCCACCTCCTCCTGAAAGCCAAAAGGATGCTCTCGGGTCCTCCCATCACATGAGACTTCCAGGGCTGTGTATTTTACTGGTTCTGGTGCCTCCTCACTTCTGTGGCTTCAGAGCCCTGTGCACAGCAGGGCTGCTCAGGAGCACTTGCAGACAACTCACTTTGTTCCTCTGCACAGTGGATGGACTTTTCCTTCACAGTGTACTTGCTATTCTTTCAGATCAGACAAGCTAAAGTTGTTTTCACAGCATAAATTATGTGCCTTACATTACCCAGGTGTTTTCTACCTGAATTACTTCACCCTGCTATTAATCCTGGCAATTCAGAGTTCAGGGTATATGAGTAGCAGTCAAGATCAACTGCAGTGCATGCCCAACCAACAATTCCACGTGTCACAGCACAGAACATGTTTTGCTTCCACCCACTCATCTTCCTTCAGCTTGGGATCAGAACTTGATAAAAATGTAAAAACCCCAGCCTCTTTGTAAGGTCTTTAGAGACCAAATGGCAGAAGCAGGCTGTAAGTAACTATTAAGTCAGGGCTGGTTTTGCAGCAAAGGTCTCGACACAATCCTTGTGTGAAATGATAATGTGCTGCTATCAGCCATCTCCTGCACAGCTAAAAGTGACCTGCCAGAAATAATTCTGACAGGATCACATGGCCAGAAGTCCTCCTGCAGGTGACACTGCGACCCCAGTTTCAAAGAACAGACTTGCAAGAGTCTCAAGTCCTCCAACAGCACAAAACCCCAGTAATGGGAACAGCTGGCAAGTCCACAACTGAGGAGCAGGGCAAGGCAGGGTCATGTCACCTTTGGGCTTAGAGAAAGGAACAGAGCACACAAACACAAGCTTCTGGGAAACCTTAGGAATCTTATGGGGAATACTCATGAGAATGAGGTTTCTACTTATAAAATTAGTTTTTCAGAGCAGAACTTGACGATGAGCATGAAAAGGTTACTGTGACTGCTTTAAGGTGGCAAAGCACATCCCCAGACTTCCCTCACGTGTTACTGGAGAAACTGGATCAGCTTTGGCATTTTTTTCAATACTTAGGGGGATTTACAAAAGAGTGAGAGCAACTTTCTACACAGGCAGTTAGTGACAGGACAAGGGGGAGCAGCTTTAAACTGAGAGAAGAGATTTAGTTTTATGAAGGAATTGTTTCCTGGGAGGGTGGGCAGGCCCTGGCACAGGGTGCCCAGAGAAGCTGTGGCTGCCCCTGGATCCCTGGCAGTGTCCAAGGCCAGGCTGGATGGGGCTGGGAGCACCTGGGACAGTGGGAGGTGTCCCTGCCATGGCAGGGGTGGCACTGGGTGGGATTTAAGGTCCCTTCTGATCCAAACCAGTCTGGGATTCTGTGATTTTGCCTCCCAAGCAGCTTGCAGTGAACGGTGGCTTTAATGCTTTATTCATTATTCTATCCACGGGAGATAATATATATCATTTCATATTCAGTTTCTCAGCCTAAGTGAATGCATTTTATTCAGATTAGAAATTTTCAACTACTTTAATTTTCCAAATCTCTAACATTTCTGAGTGAAGATGCAAGGCACTGCACTGAAAGCAACAGATTTTCTTTGCTCAATTACCTTTTACAGACCTCCAGAGTTTGTGTCTTTGAGATCTCTAGGGGTGAATAAACCACAGAAAGAAGTTATATACACAAGAAATGCAGGAATACCTAAAAGCTTTAAGATGCAAAAACAAGCCTCTTCATTTCTCAGAACCGTTAGTTTTCTTCAGGTTTCATACCAAAAACGTTTACCACGACCTGCGTAGCAAAGGATTTGTTTGGTATTTAATTAATCAGGTTCAAACTCATTAGTGAGCATTCCCAAAGGGCTAGAACTTCTGATCTGAATCCCTTTTTGTTTTGTATATCATTCCCTGCATTTCTTGAACTTCATCACTGTTCGAAGTCTACAAACTACAGCCTCTCTCTTCCACATCCAACATGCTGGAAAACATAAAGGTCAGCTTGAAATACACCAAGACACATTTCCTCAGCAACTGCTACGCAAATGATGATTTTTTAAACAAAACTGGGCACTCAAATGTACTTGAAAACCTCTCCTAGAGGTACACCAGCTTCTTGACAACAGCCTTTAGTAAAGGTCCCTCAGTATGTAAAGGTATTAAAACATATTGTTTACAAATAACTTGTACCATTCATTATTAAAACTGTTTTTACTTGCTGCTAGAACTCTAAAGCAGTCTAGCTGTGCTTCAGGGTCCTTATGTGGTAGAAGTCTTTATTTCTTTGTCATATTTTGCTTTATTTAGGATCTTAAAGGTAGATTTTAAAGCTTCATATAAATATTGGAGCAAACACTGTTTCCCTCTCACCTGTGAGGATTCCTTGACTTATATGAGGTTTCTTGAGTCTTACTACTAAATTGAAAGGGAATTTTTTTCAGATGGGAGAAGACTGTTTGTCCGAGGAAGGTACCGAGGTGTTACGAATTTTTCTGTCATTCTTCCTATCAAACAGGTCTTCTTCTTCCAAACCTGTGACACATTAGTAAACTGAAAACTATCTCACAGCTCCAACTTCATGCTCACTGACTCATCTGTATATGCTCACTGACCTGAATTCTTCTAGGAGTTTGAAGTTGCTTGACACTGCAGTGGAAGTTCTTACTCTTCTGTTTCCTAATTCAGGAGATTCGTGAGCCTGACATCATTTGCTGAAAAGTCTTTCACTTTTCAGTATTTAGATAGCATTTCACTGGCATTAGGAGAAATACTGAAGCTGAGTTTGCTGCAGTGTTTGGCTCCCTATGTTGATCCCCATGACACACTACAAACAGCAAGCGGAGCTCAGCTCAGCAGTCAGAGCAAAAAGGCTTTAAAAATCAACACAGCAGAATCCAAGCTTCTGACACACAGTTATTTCAAAAAATGTTATTTTATTTCTTCACAGAACATCACCAAGATACTAGGTATTTCTTTGCCTTTCCACTCAGACGCTCATACTTTCACCAGAAATCCATTAGAGCAACCTTCAGCAGGCAAATGTCAATGCTGATTCCTTCCCAGTCTATAATGTACTTGATTTTAGGATGCAGCTGTGACAAATGTGACTGACTGCTGCTACACAAACCTCCAGATAATTATATTTGTCCTCTTCTACTGAATTACTTCTACATAAAAGACAGATTTTGCGTTTTCCCAGCTGAAAGAACACTTGCCTGCTGTATGACTGCACAGGGGGCACTGCGACAGCAGTGACCTGCAAGGCTGACCAGGAAATGGCATTTCCTTGGAAGTAATTTTCTGCCTCAGAAATTCTACAAGAGTTCTCCACATATGCCAGCAAATTTTTTAAAAAAAGGATAAAATGAAGGCAATCCAAGCCGATGAGCAGGCACATGGAGCTAGAATACCACAGACCAGCACACCCCCGATGGATCATCAGGGGAGGTGCTGCACAATTTCTCTCCTCATTCAGTCTAGAAGCCCATCAAACTTTTTCTTAGCATTTAAATACTACTTGGAGACAAGGACAACTTAAGGGAGACAATCCATCCCAAAATTCAGAACATGATTCAAATTTCCAAGTATTTTAGTGGACACCTGAGAAAGTGTTTAAGAAGTGTTCAAAGCTGGCATCTGCAGTCAATTTGTAACATGCAGCTGTCAATGTAAACTGGCAATGCAGGGAGCCCTTCAAAACTGGGCTTCAAACATGTGAATGATCTACAAATAACACGACATATTTATAAGTTTCCAGTTTGCAATCAGACTGACTTCATTAAATCTTGCCTACTTAGGGACAGAGGAATGCTGAGACAACCAGGAGAATATTTTGCACAGGATCCACAACAGATAAAGCTCTTTTATTTAATAAGCCTCAACAATATTTTAAAAGCTCAGCCAGGCAGGATAGCAACGTTTTATACAGGATAAGAGAAGCTTTAGCAGCGGTATCTTTCCATTTTCATTTCATGGCACCTGCATAATCCTGTCACAAATTCTGGGCATATCTCATAAACCTAAGTGCTGGGATTATCTAAGAGAAGATCACACCCACGTCTGTGTGGTTTTGTAGTAACTTTGCACAAAGGGTGATGGTCTAGCAACAACTTCTGCCATGTTCCTTCCCCCCACTCCTTCTCACCACTGAGTCCACTCCAGGGATTTTTCAGCAAGCCAGGACGTGTAAGCCTGTTTTCTTTGTAATTGATAACTACATTCAACAGCTGAAACAGACCTGCTGAGTACTGCCTAAACATCACAACACACTAGCATTTATACCTACTTCCAGAGCTACAGAAACAAAACATTATTTACACACTGCTGGCAAAATAAAACATCTGCAAAGCTAAGTTAAAGCAGTAATTTATTTCTTTTTTAAAGCTGCCAAATAAAGCCCTACATTTTGGTTACAAAATAAAACTGAGATGTGATAGCTGGTATAAACAAACTTTGAAATCTTCTGCCTAGCATCTAAGAATTTTTGCACCTTGTTTTCAGTAACACTTGGCAGCAGTACACGTTCAGTCACATCACTGACAGTAATGTCTACACAAACATACTTGATAAAGATTTTCATGAAACACCACTTAAAGAAATCACTTGATTCTTTCACTTCTGATTAGGAAATCAAATGTGAGGTATAATTTTTACAAAGACAATGTTTAGCAGGTTTTTCATTACAATCAGGGAAGCTGTCTGCTAAAACTTGCAAGAAGTGGTGCTTTGAATTGGAAGTTTAAATAAGGTAACTTACCTTGGGTTGTAAAGCATCTTTTCCAAATTAAATTCTTTGAGATATGCAATTACTGCTGCCAGACAGCAAATAACAGGCTTATCCAAGCTCAATATGACACACAGTTTTTGAGGACCTAAGAAAAATAATTTTTCTTGTTAAATGTTTATTTTCTTGTTAACTCACTGTCTACTACTAATGTATTGTAGAAAAAGCATAATCTGTTTTTCAGTGTATTCTAATAGAAACCTGTAATGCATGTACAGTGTTTTATGAGATCCATAAATCAGCACAAAGCCAGGCTCCAAAATAACACTTATGGTTCCAAATAATGTAGAATATTGCAACAGTGTAAACACATTAAGAAACAGAAAACATTTGACTCCGTGGGTTTGCCTCCATAAAAAAAATTATTAACTGTTGGCATAACCAAGTTCTAAATACACAAACCAAGAATGGAATTCTGACACCTCCATTTTCGTGCACAGTGCTCTACTAAGTGTCTGTTCCAGCTGCAACAACAGGAACACTCACTCCATGATATCACAACATAAAATGGTATTTTTTAAGAACCCATTTAGCTAATTTTATGTCAGAGATGTTTTTAAAGCTGTCTTCAGTTCTCAGATAACACACATAAGAACTTTAGAACTTAGTAAGAAGAATGTTACTTCCATCTTCAAAAAGGGCAAGGAGGACCCAGGAAGGCCTGACGTCCATCCCGGGGCAGGTGACGGGACAGGTCACTCTGGAGGTCACCCCCAAGCACGCAGGAGGAGTGGTCATCAGGAGTGCTCAGCATGACTTCACCAGGGGAACTTGTGCTTGAGGGAACTGGGTGGAGAGAAACCCAGTGAGGGTCCACAGGGCATCTGCAGGTTCTGCCTCTGGGAGGAACAAGCCCCAGCACCAGCACAGGCTGGGGGGACCTGCTGGAGCAGCTGTGAGGGGAAGGACCTGGGGGTGCTGCAGGGGGACAGGGTGACCAGGGGCTGACAGAGCGTCCTGGGGCCAGCAGGGCAGGGGGATCCTGGGGGGCATCGGGAGGAGCGTGGCCAGGGAGGGATCCTGCCCCTCTGCCCTGCCCAGCTGTGTCCTGTTCTGAGCTCCACAGTTCAAGAAAGACAAGGAGTTGCTGCAGAGGTCCAGCAGAGTCCATAAAGATGATTAAGAGCCTGGAGCATCTCTTATGAGGAGAGACTGTGGGAGCTGAGCCTGTTTAGTCTCAAGAAGAGAAGACTGAGAGGGGATCTCATCAATCCATATAAACACCTCAAAGGGGTGCTAAAGGATGGTGCCAGACTCTCTTCAATGGTGCCCAGTGATAGGATGAGCAGCAATGGCCATAAACTAAACCACAACAAGTTCCAGCTCAGCGTGAGGAAGAACTTCCTTCCCTGGAGGGGCAGAGCCCTGGAACAGCTGCCCAGGGAGGGCCTGGAGTGTCCCTGTCTGGAGCCATCCCAGCCCCACTGGGATGTCCCTGTGTCACTGGTGTCCCTGTGTCACCTGCTCCAGGTGGCCCTGATGGGCAGGGCTTGGGCTGGGTGAGCTCCAGAGGGCTCTTCCAACCCCACATATCCTGGGATTCTGTGAACTTGAGGAAACATTTCAGATATTGAGTAATCCCCCTCAGCTGCTACATATGTTTAAATTTAAATCTGTCTAAACACACACCTTCAAGCTATGAACAAAAGCAATGCAAGCCCTGTACTCATTTCTGTCCAAATAATGTTCATGTTCCTCCAAGCTCAAAAGAAGACCCCACTGTGCAGAAAATTAAGCAGAGGTGGGCAAAAGCCTGCATGGAGGTAGAGGCTAATAGGATGCATGCTTCAATTGGAATGACAGATCTGCAATGTCAGGCACTTCTTTTGCACAGAAACATGAATGACATACCTGTAGTACCAGGCACTTCTTTTGCATAGAAGTCAGTGACCCGCTGGAAAGCATGGCTGTACTCAAAATTGAGGTTTGCCATCCTCTCTATCCTAATTCTGTCATCCTGTAACCTGCAAAGAAAACAGATTTGACTTTCAGTTTTTTATGCTCCCTTCATGAAGAACACCAGAGGGGGCTACAAAGGTGCACTTTCTTTTATCTTTGCTTTGGTAAAAATGGAATGGGTGAAGAATTAAGAGTTGAGCTATTACAGTGGGTTGAGAACATTTCCAAGCATGGTGAGCTTTTTAAAATGTTTCTTCTAACCATTGCTAAACTGCAAATAAAGCAAACCCAACCAACAACAGCAAACAAGCCCAGAAGAGACTGCAAGAGGTTGTGTAGTACATCTGCAAGGTAGATACAAGCACGTTTTCAGTAATCATAACAAGTATTTGCCTTATCTCCTCTTAAAGACCTCTGAGGATTAAACACTCAAGCTATTCTCCTATGCCATCTAATATTTTATTATCCTTTGTCTTTAAGGACTTTGTTCCATGCTGTAGAACTAAAGGGCTTGATTTCTTTTAGTCTTTTTGCAGTCTAGGCAGCCAAGGACATTACTACTGATAACTACATGATAACTGATAATTACTACTGATAACTACTGATAACTACTGATTACTACTGATAAGTCCTGACAACCTCTCAGCAGCTCCTCCCAGTGTAACAGCACCAGCAAACGCAGCAAACTTTGCAAGATGCAACACATTTGCACTGGCTGTTTTTCCTACCTGGCTGCTGAAATTAAGAGTGGATGCTGCTTTATCATTTCAATTTGCAGAGCTGTTAATACAACATTAAACAGATATGCTGCTTAAAAAACCAGAACAAAACAAAAAGGGGACACGGTGCCCCTGCCACCTTTGAGCACAACCACACAGCTACAGAATTTTCACTGAGCCACAGCACAAGAGGAAGCTCCTGCAACAAGACACGTCTGTAAAAGCTGCTTGGTCTCAGAGCATTCACTCCCACAGCACCACGGGAGTGACTGATCCAGGTGCTTTGAGCCGATGTGAGAGGGACTGTGGAGGCATTACAGGATGCAAGTTAATCAATACCCCTTCTGCAGGGCTCTTCAGCCACACAGGAGAAAACAAACAGACAGGCTTTCTGCATTGCACTCAACATACTCCCACCTGACAGGATCAATGTGTCTCTGCAGCCCAGCTGTTAAAAATGAGAGCTAATTTCCACCACACATGTCCATCTAACCCGGACTTGTGCCAGCACATCCTCAGTGATCCTTCCCCTGCCTTAGTTTCAACTGGCTGATCCAATTAAGTTTTCAGTCTTTGCACCCCCTGGGAGTTTCCTCTCCCAGCCCTTCTCAGAATAAGCAAACATTCTTAAAGCAAAGGAAAATGCCAGCAGCACTCAGCTGTTCTCTTCTAGCACTTTCCTGCTTGCTCCAGCATCCATCCCTTCTGCTGAACCCACACGTGTTTCCCTGCAGCCCTGTGGCAAAACCACTGCAGCACAAACACAGCTTTTGTAAAGCTGTGTGATGTCTGTGGGTCAGCACAGCACTGACCTTCCTGGCTGAGGGACAGCAGGGCCCTTCTGCTTACCATGTGTCAGCATGGACTGAGAGACACCTTTTAAACCAAGATTTTATTTCTCATTTCTACCTGTGTTTTCAGAACACTGACTTCAGAAAAGCAAGGCTTAACAAGGTCTGCAGAGCTCATTTTTAGAACAAAAGTCAAACAGAGGAGGCTTTGAGGGGACATTTCACAGAATGGTTCGTGCCTCCTGTTTCTTTTCTAATGGTTAAACATTAATTGGTTCATTTTCCTTTCATGCATTTGTGATTTTCCTCTTTTTCTAACCAAATTTATCCAACTCCTTAGCAAAACTTTGGAAAATTATAGTTACAATCAATGTGGGTTGAGTGACATCACAGTATTTTTGTTTGTGAACTGTATGAATGGGAAATATTTAGACAACTCAGTGATCTATAAGGATCTTCACATATTTTAATATTTATATTCTAGATATGGCAACATCAAATATACATATGACACTTATCTGAAAGTATGCATCTGATATTCTAGATGAAAAGAAAAACTGAAAGTTACAGATTTAATGTATGGAAAAACCTGGATTTTTATCAAGATGTATGAAAACAGAGTTTGCTGCAGAAGGTTTCAAGTCTATCCTTTGTGAAGCAGGATGATCACCCAAAGGCCATTTTCCTGATTATAGACAGGAGTATATGTTGATGTTTATCTTCTCTCTGCAGCCACCAATGCCTATTTAAATCAGAAGTCAATTCTCCATCAGCTTTTGTAAACATCACTCCTGTCAGAACATCTAAATGAACTGCAGTTCAACTGACACAGTGTTTTCCCCATCTCCCTGCAAACAAGCAGTGCTCACAGAGCCAGGACACCAACAGGGCTCCTCAGTCATCAAACTCAGCCTCTCAAAGCTCCTTCACTTGCCCTGCCCAAGTCCTCCAGCACCTCCCTGCCCTGGACAGGGAGTGAGCAGGGACGCCTGGGGGTTTCCAGCTCTCAGCTGATGCCTCAGATGGGCCCACAGTGCCCCTGTGAGAATCCCCTGCTCCTCCTCACGCTGGGTTTGATGCAGAACTGCCTCTGCTGACAGGATGAGTTATGGAAGGAGCTCCAGGAGATGCCCATCAGCCACAGCTGAGCACATGAAATCAGTGTGCGCACAGACAGAGAGCAGCACAAAGGATGGGATCCCAGAAGACACACATTTACACACACACTTTGTCATCTTCACTTTGTGTGCACAACCTAACACGAGAGGTTAGAACATTCTTACCTATACTGCTCTATGATTCTGTTACTGAGGGACTAATTCATCTGCCACCCTGCTGGCAAAGTGAAAAAGGATCAACACTGCTGAGTTTAATTCCTCTATTTATCTGACAATTCACTGTATCCATTTAAAATTCATTGTTTACCAAGTGCTGCAGGAAAAATATTTAAAAGAGATCACTCCGTTTGGAGGCAAAGTCTCTTAAGGGAAACATTTATAAAAAATGCTAGAAGCTAAAAGAAAACAACCCAAATGAAACTAATTTACAGAAACTGACTCAAGATACCTAAAAAACAATAGAAGTTTTTATTAAGAATGAGCCTGCATGAAGCATGAGAGCTAACTGTGATTTGCTGAATAAAGCAGAAATCACTTCATTGCTGCTCTGCAGTTCACAATTAAACATGCACAAAGTGCATGAACACTAATTGAAAAACAAACAAACATGTCCAAACTAAGTTTTCTTAAAGCTCAGGAAGTCCTCCTAAGGAAACAAAATAACTTCAGAATTTTCCCTTTCAGCAACTATCCAGCTGCGCCCATTCTGCTTTAGGACACCCAAATGCAGAGGTGCAGGCACCACGATTTTACTGCAGAGGCCTGTATCACAACACAAGGATATCAATGATGCAGAATTTGGGAAGGTGTCTGCTTCTAAAATTCAGAGTGAAGTTTTTACTTCTGATGCTAAGCACAGACTGGTAAAGCGCAAATAATTAATTTTTTTTTCCTACACAATGTATTCAAACAGCTCTTTTCTCTGCACTTCTCACAGTTTATTCTGCTGGGATGACCAGCCTGTCACCATAGGGAAAAAATGCCAGCCCTGCCCAGCAGGGCAAGGCAATCTGAATGGATTAGCCCTTTCAGAAATCCAAGCACATCGTGTCATCTTCCCTTACTACCACACCTAGCAGTAATTGCATTTCCTTCCCTTGTCATCACTATCTTACCTTGGTTATCCAACTGCTTCTAGCTCAGGGGGCTGAGGTCTGTCTGGGGGAACTTTTCTGGTAAATCTTGGCTCCCACAGCTGCTCTGGAGAAGCCTCAGTGACACTTCCAAGCAGTTGCTCTTTTGGCACTGAGCACAGACATTTTTATCAGCACAGCTTTCTTCTCCTGTCAGAGTCAAGTACTTTGCCACATTTGCTCTGAGCAACCTTCAGATGGCAGAGATGCAGACTGTTGTTGCAAGAGAACAGCAGCACAGTTACCTTCTCTGAATACCTGATAGAAATCACTGCTGCCCATGGAAACCAAACTGAAATTACCACAGGGATGTGAGCAGTATGTTATACACAACCCATTGCCCCACCAGCTTCCAAAATGCCCCATCCCAAACCTCTCACGAATGATAGAAGCTGCTGAAAAGCCTAGAAGCAACTCTGACACACTTTTATATATATATACACACACATACACATATATGTGTATCTACATCCATATACATCTTATATACAAATATACATACACACACAAACACAGAGAAAAACTTGGGGAAACTCCTCAGTTGCCTTTTTCCACCCAAATTACCAACATTTCTCAACACATTTTCTGATTTTCTTAGGAAGAACTACATCTGAAAAGAACTCCAACCACATTGACACATTGGAGCCTGGAACCAAGGCATTTGGAGACAACATTCTTTTTGCTTTGGGAATTCAGAGACAGGAGCTGCCAGAGAAATGGACTGAGGAGGTTATGAAAAAAGCAAAGGGCAGAGGGTTGTGCAGGCTCTGTATGACACTGCATCCCTTCTGTGAGGGCAGAATTAAGTAGCACAGGACAAAACACAAGCATAGATGTACTGCAGCAGCTTCTGCATCCACAAATAGACACAAATCTTCTTCAGGCTCTTTCCATCTGCCTCTCTGGAGAAGGGATGAGACACATTGCACTCTATGGAAAGTCTTGGAAAGTAGAAAAGACAAAGAACTGCTAGGAAACTATTTATTAGCACCTAGAAAAAAATCAAGATGAGCAACAGTCAAAATGGAGTTGTTAAAAAATAATCCCATCACATCAATTTAATTTTCCTCAATTGCAGAGGAACAGTTTCTACAGACAGAGAAGATGCAGACTCTGTACTTGCTTGATCTCAGTGAGGTTACTGTACACAGTTTCACAGTTCTCATGACCGATCTACACAGAATGATTCACAAGGAAGTGCCTTTGCAGAATGGGTGCCAAACAAGCCGGAGAACAACACCCAGATGGCACCAGGGGCTCGAGAACAACACCCAGGATGGCACCAGGGGCTGGAGAACAACACCCAGGATGGCACCAGGAGCTGGAGAACAACACCCAGGATGGCACCAGGGGCTGGCTGTGCAGATGAGGTGTGTGCTCTGCAGAGCCCATCAGCTCAGCAGCACCCAGGGCTCCAGGTACCACTGGGGCAGTGCCAGAGGGGGCAGCTCCAGGCCACCCACACAGGGTGTGAGGCTGAGGTGCTGCAAAGAGTGTTACAACACCAGACTCAAAATCTGGCAGAGAAATTACCTAAAAAGCACAGGTTTTCTCCATCACATATGGCTGTGAACAAACAACACAGAGGGACAAACGAAGCCCCCACCTCTAATGTTGTAGTTCTTTCCATTCAACATCCCAAGCACAGAGTTTACTGCAAAATCACAGCATAGAGCAGCTCCTGCCCTGTGAGCAGCACTACTGACAGGGAACTTCAGTGCCTCATGCAGTGATCAGCTCAGACAACCCCTCAAAGTCAGCACAGCATGTGGCCCACACCTTCAGCAGTGTTGGAACCCTGAATTCTGAGAATTTCACTGTTTCTGCTTTAACAAGAAATACAAGATCCCCAGAAATACACCTCATTTGATCTTAAACCCTGGAAAAGACTTCCCCTGTAGTGTTATAACTTTGAAACTAATGTTGTATAGTTAAGGTTATGTGTCTAGGTGAATTAGGTAGAAATGTAGACATTTTGGTTTATGAAATACTAGTGTATTTCATATTATAATACTAGTGTCCAAAATGGAGGGTTTAGGTGTTGTTTTTCCTTTTTTACCTTTGTTACTTCCCCTTTCTTCTCCAAAAACTTGTGTTTTCTGCCATTGGTTCTAAAGTTCTGCAGTGTGGGATAAGAAGAACTGATTATTGGGTTTTTATTGAAAACATCCTATGCAACATCTCCCTAATTGGACAATCTGGGGTATAAATAATCTGGACGAGACGTGCTCGAGGCCATTTTGACCCTTGTTATTAACGACAAAGCACTTTGCTGTGCCGCCAAGTTATAGATAACACTTCATAAACATTTTGAGACTGAAGAAAATCTGAAGTATTTTTACCATGTCTTATCTCAAGTGTCTGTTAAAAGAACTCACAAAGAGAAGATTTGCCGTGGCAGGGGCTGAAATCTTTGGCCAGAATCACGGCACAGCAGTTTGTATTTTCCTCTGTGTTTTGCAGGAGCTATATAGAACATGATGCTGGAAGGTGCAGCTCACAGGGGCTTGGTCTCAACAGGAGCCTGCACCAAACTGCCATGGGATTGTCCTGCTCTTCCCCTCCACCTGCACCCTCCAGGGATGTGCCACAGGCAGGTTGCTGATCCAACTGCATGAGTTTGTCCCCAAAATCAACAGCTCCTCCATTCAGCATTATGCCAAACAGCAAAACTCTGTCTTCTTGCAGGGCTTCAAACAGATTAAACAAAACAAAAAAACAAGCCAAAACAACCAAAACCAGAAACAAATCAACAACAATGACAAAAATCAAACAGCAACAAAAGCCAACCAACCACAAACAAACAAACAAACACAGTAAGACCCCAAAACAAAACACAGGAAAACCCTGCCTAATACCTGCCATGCTACTGATGAACACTGATGAAATAATGCTCCCCTGTTACATCCCACCACGGCAAAATAGCTGTTCCTGAATCACAGCGGGAGTGAGGAGGGAGTGAGGACACAGATCCAGTCACTTGCTCATGGCAGCTTTGGATTATGCAGGTAAATGCAAGTATTCCTACATACCTGTATCTATACAGCAAAGATGGAAAATGCACTGGTGACAGAAATGAATGAAACTCCACATTTATGGTGTGGACCCTAAAATCAGACGTGGAAGGCTCCTCCCCATCTCCCTCTCCTGTACCTTGCCATGAAACACACATGCACCATACTGTGCTTTTGGGATCATTTTTGGTTTCTGAGCTCCCCTCTCCCCCTTTTAGTCCTCAAGGATGATCATTTTCTACCCCTGTGCCACTCAAGATTTTGCCAAGTAGAAAATAAAGTGTTAATGATGCGTGTTCCTTCCCATCAGACAGGGTCATTTTCTGTATTTTCTTCTAACATGGGCCTTAAACTTCATACAGCAAAGCACAGCTGGACAAGCAGACTTCATAAAGAGAGAATAATTACTCATTTAATTCAACAGCAGATCTTGTTATTGTGTCTGGTCTTAATTACTTTGCAGGTGCAGCTCTGTGCATGTCTACCTCACTGCACCCACTGAGTGCCACAGCATCTCTGATTCTGTGCTCTGCTGCTGCTCCCCACTGCTCCCTCTGCAATGGCTGGAGGCCTTCCTGGCCTGGGGCATTCTATGACAGGAAGAATTTGTGGTGGGAGCAGGGAAATACCATTTTTTGCTGGCTTAGCATGGTCAAATCACTCAGCAACAACAAAGGGAAAAAGATGGTGATGGTGGCAGGAGCAGAGCAGTCACGGAGGGGAAATGTGGGAAAAAGTGGTCACCAGACAGCTTGAGGAGCACTGGCTACGGTCTCAGGCTTGCACCACAGTGCTGCTGCAGCCCTCTGTGTGTCCAGAAGCTTTACTGCACTGTTGGCAGTGGCTCAGCAAGAACACTCACCCCGGCCCTGCTGCCTCCTGTCCCTGCAGGTGTTGCTGTGTTGCCCTGGTTTTTGCAGTCCTGGATGTTTTCATTTTTCTGTAGCTAGTTTCTCACAGTTTTCTCTGTAAACATGGCCATGTTATTGTAACTGTATCTTATCATTGCATTCCTTTCTCCTGGACACAGAACTTTGATGGACATTTCCTTTGACCACTGTAATTGAGGGAGGAAGAACTGATTTCCTCCAATGAACAGTGATTTCTAAATGGATATAAAAAATAAAGAAGGCGGGTCTTGCCCCCTTCCTTCCTTCTCTCTGATCCTGGTAACAGGTGTCTCTGGCTCTTCCTTTTGTGTCGATACTGCGACATTGCTGCTCTCAGTGCTGAACACGACTCTGATGGTCAGCGAGGGCCCCGGGGAGCAGGGCAGAGCCTTGCACCCCACACAGACCAGGGCTGAGGCTGGGCAGCCCCCAGGGCAGGCAGGAGCAGCCCCAGGCAGGTGATTTCTCTGAGCACAGAGGGCCAGCCCAGGCTCTGGCCCCGGGGATGTGGCACTGCAGCACCACGGAGGTGGTGCCAGGGCACAGCTCCCTGCCGGCACTGCTGCACCCCGCGACACTGCACACTCACAAACATTTCCCACTCGACCCTGAGATGTGCAGCAGCCACTTCTTTCTGAATTACCATGCTTTTTACAAAAAGGGCCTTGGAAAATAAAGTATAAAAACCAGCCACAGGTTGGCAGACAGAAAAGCTGAGTTCCGTGTTACACATTACGTAAGTAACAAATATTACCACCTTTCCTTGCATCATTTAGGAAAAAATAAACCTTGAAGTGCTTCAAGAATGTTACAAATAAATAAAAGCATGCCTAAAAGAAACCAAAGAGGTCAGGACAGGCAGAGCAAAGGAAAAGATGACAGAATAGCCTTGTAAGAATTAGTTTTGAAACTCTAACACGAAAGTGTGGACTACCACCTTGCAGTGAACAGCAGCGTTTCTCCTACTCCTTGGGAGCCCCAGAGCTCCATCAGTGTCCCACACACCCTCCCAAAGTGAAGGCACAGCCCTTGGTTTCACAAGCACACCTGTCGTCTGATCAAACTTCTCCTGACTGACAGGAACACGAAACGTTCCCATGTTCAACAGCAAAAACTTCTGAGCACAAAGCACTTTCCTGTCTCTCTTACAACATTTTTGCAAAGGCTTCCCCCCAGCAGGTCTCGCAGCTGTGACCATTGTGCCTCTGCCAAATCACTGCCGACTGCCACCAGCACTCACCACCACAGCACCTCTCCAGGACAAGGCTGATGGGGGAAACCTTCAGCAGAACATCTTATTCACAGGCACATCTTCCCCACCAGCAGCAGCAACAGTCTAAATTCAGCTTGAACAAAGTCAAGGCTCAATGCTTAATATTTCCCAACCATTTTAATTATCTCCCTTTCCCTTATGCTGTGTGTGAGCAGAAATCTCTAAGGCATTTTAATTTCAATATATTTGAAATGCCACTGGCCCTCGAATCAGTCCAAGCTTTGTGGATCACACACACACACACGCAAAACATTCAGTGCTTTGTCCAACAAAACAAAGCCGTTTCCTAAGTGAGGCTGTTTAATTAAAAATTAAAAGCAGATGGCTACAATACAATACTTTGGGAAAGAATCTTAAATTCAAGTTAATTACTTCTTTACAGGATTAAAGAGAACCCGAAGACAAAGCAGAATGCTGCAGAACGTAACAGCCACAGAAAATACACAATGGTTACAAAGAGGAGAGGATCCAGAGGAGGACAGAGGATTTGGGGTGTGGAGCATCCCTGAGCTGAGCAGAGACTGTGGGAGCTGGGCCTGCTCAGGCTGGAGAAGGGAAGGCTGAGAGGGGATCCCATCCATCCACACAAACATCTCCAGGGCTGGCAGGGGATGGTGCCAGGCTCTGCTCAGCGGGGACAGGGACAGGCTGAGGAGCAGGGGCCACAAACTAAACCACAACAAGTTCCAGCTCAGCGTGAGGAAGAACTTCCTTCCCTGGAGGGGCAGAGCCCTGGAACAGCTGCCCAGGGAGGGCCTGGAGTGTCCCTGTCTGGAGCCATCCCAGCCCCACTGGAGGTGTCCCTGTGTCACCTGCTCCAGGTGGCCCTGATGGGCAGGGCTTGGGCTGGGTGAGCTCCAGAGGGCCCTTCCAACCCCACATATCCTGGGATTCTGTTCCAAGGATTTCTGCTGAAGTGTGAATCACACTTGCCCAGGTAATTGGTACAGGGATGTTCTACAAGCACAGACCAACAGCATTAACAGGAAGCGGAATGGAAGTCACCATCAGCTTATAAAACATCATTGCCAATGATCATGTAAGAAATGATTGAGATGGTGACAGACAGAGTCCATCCATGTCTCTGTTTTAAACCAGTTTGAGCTGACCTCCCACACTGCTACCACTGCTCTACCTGCCAAGAACCGTCAGAAGCATAATCCCTGTTCTTTAATTAGCATAAGAATTGCTGTGGAAATTTACAAGCAGCACAGAATATCCAATACACACCTCACTGAGAAAGCACATTGCCTCCGCAGGCAGGAAGGCCATACCTGGATTTTCCACCCATCACTGCACTGAAATTATTTAAGTTCACAAAGAAACACTAAAACCTCAAACCCCCCCTCCAAAAAACTCCCCCCAAACCCAAACAAAACTAGTAAAAAAAAATCCACCCCACTGACTCCTTTTGATAAATACTTGTGCATTATATAAGTTTACAGAACAACTTAAAAAATTAATCAGAAAAAATAAAATCAATATTTGCCCTTAATACTTTGGTTTAATTTAAATATGGAAGGAAGATATACACATTACTGTGTTTTCAAACTAGGCTGATAGGTTATTACACATGGCACTCAGGCAGGAAACATACAATTGCTCTTTAATTCTCATTTATTCTAGCAAGTTATAATAGAAAGGAGAAAAAATCCAAAACATGTCTTCAGGATTTGGATAGTATTATACTAGGATAGTATTTTGCACAAGATTTGATATTCTGAATTACTACCATTGATAATTAAATTTATTCAAAGTAAGTATCTGATTTATATCCAGACCTGAAAGTTCTGGGTAGCTTCTCCTCTGGGTATTAACCATCATTAAAAAGAAATGTGGAAAATATATTCACCCAGGCTGCAGAGGAAAAGAAAACCAGCATAGTGACTGCAGTCCATCATGGGGGGGCTAAAACATATGTCAAGTGAGGACAGAGTAAGGAAACTGAATTTATTTGGCACGGATAAAGCTAAGAGGGCATCTTCCACCACCTAAGGAGCATTTAGAAAAGTCAAGAGCAGCTTCTGGTGAGAGGTGCACGATGAAAGGACAAAACCAAGCAGCCAGGAGGTGCACTCTTGCCCACAAGCCCAATTAAACACATCAGCAGGTGACACAGTGATGCTGGGGGCTTCCCTTCCTTGAGCATTTCCCAAACTGGACTAAACTGCAAGAAACCTGGGCTCCAGAAAGCTCATCCAAGCCAAATTTTCCCAAGATGTTGAGAAAAAAACTTATTCTAAGAAACTGTGTAAGTTATTAAGTACAATATAAAATGACTGCAGATTAATTGCGTAAGAACAAGAGCACATGGACTGGCTGCACAGCCTCTGCTCAAGCAGATTCTTCTGTGCCATAGAAAAGAGATGAGCACACAACACTCAATTTCCTGTTAACAACAGCCCACTGCTGGGATCTGAGATGGTGTGACACTGGGGTAACTGGTGCCAGAGCTGGTCTGTGCCCACACCATGGTCTCAGGTGATCTGCTCCAGCAAGGCCTTTCGCCACATCTCAGGAACTCAAGATCTGTGCTCTGAGCAGTGGATGCTCTTCGGAAAACTAAGGAATTTTCCGTGCAGGAATTCCCTGAACATGTTTTCTTGCAGACGACTGCAGCCATATATGAGACATGTTCTTCCCTGGGTGAACTTCATCTGCCACAGGAAGGGCAGAATGTACCATTGAAGCCAAATATCCAACCATATTTTTCAGCTGAAACTGTGGCACAAAGTCTCTTTTTTTTTTTCATTTTTGGCATATGTAACTTGCTGTTCAAATTTCATTCTTCTCTCACACCACTGACAACCACTTGAACTGACTCCAAAGGCACGGATGTGATACCTTATGTAACTACTTTATTTTTCCCTTTTTTCCCCTCCATTTGGAGGCTCAACAGTTGGGATTCTAACACATTCAAGTACCCTCTGCACTACAGAAATACAAATATTAAAGCCACAACAAGATCTTCCAGACGTCAGCATCTGCAGTTACAGACGTCATCGCAGGCCATAAAAAACCCCAAGTATTAAGCATCTCCATCCTGAAAATCAAAGCCACTGCTCTGAAGACGTTCAATAACCACTCTGAGTTTGCCTCTGCAGAGCCTTTTTACACTTTTCCAAGAAAGATCCAGCTGTGTGATGCTGCAGTGCATTGTCCCTAATGACCTTACAGCCGCATGAGGCTGGAAAATTTTATTACCCCTGATTTTCTCCCAGAAATGTCTCCATCTCAGCTCTCCAGCTATGATTAAAATAAAGACTCCCAATTCCAAACTCTCAGAGACACCCAGTGAGATGCTACCTTCAAATCTAAACAAAAAAAGGCAAAATTCTGCTCTAACCCCACTCCTTTTTTCTTCGATGTTCCTGGAGTTATTCTCCTTCAATGCTGTCAAACCATGGCAGTGCTTGTAACAAAACTCTTAATATTGGGGGAGGGAGCTGAATAGAACACCAAATCCAAATACAGAGTGAGCAAGAGCTCCTTAGGAAGTAATCTGAATTAAAGCAAATTAAAAAAAAAAGAGCAGGAACCTGTATTGCTACAGGTGTTAACTTGGTAATTAACACCGTTCTCATTCTCCACACCAAAACCAAAAGGCTTCAGGGTTTTGGTCATGTGCATTAACAGCATGGCTATTTTTAATAGTTCTACTTCAAACAGAAACATGTCTCTCTCACAATTAAAAAACACAAAGTCCTGCAAATGGTACACAAATCTTGGACTGAGGCTCCAAACCCAGCGAGCTCTGTGTCAAACCCCAGAAGGCCACACTGTTTCTGGAATGAGGAAGAAGCTGCTGAAGTTGGTCATGATTTGCCTTACACAGTGGAAAGTGCAGTTCTGACACAGCCTGTGGGAGCTGCCAGCCCCACTGCCCGCGGGGCACGTCCCAGGCAGCACAGACTGCCCGGGGCTCTGCGGCTCCCACAGCCCTCACCAAGGGAAACTGAACCGTGGGACAGCTCCAGAGGCCCTCCCTGCACCCAGGCAGTCGTTCCAGGCTTGGGAGGGAGCCCAGCAAAGCCCCTGGACACAGCAGACCCTCCCCAGGCAGCACCTGAACTCCCAGAGCAGCATCCACACCTCGCAGGCTGCGCAGCGCCCGGCGCCGCAACGCTCAGCCCCCGGGATAAAGGGCTTTGCCTGCTCTGTAATGATTGCAGTAGAGGCTGCTGGACAGAAAAGGGGAAACATCTGGCCAGTCAATTACACTTGTAATTAATGCCTGCTTTGATAAGCTGATACAGATTTAAGAGTCCATTAAATGTGATGAATTGAACTTGTTAATTTTTCAACAAATCATTTCAGGCTTTCCTGTGAGATGTACAATGATGCTTAAACACAGACTCATTTCTAATAGGTTAAATACAAAGAGTGTTCATAATTACATTCTATTTGAAATATTTTCATTTTATGCCACATTCCTGTAATTTGAGAGTGGGATATTTTAACCAGAAATGGCCACTTACCTTGATTTCCCATTCTGTGAAAAGCTAATACAAGTGAAAAAGCAAGGCAGCTGTTCTTCCCATGGGTTAATTTAGCACGTAACAAATAGATGCTGTGCACTATGTTTTCTTCCTTCTTTCCAAGAATTTACCATCTAGGAGCCAACTGCAAAAAGCTACTTAAATTATTTCACAAATGGAAAAAAATGCATTTGAAGGAAACAGGTGAAGGCAGCATGAGCCAAATGGCATGCTTTTAAGGAAAAGGAAATGAAAAAGCAGATCAGAAGTCAAAACTGAAATTCAATTTATCTCATGTTTGGGGCTGGCAATGGCTTACCTGTACTTTGGGGCTGGCAATGGCTTACCTCAAAATAAAATTTTAAGTAACACAAGCCTGCACATCATCTCTGTAGAAGTGAGCTGAAAACAGGGGTGGCAGAGTTCTGTGTTTGTTCTGACTGGGGTTTCTTAAATAAGTCAAAAATTGAAGAAAAAAGAAAAAAGTAGTATCCTAATTCTACAGGCAATGGATACTTACTCCAAATTTGTAACCCAAGACCCAAGGAAACCGAATAATAGATCTTCTATTAGTACCAACAAATTAAATGCTTACAACATTAGAGGGAAGAGAGGGACAAAGCTACAAAATGAAACTGAGTTATTCTGTCAGATGAAGGATTTTTGCCCACAAGACACGGGGCCTTCTTTTTGTTCAGTACCTGTGTTTCAAAACACAGGAGGCTGTTGGCACGATCTGTCTATGAAGAATGTTCCTAATGAAATCACAAGAATTTCTTTCATCTAGCTTAACATAAAGGGTACTGGTCTAGATTCTGCTCCTAGCCCATGATGAGCCAGAAGCACTTGAAAAGACATGCCTACTAATACATATTAATTCCTCAATATTTTTTAAATCCTTCATGTGTATGGGCTGCAATAGAAGGACTTCAGTTCCATGCTGAGTCCTCCCTCAACAGCCAACTTCAAATAGTACCCCTGTCAACTTGAGACAAATTCTCTGACTTCAAAAAACAATAAAAAAAAGGATTATGCTGAAATAAAGAGGTTTCTTGGTGTTTGTGTGTTTCTCTTTTTGATTTCTTACCACTTTCAGTTCTCTGTGAAGCCACAACAAATATGATCAATCGCAATGATCATATGAAAGGGGCTGTGGGGTCACAGACACAATTCCTCAACCCACCAGTACTGCTGCAAAGCTGCTGGTGAAACTCCATTCTGGGACTCCCTTCCCCAGTGCATTTCCAGTCAAACATGTTACTCTGCAATTAATAACACTTGATAATAGGCTAATTACATACCACAGGACGATTATTTGATAGAGTTGGTTGTTTCCACTCTGCCATGGTGCACAAAACTGCATCATGATTTTGAGTATTGAACAGCAGATTCCAAAATATGCGTTCCAAATTATAACTTAATTGAAGGTAATTACAACTGGATTTGACTATGATGGCTATGAAAGCATTTCTTTACTTAAGACAACCCAAGGGCAAGAGCATTCCAATTCTGGAGCCAGATCAGGTCTGTGGCCTGGCTCTGGCTGTGTCCGAAGATGGGCCATGTGTAATTTCTCACACGCAGACTGCTTCATCACACAGATGTATTTTCACCTAGATTAACTCAAAGCACCAACCCCAGAATTAAATTCCAGATGGAAACCAGTTTGGTTTCGTTCTCAAAGCCACAAGGAATAACAGGTGCACTGCATTTGCAATATATACAGAATGCTTTGTGGTGAGGCTTAACTTCTCCGCTTCAAGATGCAAACACGTGAGCTAACTGTTCAGATAATTAGAACAGCTTAACTGAGCAATTCATACTCTAAGTAAGGACTTTGGACAGCTACACAACAGTTCCCCTTAAACCAAAGGCTTCTTTTTTCCTCTTCCTAACTCACTTTGTCTCAAATGAATCATTTTGGGTTTGTTTTTGCATAACAAATACAACACTGCACTGGGAATGGATTGGATGGATGGACTGTTCAGTGGATAAGGATACAGCTGGATGGGCACATCCAGAGGGAAGCGGTCAAAGGGTCAGAGTCCCAATGGACAGAAGTGATCAGTGGTTAACAAGGCCGGGTGCTGGTGCTGCCCCTGGGCTGGATCCAGGCGGGGATGAGCAGAGGGAGCAGCCCTGGGAGCAGCCCTGGGGGTGCTGTGGGCGAGAGCCGGGACCCCAAACCCCTGTGCTGGGCTGAGCCCCAGCGTGGGCAGCAGGGCAGGGGGGATTCTGCCCCTCTGCCCCTGTGCTCAGCTGAGACCCCACCTGCAGAGCTGCCCCAGCCCTGGGCCCAGCACAGGGAGGAGCTGGAGCTGCTGCAGCCAGGCCAGAGGAGGCTCCAGGATGCTCAGAGGGATGGAGCAGCTCTGCTGGGAGGGAAGGCTGGCAGAGCTGGGAGGGTTCAGCCTGCAGAGGAGAAGCTCTGGGGTCACCTCACTGTGGCCTTGCAGGGCCTGAAGGGGACCTATAAGGAAGATGGGGATGAGTTTTCAGTAGGGTCTGTTGAGACAGGGCAAGGAGTGATGCTTTTAAACTACAAGAGGATAGATTTGGACAGGATATAAGGAAGGAGTATTTCAGCACGAGGGTGGTGAGGCCCTGGCACAGGCTGCCCAGGGGGAGCTGGTGAATGCCCCATCCCTGGAGACCTTCAAGGGCAGGGTGGACAGGGCTCTGACCCAGCTGGTCTGGCTGAAGCAGGCAGGTTGGACCAGATGGCCTATAAAGGTCCCTTCCAACACAAACTCTTCCATGAACACCACCTTGCTCTTCACAGTGTTCTCTTGGTTCTTCCTCAAGTCCTGGCAACAGCTTTGGTGCAAAGGACAATGCGCAGCCCAAAAGCAACAGAAGACATGCAGGGAGATGGCATGAGGCTGTCAGGAAGCTGTCCAGGCCAGCCACCCTTCCTGCCCACAACCCTGCAGCACCCAGTGAACGTGGGAGACGAGGCAGGGTGGAGGGGTCTGACCCCCCCAAGACACAGGAAACAGAAGGCAGAGACAGGAAAAGGTGGCAAAGACTCCGGAAAGCAGGAGCATAGCTGCAGAACAGGCACAAGGGATGGAGGGGCAGTTAACTCCCCCCTGACAGAAGTCAGCCAGACAGGCACAACATAAAACAGCAACACACTCAAGCATATCTGCCAGAAAATGTCTTTAGGTACATCCATCTCTCTGCAGAAAGTCCTTCACATAAACTGGAATTATCATACACAAAATCCTTTGGCATCCAAAAACACTGTACTGCTAAGTAATACAGTTAATTAGTACAGCAGTGATGTCAATTTCTCTATTAAGAGCTCAGAAAATATTCACACAAATTTTGAAAAAAAACCTTGAAGTAGGAACATCTAATAATCATTTGTACTATTCCAAATTCCCAAAGGAAGATTCCATGCCTAAGCACACGCTTCACAAGTCTAACTTACTGAAAGCCTCTTACCCATGCCACACATAGAAAAGAACATCCATTAAAAGAGACAAACATTGTCAGTCAAGCACAAAATTAGACTGTTAAAGACAGCCCCAAAGATAAACCTTGCTCCCTTCTGCAGTTCAGTAGACTGATGGCACAAAAAAACCCACTTCAGCTTCACTCTCTTCAAAATTAAGAAAACAAATATATTGTGGTTTATGGAAAATAAACCAATTCATGTCCCTTTTTTCTCCCCTAGCTCAGCAGGGGCTGGGAACCACGACTACAAGAGCATTACTGTCCTCACTCCAGTATCACTGCATGTCCAACATGCAGCCTCAGTCTCTCTCTCCTGCACTTGTCTCATTTACTGTCAGGATCAGTTTCAATCAGTTTGATTGAAACTGCTGAATTTCTAACCCCTGGCACTAGTGAGGGCAGGAAACGGGGGAAGAAGTAATGGCTGGGAACTTATCACATCCAAGGTATCCCTGATGCCTCTGTTTCACAGGGAAAGAGTTATGTCCTAAGTCAGCTTGAATAAATTACAAAAAAGAAGTCATTATTTTAAAAAAATGCCAGGACTTTAACAAATAAGCCAACATACACAGAGTGTTAAAAAGAGATTTAAACTTGCACAACAGTTTTAAGAGCTTCTCCATTTGAATATGTGAAAAGTCACAGTATATGAACATATATTGAGAGAAAAAAACAACATCATAAGCAGAGAGGACAAAAAAAAGTACAGTAACTTACATGTCACCTCCTACAGCTTCTGATATATCCTGTAATACTAAATCAAATAGTTGCCCAAACATAAAAGCAAAAGTTTTAAGGTTTTACTTATCCTGCTTTTTTGTAAGGCAGGATTTTTTTTCTAAGTTAACCTCTTAACAACAAGAAACTGGATATCAAAATCAAGATTCAATCATACTTCATTTAATAATTTCTAGCTCAGAGCAGGGGAGGGAAATTCAAATCCATGAATATTACTAATCAGTGCAAAAATTGCAGAAATACAGCTGCTGAACACAGCATGTTTTCCATGCTGGTTGCAGTCACATGAAAAATAATAATGCACCTTTGAACCAGCTGTGAGTCTGGGGAAGCTCACCAGGGCTTTTGCCTGCAGGAACTTACAAAATCACAAGGGCTGGGCAAGGCCAGGCCTGCAAAGGCCAGCTGTGCAATGTGAACATTTTTTATCTGATTTATCATCCTGGCTAAGAAAAGTGCTCTGCACTGCATTCTGGACACAGGGCTTTGCACTGCCTCTTCATGGCCCTGCAGCAACCACTCCACGTGCATGGTGGGGCAGAAATTGCACCCAGAGGCTGTCCCAGGCTGTGATGGGCAGGCAGGCAGGGCACACAAACACACTTCACCACTTCTCAGGTGAGATTCAACGCCCACACTGCAGTGCCACCAAGACAACAACCAGTGGCACTACTGAGAACAGCAACGCTTCATGGCTGGAACAGGAACAACTCAACAACTCTTCTGGGTTATTACACCAGGTGATGGGACTGCCATGGGGCTTTTCCCTGCCCATTCACCAGGACAGAGCTCTGAGATGACCCACTCCAGCAGCTGGGCTGCCCAGGCCACGAGCTGGATTCTCAGCAGTGCAGAACACCTCTGTGGTCAGTAAACATCCGGGCACTGAGGCATTTGGGGTTTGTACTTGCAGAAAGCAGCTCATGTGCTGGTTTTGTACTTTAGCTTTTTCTTCCCTGCTGCAAATCCACTGCTTGCAGCTCCCATTTACACAAAACATTATCGAGATGTTTGTCACAGCTTGCCTTTCACTTAAAAATCCATGGACATACGACAAGCTATAAAACCATGAAACCACTGTTTTTTAATGACCACCAGCCCTTTGAACACTCTCTACTCCTCTGCAATTTAATCTGCAGTACTGTTTACTCTCACTGGAACCCTTTAGGGTCTTTGTTTTTGTCACTACAAGACTTCCTGTCCTTGCTCACCAACAACCCTCAGGAGCTGAGCTGTGTAAATAAATGCACACAATTGCTTATACCAAAAAAAATTGCTCAACATTAACTGTATGAATGCACCCTCTGATCTCAGCAACCACCGGCCACATAGAAAGACCCTCAAAATTAAAAGCATTTTATATGCATTTACAAGAGTGAGTTATTCCAGCTGAGTTTCTACTTGACTGATGCCATGAGGCCCTAGCTCTCTCCATGAGAGCAATCAGCAGTGAACAGCACTACTGACCAAATGTAATAAACCCACTGTAGCTCACTCGAAGGGACCATGACAGCACTGAAACTGGAGAGGAACACACCTGTGGAGCCAAGCAGGTACCCGAGAGACCACACTGACACAGCTAAAGGCACAGGCCACTGCTAAACCAGAGGGCTATCAGCACTGCACTTAGCAGAAAGAGCTTGAGACCATTCTTGCAGACGTCCTGAAACACAAATTTAAAAGGCCTGTGTTGCAGATAATAACAGAGCATCAGCTACCTGAGAGATTCCATCATGCCTTGAGAGGGAGGACAGTTTTAGTTCTCCTCGGGTTTGAAGGAGAAGGGAATTTCAGGGACTAAACTCCAAGCCAAAGACTACTGCAGCAGTCAGGAGAGAGCAAAAACCTGACTACCACATCCAGAATATTCATTATACAGGGGAACAAGCTGCAGACTACCTGCAGCCTGAACAAAGCAGTGCAGACTGGGGTGGAATGCCTTGGGTTACAAGTGAAGTGGTTGTGATCAATGTGTTTTTACATGGTGTCCAAGAAAGCTACAGAATGAAACTGCACACACTGGGCAAATGGAAAAATTGTTTAACAAGCAACATGGGGCACTCCTAAGATGAGCTGAATTCTTCAATGCAACAAGAAAGGGGCACATGAGAAGAGCAGAAATATCCAAGAGGAGCCTCAAAGACAATGTCAGACAACCAACACAGGCCAGATTTTAAAGCAGGGAACATGTTAAGGAGGGTGGGTGCTGACCCTTGACTAGGATGAACTTGGAGTACAAAACACAGCATTCCTCTGAAAAAATACATATATTTTCTGAAGGCAAGACTTCTTTCTTTGTTTTCTAGAAAGAAGGAAACCAAAACCATGGAAAGATATTGCTCCAAGCAGGTCAGCACGTGCCAACAGATGTCACTCACAATTTGGGAACGGGACAGTACCCAGCAGAACAGCTCATCCTGAACCAATCTTTGTAGCCTAAGTCTAATACAAGCTTTGCTTTTGAGGGAAGACTCTTCACTGACCTCCAGTTCAGTATCCTCGAAGAGTATTTTCTAGTCATTAAATCTGCCCTAGAACAGTAGAGAATAAAACAAAAAACCCTCACAGAAACTGAAGGGAAGCACAGGACTTTCAACCCTGTCAGTGTAGCTGGGCACTGGACCAGCTGAGGGCTGCTCTCATAAAGCTTCAGTGCTTTACCTGGGCTCAACATTTTATTTTATTCTTTTAGTAAGCACAAGCACAGTCTTCGTGCTGGGGGAGCCCCAGGGCACATCACCTCAGTCACTCAGTGCCACATTCTAATATGCAACATCCAACACCAAATCATCCCTGGTGCAATCCTTACTTGACACAGGAAGAGCAGAAAGATCTCCTCTCTGCTCTCCTCTTTTCTCTCTTTTCTCCTCCTCTTCTCCCTTCTCTCCTCTCCTCTCTTCCCCTCCTCCCTAAGCTCTGCACCTCCTGGGACTATTTTTCTCTCTTGCCTTTATCCTGTTTTTATCATTTCAGTGTTTTCCTGCTGCATCCCTAACACACAAAGAGATGAAGAGCCTTCTTGAACACAAGATCTAGTTCTCATGGTTTTTGGTAGAACGGTCTTCACAAAATTACAGAAATAAAACTTTTCCCAGCTAATGTAAGATTCTCAACAAGAGGTTTCAGAAGAGAGCTGGCAAGGAATGAAACCACCAGCTGCTGGGCCAGTAACCAAACCTGAACACTGCAGACATCTCCATATGCATTAAAATGAAATCACTGCCTGTAACAAAGAAATGGTGCAAAAACTGGAGCCTAATTAAAAGCACAAGAAACCAGCACAGTGGAATCACTTAAATAACTACGAAATACTTCAGGGCCCTCTAGTGGTTTAATCTTTGGTACGAGGAAAAAAATCCATGAAGAATTGTTCTTTAAATCACGCTACTTAAGTCTATTGCAATAATGTGTTCTATTTCTATCACTCTAATGTAATTAAGGGCATGTAGGCTGGAAAGCTGCCTAGCAAATTACCAGAAAGGTGAAAAAACTACAAATTAACACCTGTTCACAAAATCAGGTAATAGCTGACATTTTTGTCTTCATGAAAACAAGACGTTACTCATTAGCATTTTTAACTGTGCACAACCAAAAAAAAAAAAAAGCAAAGAAAAAGAAAACAAATACAACCACTCTCCCAAACCTGCATCAGAATGACTATTTCGTTCAAAATTGAAATGTCAGGCTATAAAGTAGCTCTCTACAGTCCAAAACTGCATGGTTAAAAAAAAACCGTGAAAAACTGAAATTTTCTAAAAAAAAATGCATCTGCAAGATTTCACCTCCTATGTTCACAGGATTGATTCACCCTTCATCTGTCACCCTATAAATTACATCCTGTTCTGGCTTTATTACACAGCAAAACTGATAGAGAAAACAGGTAACAAATTTCCTCTTGAAATACACCAAGAGAACTCAAAACAAAGAGAGCATCAGTCACAATACTTCCATGCCTGCACCCAAGCTCAGGATAGTGCAACAAGACAAACTGGATGAAATACCAGTTGCAAAGGTTTTCTGTACTTCTCTACATTAATAGAAAAATAAGTTTCATGTCTTTCAGAGACCCTAAAACTAAGACAAACAGGAAAAAGGGGCACATAACTCCTCTCAGACCTGAAAGTAAGTGCATGAGCTTGGAAATTATTCCAGCAGGTCCTGTGATCAGGAGTGGTAGCAGGACTATGACAGCTCCAATGTTGAGTGCACACAGCTTTCCCAGACCAGAGACAGAAGCCATGAACTTCAGTCTAAATACAAGGCAGGAACGAGCACCCAGAACTTGGAGGGATTTGGGAGTTTTCAGCCCAGCAGCAAACTCCAGCCACCCCAGGCAGGGCCATCGCAGAACCGCACACCCACGCCTGCCTCGGGATCCAAGCTCCATCGAGAGCTGTGGGAACAACCAAACCCCTGCAGAACTCACCTCATGGAGGTTATACTGTGGATGAGCTTTTCAGATTGCTCTGACAAGCGGGATGGAAGGATTATCTCCACTGGCTGCAGGCGCAGGACGCGACTCTCCAGCTCCGAGCGAGAAGCGCAGTCCCGGAAACTGTCAAAAATTACTTCTCCTGTGGTGGGCTGGATCGCCTGCCAAGCAACAGAACAGTAAAGAAAAAAAAAAATACATATACACATTGGATATTTACATTTTCAGGGGGTGATTCAGTGGCTCAAATTGTTAAGCCAGGAAGAAAATCTACAGTGAACAGTGCAAAACTATGCAGCACCCCCACACAGAATGACAGCAGCAGATCAAAAACCTGACTTTGTTTTTTTCAAATCCATGATACAGTAATAACTTCAAAAAACTGACACAATTTTGTCTTGGTAAGTGGCAACACTATCTTATAAATGTAAATGTGCTCTTGTTGTTACCTGTCCATCCCTGTTCCATTTGTAATACCAGACAAATCTACTAACTGAAGTCTGTGAAATGCACATGTAATTCAAACTGGAATCTGAACACTTGCTTGTGTTGTTCTGCCCCAGCTGCTGTGTGACATTCAAACACAAGCACAATCAAGACAGTTTTTAATTTATTCATTACCAGCTGACTGGGCTTCAGTTATCACCATGTTTTGCTGGTTAAACAGTCCTGGTATTAATCTTCACCATAAAAGACAACACAAATCTGAAGTGTAAATGGTAAAAAATCCTATGTCTCTTCCTCTACAGAAGAGTATTTTGTAGAGGAGAAAATACTCACAAGCTCTAAAATATTGACCCAGAAAATGTTGAAACTTCAAAGTTTGTAAAGCATCTGAACTAACCATTTCCCTGTACTTGGTTAGAATACAAATATGCTTTCAAGTGAAAGCAAAAACCAGTTTGACAAATATTCAACTATCAATTCCATACCTCTTCTGCATTTCTCAAATATAAAGCCATCACAGTTCACACATAGATATCCTACCTAAAGTGCCCCTTTTTTACAAAAAACAAAAATTAATTCCTACTCCCCCATAAAATAAAATCCAAAAGACAGAACAGTCATGAATTTAGGAAGGTAGTAATTTACCTCCAAAAACCACAAAACAACCCCACACAAACCCTGAAATACTGACTCCCTGAGAAACTAACTTACCATCATGCCTGTAACAATGTCAGCTTTCTTCCTGTCTTTCAGGTTCTCTCCATTTTCACAAATACAGAGGAGGAAGTTATCAGGGACATCTGCTGTTACCTCTTCAACATCTACAGAATCATCCAGCTTCAGCAAAGGGTTCACATGTAACAAATGTTAAAAGAAACAGTGCAGAGATTTGGGTGGATTATTTACCAATCCTTCTAGATCTAAGTCTTCTACTCTCAGACATTAACCTAACAATCTTTTTAGCACCTAGTATCTAGTCAGTTAGTTTGAGAAATTAAATTTAGAAACATAAGGTAGAGGAAAACAAAAAATGGAAGGAAAGAAATCAAATTCACTGGTTAAAAGCTGTTTGTATCTCATTTTCCCATTTTCTAGGCAAGACCTGCAGGACACTGCAGATTTGGTATGTCCAGTCTCTGACTTCAGAAAGCAACTGCAGTAAACACAACAAACCCACAGCCCCAAAGAGATGACAGTGTTTGTAAAGCCAGCAAGATGTTTTACCACCACATAAAATAAAAGGAACTTTATTTCCTGCTGCCACTCTAATGCCAGCCAGCAGCTGCTCATGTTCCACACAGGTGGTAACACTAGAACCAAGGCCTCTCCAAAGGTTAGTCTGAAACCAAGTGCACTTGAAAAGGATATCTTCTCCAATAAGTGTAGACTTAGTGTAGAGGGCAGTCAGCTTACGGCTGAAGAGAGAGCTCTTATTGTCTCCAGCAGCTTTCAGCGCTGCAGTTTCCATTTGTTTTATTACTCCAACCTACAGGCAAGCAAAACAGAAACAAAGTGAGATCTCTGGTAATAAATCATTACTTTTATTATTATATATATCTGGCAATCTTTTAAGATTTGCAAACAACAAATTAATTCAAACTGGAATACATCATCAACAGAAAGGGCTCTCACACCAATCCTATTAATGAGATTATAAGGCACTACTTTTCCTGACATTTTTTCTACCCCAACTGCCCTCTCAACTTCTGTCCGTGCTTCTTGTCCTATTTTGAAACAGTTTAGCTAGAAGTCACTGCTTATCAGAGAATGGTTGCTGCATCCCATTTAGAATCAACAAGTCTTTCTCTTGGAAAAAGAAGCAGAAAAAGAGAAAGCCACAAGAACTACAGGGACCCAGAACAGGAAGGAACAGGAAAAAAAAAATGGGCCAGAATATGAAAAGCAAGGATGTGAGGAATAACAAAAGAGAAGGAGGATATGTACAATTCACCTTATTAAAACCAAAAATTTCATACAGAAATACTGAGAAAAATAATTGTTCCGGAACCATTCCTGAAAAAACGAAGATACTTCTCTGAATCTACTCAAGAGTCACAACACCCCCAGCACAGACAGACTGAAACAAAGGGAAGCTGGCCATTTCTATTGCAGGGACCAGTGGTAACGAGCTGCCCACTTGTCAGCTGACAGGAGGTTCTGGTACAAGAAGTGCAAGTCCTGGCAGTGGCACTCTGTGCTCAGGCTGACAGAGAGAGGGGTCACCTTGTGTCCCTTGGCTACGAGGCGGCGCACGTGCACGAACAGCCGGTGGCTGGGGATGCTGGCAGTCATGAAGTTGTGATCCAGGTGACAGTAAATGTTCAGTTCTCTAGCTGCAATCTGCCAAGTGCAACAAGAGCCAGCCAACAGGTCAGAAAGTAACTTAAGAAGGTAAGGAGCTTATCTCTATGACAACAGTGATGCACTACTACAACTAAAAGCTCAGTGAGAAAGGGAAAACATTCCAGGAGAAATCCTGGAGGGGCCCCTCCACCTCCCTGTCAGGGCATTGCCATAAACAGGGGATTCACTGTCACAGGCTCCAGGTGTCAGGTTTTAAGGTTGCACCTTGATCTTTACCACTGTGAGGTAAACCACCCACACTGCTCACACAGAGTCTGAAACGCAGCTCAACAAAAGGTCAAACGATTTTCACACCACTGAAAACACAGCAGGAATTGAGGGATCCAGTTTGTGGTCATGAGGATGGGATTAACCTGGACAATTAACTAAAATACTGAAACACCAATATCCAACAGCAGAGCAAACTAAATACTTTATCAGAAAGAGTAACAACACACACTGAAATGTGACATTACCACGTGTGATTTGTCTTTTTGCCCCTTGGCAGAAAGGCAGGTGTTCACTGCCTAGAGAATGTGGCGTTAAGCAGGACCTGCAGGCAAAGACTGACCTGTCGATCTGGATGGCATATTGCTATTTCAGGACTGCAAGTACACCAGCAAATGAGCAGACAAATTACACAGCACAAGTATGATGGGGAAAATGAATTCCCAGTAACCAAGCAACGTTCCTCACTGGTCTCAAGGGTGGAAATAGCACCAAACGAAGCTTGGTAGCAAAGACTTTGGGACAGGTCATAAGACAAAGCATTAAGAAACACTTAGGAACTGTCACTTTAAGATAATGTTTGTTATAAAGTCCTCTCCAGGTCCTACAGATCTGGCAGGTGTAGGTGCCACATCTGAACATGATTCACCACTTGCTCCACTGTCTTTCAAACTGAAATACCCCTAACATCAGATATTCCATAGTACAGTTCTGAGCCATGACATGTGATTCATCTCTGAAAGTTTTTCAGCTTGAACTCTGACAAATGATTCTTCTAGGAATTCACCTTAAATTCTCAACATACAAGACAGCAAGCATTACTATATGATTACAAAGTAATAAATGCCATTTTGGCAAAATACAGATGTGTAATGGACAGTCCTCAATTTCAGCATGCAGAGATTTTTCATCCTGATTTCAAGTAACAAAACAGATCAAAAAAACTCCCACAAACCTTACGCCCCCAAAGAAGTCTCCCTTCTGGAAGTGGCCATAGAGCAAGTAAGACACCAGCATCATGCAAGCAACTTTCCATAACCCCGGAAAAAATTACCTCTGCATCTTCTCCAAAGAACCGATACTTGTATCCACATTCCACACATAAAACTGCATCTTTATACTTTTTCTTCATTTCTATGAATTGGAGTTCTAGTGGAGTGTAAATGCTTTTGGTTCTTTTATTAAGATTTGTATCTGAAGCGTTTTGGGTACTTTCAAAAGACTTAAGAGATGCAGAAAACTGACTAAGATTACACTGTAACTCCTCCTGTAAAGAAAAGATTGAAAAGCATAGTTAGGAATCAACAAACAAATCAACTGCCCCTGCAGACCTTGGCTTACAGTGACCACAGAGCTAAAGACTGTTCTTGCATTAAAGAACCCCCAAAGCTGCAGCAGAACTACTGAAATAGGATCTACAGAATACAGTATACTCGGAATTAAAAGCAATTATAAAGTCCCAGTTAGCTGACTTGCTTTACAGCAGTGCTCAGACACCTCAGCTGAAAGCAGAGCCCTACTAAATCACAAGTTTTCACAGCATAGAGCAAGACAATGCAGGCTGCAAATACTGGGCAGTGTGGACTTGCCACATATCAAAATAAGGATGAATTCCTGCTCCAGGTGAGAAACTCCAGCAGGGAACGATCAATGATGTGCCAAAAATCCACAGTACACCAGGAAATAAAACAATTTGAGTCTCAGTTCCCTGTCTGAATCACCAAAACCCTAACCCTTCTCCAGTCTGCACTTCCTACATAAGTTCAGAAAACTTCCCAAAAGAATTTAAACACAGAAAATCTATACTACAGTTTATAAAACCTTAACCATTACAGGCTTTGAGACTACTCTTTCTGCAGTTTATCATTTACAATGAGATCATGCAGCCTATTCTTGCCAAGCAACTTCAGCTCTACAGCTCTGTGTTGTTCTGCCTTGTCAGCAGGGTGATGGGTTCAGAAGTGCAGAGACAAACACTGCAAAGGTGTATTTCACATATAGAAACGTTCCTCCTCACTTATATCACAATAGCCAATACAGATCGTATTGGTTAAAAAGAACTACAAAGAAAACACCCTGCACGAATATTTAAGGCATATTACTATTCAAAACACAACTTATCAGGCTGTGCTATTAATTCTGTATCTGCAAATAAACCAATTAAACTCCCATTTCTACCAAATGGCTGTTCAGATTACAAGGAACGAAGTGAGCAGACTGTTTAGCAGCAATAGTGACTCAGGAAAAACACAGAGAGAGCTTAAACCACAGTTTGGGTCACGGGAATGTAAAGAGTGCAGTCAGAGAACAGCTGGGGGAAAAGAACACTTGGCTGTAACTGCAAAGTGCCCACAACTGCACACCACGGAGCAAGAGAACACAGCCCTGCACAAACAGAGCTGCACCCAGAGCCTGGGTGTCCTCAGGAGCTCAGATGTCTCTGCTGCAAAACCCTCAGCCCAAGGACCTGGTGGTCTGCGACCCACGGTCCGCGCCAGCCACGCAGGACGACCTTGTCTCATTTTACAGGAAATTGTTGTAACAAAGCACGTGGAATAAGGTCTTGAAAGAAGGCAAAAGGAGTAAAAACAGACTTGACAGCCGAACTGTTGAGATGGCCATTAGTTAGCAGCTCGAGGAAGGTTACTAAGAAAAACAAAAGACACAAACACCTGAAAGGAGCCATGCCAAGGAAGGCAGGAAACAGTTTCCTGTGTTGTCCAGCTGACCACAGCTTCACAACCCCAATCCCTCACAACAGAAGTCTCTTGCCATGAGCTGTTCACCTCAGCATTTTGATCCCACCCTCACACAAAGCAGACACCCCCAGTTGAAGGTCACCACCCTCAGACAGGGAAGGTTAAACTCAACTGTTCAGCCTTTAACACAACCTCCCTCCCTCAAAGAGTCACATGGAAAACTCCATCAAGGGGCAGGAGCCACAGTAAGACATGAGATGACTTCTAGGACCTGAATACTTCAAACTGAGCAGGCTGACCCCCAAACCCACCAATTAACTAGTGTTAACAAGCCCCATAATTAAAGGGGAAGCAAAGTACTATTACTCCACTCAAGTGTCTTGACTTGCACCATGCATATCATGGTAATTCTTCATGTGAGCAACCCCTGTCTTCTGCAGATGAAAAAGTAGTGACACCTGTAGTAATGAGATTTACCAGCAACCGGATGCAGCTACATCTCAGTGATGATTCTAAACAACATTTTTGCAAAGAAAGCCTGCTAAAAATGTGACAGCCCACATCAGAACTGGTACAACTGAGAGCAAGCTGAGCAAAGTGCCACACTGAACATGTGTTATTAGGATATTACAGCTTCACTCAGGGTCACAAGATCACTGCCAGTGTTTCCACTCCCTCACTGTGCTGTTTGCCAATGGTATCACTGAACAGCTACAAGAGGCATCCTGCTCACCATGCAAGGAGGAAAACATTCACACTCAAACACATCTATGGGGCTCTGCTGCACCACTTCGTGTCAGAACACATAAACTTTGAAGGAAGCTTGTGCTAAAACTGATATAGTTTTAAACCATAACAAGCAATCTACACACCGCAGGACCAAAGCTCTGCGTACCTTCTGTGCAACCTTCAGGCCAGTGTCCCAAGAGGAAGGAGGATTTTTCAATTCTGAGCCTCTCCCCGTAATTCTGGGACATTTTCCCGAACTCAGAGATTCCTTCTCCTGAAAGCCATCCTCCCGGACTCTGGTACACTGCTGGTTTGAATCACTGCAGAATTCTCTCAGTCTGTCCAGAGTTTGCAAACAGATGCGGGACTTTTCATGCTTCTGAGGCTCCTCTTCAGTAAAAGCACCCAACAAAAACATATTAGCAACTTATCTTCTAGAAAAGAATATCTGTTATAGTAACATCAGAAAGTACAGAACACAACCATTTTGCTCCACCTCTCTCCTCCCTACACTCCTTCTCCTCTCCCACTGCAGCATTTCTGCCAGCCTGACAGAACCATGCACGTAACCAGCTTGGTTAACTTCCTTGGAAAACCAATATTCCTCATTTGTGTGCTTCTTTCTGTGTGGGCAAAGATGTATGATTATTTTTTGGACTGACAACTGCACAGCCACAAAGTTAGCCAAGAATATCGGGAATAAAGTGGAATTTTTTTCAGTACATTTTTTAAGCAGACAGTATTGCTGCTTGAGAGTGTCCTAGTGATACTTCAAATCATCACACCCACAAATTTAACACAGTTCCCACTTTGAAATTTAAGAGGCTGATTCTTTTTATTGAAATGTAATTAACTTTATATTCTCTGGTTGGTTTTTATCTTAGTTTATCTGCCAGTTTATCTGGCATTGTCTTATTAAATTTCGGTTCAAAGCCAGATGGAACTCAGGCATCTCCGGGGCTCCACAGCAAGAGTCCTGCATTAGAACTATTTGCTCTGAGGTACCTTCAGGCACACCAGCCACAGGCCAGGCTCCACAGAGCTGTCAGGTGTCAGTCATGCTTCAGAACAGGTCTAAGACTCTTAAACCAACACAGGAAGGGAAACTGCAGCATTTCTGCCTGAACCTCTGCACTTCCCTGGCTTAAGAACCTGGTAAAGCTGAGTCAGATGAAGGGGATTTGCAGAGTAACTCTGGAGCAAGGCTCAAATGCCCAGTTTCTGAGCCACAGAAAGGTGCTCATCGTGTCTCTTCAAAGATGTAGAACACCCAAGAGGTGCTTCTTAAAGTAACTGCCAAAACACTTCTTTACATTTGACAATGAGAAACTATTTACTGGCTGTCAACACTTGGAGGTTTGTTTACAGACAACTCACTTCCATCCTGAGTCTTCAGGGGCTTACAGATCTCTTCTAGAGTGATTTGCCGTGCCTTGGTCTTCTTTTCACAGGGTTCATTGCTTTCTGTTGGTGTGCTCCTTTTCGTGCCAAATTCAGAAGCCTGAAACATAAATTAAACTAAGAAATGCATTCACTCTTTGCTGTCCTCTGAAAGACAATAACACAACCAAGGATTTCACAAAGAGTTAATGTAAAATAGTCCAACATCCCACCCTTGCAAGTGTTCAAGGCCAGGCTGGAGGGGCTTGGACTGACCTGCTCCTTAGATGTCTTTTGACACATGCACTTTGAATACTATGTAAACAGGAAATTCACCAACCAGTGCTGTTTCATGGCTGAACTCTTTCAAAAAGTTCGACTGAATATGAAGAAGTAGCTGACAACTCCAATGAAACACTTTGCAGAGAAGCACACAACAGGTGCTTTCAGCCACTTGCATCCACATTTCATATGGTAATTTCAGGTGGTTTACCTGGAGAATTTCAATGTCTTTAGAACGAAGCAGGAACTCCAGCCTCACAAATGAAGCCCAAAACCTCTACACATGCACTGCCCACACGAGTAGCAGCTTCCAAGTCCGCTGCTAAATACCACCAAATTAACACTAATTAGGAAGCGTTTTCTGTGTAGGCAGAAAGCTGCAATCACACCTTTCAAAAAATATTTGGAACAAAGGTAACCAAAAAAGCTGACGTGAGTCACAGGCAAAAAATCCAAATGCCCTTCCAGGCCCAGAAGGGTCTGGAAACAACAAACTGAGACTGGGAGACTGGAAAACACAAACCCAGAATGAAATCCAGCTGCTGAGAGACAGACACTTTTTCCCAGTGGTGACACAGAGAGGATCTGCATCACTGCAGGCTCTTTTGGCCTTGCACCTGGCAGCACTCAGACCTGGAGTTGCCTGTGCTCCATCCCCTGGGCCAGGAGCTCAGCCCACTGCACGCCACAGCTGCTGCTGCCCCCAGAATGGGATTCATTCCCGTGAGCCACAAGCCCACAGGGACACCCTGGAGAGAGACAGGGAGTGTTCTGTCAGCGCTGGGCAGGCCTGGGGGCTGCGGTGCCCACAGCTCCAGCAGCCCCTGCCCTTTCTGTGCCATTCCCCACACACAGCTCCGGAGTCGGGAGCTGCCCACGCCCAGCCCCTCTCCCAGGAGCGATCCGTCCTGTCCACCCAGCCGTGTGCCCCCGGCCACCCCCGCAGCAGCTCAGGGAAGGCTCTGCACCTGGGCCGGGTCTTTCTGGCCTGCCTGGTACTGTCATGAACACAGCTCTGCTACAGGACATGGACCTTGAGTACTTTGCCCAGTTACCACACACTGACACACATCAACATCTTGATTTACATCCTGAAAACTTGCCAGCTGCAGGATGTCTTTGACTAAGGCCTCCAGCTGCTGCCTGTTCACGGCTCAGGTCTCATTTCTTGCTGATCAGTCTCAGAAGTACACAAACAGCAAACATCAGAGAACATCCTGACTTCAGATAATCTCAACATACTCCACATTTTGCAAACCAGAAAGTGTAACACGCCGGAGGTCCAACACCGGAGTGACATGGACCAACACCCTGGCCTTGCTCAGCTCACCAAACCCCTGTCAAGCTCCAGCTCCTACAAAACAGGTACACCCTCAATCACAGAATCCCAGAATAACTGGGGCTGGAAAGAACCTCTGGAACTCATCCATCCCAACCTCCTGCCCATCAGGGCCACCTGGAGCAGGTGACACAGGGACACCTCCAGTGGGGCTGGGATGGCTCCAGACAGGGACACTCCAGGCCCTCCCTGGGCAGCTGTTCCAGGGCTCTGCCCCTCCAGGGAAGGAAGTTCTTCCTCACGCTGAGCTGGAACTTGTTGTGGTTTAGTTTGTGGCCCCTGCTCCTCAGCCTGTCCCTGTCCCCGCTGAGCAGAGCCTGGCACCATCCCCTGCCAGCCCTGGAGATGTTTGTGTGGATGGATGGGATCCCCTCTCAGCCTTCCCTTCTCCAGCCTGAGCAGGCCCAGCTCCCGCAGTCTCTGCTCAGCTCAGGTCTCTCAGAGATGCTCCACACCCCAAATCCTCTCCGTGTCTTTCCTGCCAGGCTCCCGCAGTGCGCGGGTACCGGTGCCCGGTGTCACAGATGGCCCAGCCGGTACTCGCAGCCCGGCCTGCGGCGGCCCCGGGGCTGTCCTGCTGCGCCCGTGCCCGGACGCGGGACAACCCCGGGGTGCCGGGCCCC
>VZRZ01001157.1:902364-922471 GCA_013398175.1 Climacteris rufus
GGGGGGATGCGCTGGGAGGCGGGAAAGCGGCGGCGTGGAGGGACCGGGGCCGTGGGGCTGTGTGGGCGGCTTCTCTCTCCCGCCGTGGCCGTGGGCTGTCGCTCATGCCCTGGCCGTGGGCTATCGCTCATGCTGTAGTCGTGGGCTATCGCTTATGCCGTGGCCGTGGGCTATCGCTCATGCCGTGGCCGTGGGCTATCGTTCATACCGTGGCCGTGGGCTATCGCTCATGCCGTGGCCGTGGGCTATCGTTCATACCGTGGCCGTGGGCTATCGCTCATGCCAGCACAGCCGGCGGCCAAAGGTCGCGGCACCGGCCCAGGCCCCGTCCAGCCGCCCCTCCCCCGGCTCGGGCAACCCTTCCGTCGTTTGTTGCAATTTGAGAAATTGATAAAAAAACTTAGAAATTGGAGACGTTGTTGTTAACCGCGCCGTAACGCCGTTGGTGCTTCCCCGGCAGGAACGAGTACAAGTACTTCCAGAGAATGACGAGCACGGCCCGCGTGGAAGGTACGGGCGGCAGCCGACACCGCACACACGGGCTCGGCATCCCGGCCCGGCCCGGCCCTGAGGGGCACAGCACAGGGTCAGTCACGTAGTTCAGAGGAGGTGGAGGTGATCTGTAATAAAAACAAATTTCAACACCTTCTTTCACCAGTAGAGAATAAAACTTACCTCAAGTTTACCTAAAAGGTTTTAACGTGAAACTTGAAGTAAAAAATGGAAAGGTTTTCACAAGCGGGTTGCTTAGCAGAGGGTTGTGTTTTCAGGCTGCATTAGCTTATCTAAGCTGTTTGCTGTAGCTCGGCCTTGGCCCGAGGGACACCCCCTGGCCCCGGTCACTGCTCCGTGGCTGCGGGGCTGAGTTCATGCTCCTGATAAAACTCACTTCTGGTCAGCTTAGTATGTTCACTTGTTTTGATTAGGTGACTTATTCCATTTTCTGACTTGGACATCTGTCCCACAACCCACAGGAATAGTCTAATCTCATTTTAAAACAGCCCTAAATAAAGGATTTTACTTATGTTTGGCGACCTTATACATACAAACAAAAGACAGAACACAATTGACCATTTATAGTCTTTTTAGATGTCTGCAAGGTGCACCTGGCACAAATAACCTGTGATAAAAAAAAATGTTTAAAATAAAATTAAAATGAAAACTTTTGCTCCATCCTGCCTGCAGATCTTTTGATAAGCTGTGACTTTAGATGGTAGGCTGGTACATTGCTTCATAACCACACTTCTTAATGGATTATGCTGCCATAAATCTTCACACCAGGGATGTTCACCATTGCCTCTGTTGACTCTCAACCTGGAAACAATGTGGAAAGAGTGTTGTTTTTATTTCTCTGACAACATCATTTCTTCATAAAGAGAAACATTTATTTCCTTAGCAGCTTATATGTAAGAGGTAATCAGGTTATGAATGCTTGGGTTTGGTCAGAAATAGTATTTATGGGTAAATGTTGGAGTATTATTGAACGCCTGTAGCACTTGGGCTTTAGATTTAATTTGAGTCATTCTTCTGTTAAAAATAATTGTGAGTTTATAAATCTTTGTGAGACTGGTTCAGTGTCAGCTGCCTGCCCGGGCTGTGAGCCCACAAACAGGCTCCTCTCTGCAGGTGACTGATCTGAGAGCTGGGGCCTGAGCTTGTGCTTTGGTCAGCTGTTGAAAAGGGGTTTGGAAGGGCAAGGGAGGGTCCCTCAGAGTCACTAAACAATAAGTTCAAATAAATTCTCTCTTACTCAGGTAAACAGAATGCAGTGATAATGGGTAAAAAAACGTGGTTCTCCATTCCTGAGAAGAACCGTCCTCTAAAGGACAGAATTAATATCGTGCTCAGCAGGGAGCTCAAGTAAGTGTGACATGTAAGGGCCCTGTAAAACAAATAGAAACCTGCACCAAAAAATTATCTGTAGCATTACAACTCACAGTGGTTTCAAATGTACCATTTTGATACCTGCTTGGAAAGCATTTGTGCTTTTGGTTCTGAGTGTTATAACTACTTTGCCTTCAATATTTAATTTTTTAGAATTCATTCACAAGGTAATTGTCATTACTTTGCATCATAAGTACTCCTAGTAGCTCTACTCACAAACCATTTGACCATTTTCCATAATGTTTCTGACTCATGTGTTTAACTGTGTTTCTCTAGTTCCTGCTTAGATTGGTGGCTCTAAATCCATTTTTTGGAAGTTTATTTTTGTTACAATTTGTGGATGAACTGTCCTTTTCCAGAGCTCTCTTCTTGAATGCATCACCCACAGTTACCCAAACATTCTCGAATAAAAATGTCCACTTAGAGTGGTTTATTGCTTTGGAGGATGTTGGTGGATTTGCAGGTGAATATGTGGGTGGACAGGAAATATTGGCGTTTCAGCTAGTTTTATTGAATGACATATTAACTTTCTGGAGTTCAAGTAAAAATCTGCATTTAATTTCTACATTATCCGTATTATCTAAATTTATAGATTGTGCTTATATTGTAGATACATAAATGTCTCAGTTTTGCTTTTTTACAACAAGTTACAAAATTTCAGGGTTGTAATTTCTAATGCCTCCTAATTTATGGTTCAGCTGTGATCTGTTGAACAATCCTGCAGTCAGGTGAGACTTCAAACACAATTGGCCAATCCCAGGCACTTCAAAGTCATTAACTCAAGGGAAACATGTAGTTATTCCTTAATTCAGCAAATCGCATTGTATGTCTGGATTGTATTGATGATCATGATGAATGGTCCTTTACTGATTTAATAATAAAACTTTGTTTTTTGCAGGGAAACCCCGAAAGGAGTACATTACCTTTCCAAAAGTCTGGATGATGCTTTAGCTCTTCTGGATTCACCAGAGTTAAAAAGTAAGGTGGACATGGTTTGGATCGTTGGAGGCACTTCAGTGTACAAGGTACATTTAACCTACTCCTGAATTACTCGTTTTCTGTGGGGAGATGAGGGTGAAGTTCCTGTTACTTGTGCTTTAGGAACTGCTTTCCCTGCACATGACCAGCAAACTGCAGTGATTGCAACAGAACAGCTCTTGGAGAGTAAGATTTCATCTTTCAAGTTTAGAATACCTGTCCAAATAACTGAACATTGCTCTTGCTAGTGGGCCAGTGTGACACAGCTGTGTTTTTGAGGGCTTTTCTTAAATATCTGAATTGCCAGGTTTTTCACACAAAGCCCACATTGTTATGTTTGTTTTACTGAGATTGCAGAGTGACCCTGCAAAGGACATGAGAAGGAAAATTGCTCCAACGTTTTTAGCCAGAGTATGATACTTTATACACGTAAATGGCTAGGAAAATAGGATTTGTAGAGAGTTGGTCATGGTGTCAGTAATAACAGGAGATGATCACACATTGAAAGGTCGCGCTCACTCTGCTTTCCCATCCAGCAACACTCCTACTGCTCCTACTCCCTGGGTCAAGAATTGTAAACAAATCCTTTGTAATAGTGCAGCAGCAGTGCTGCTGTCCTTGACTCCTGACAAGGAGGCTGGGAGATACACTCCACTTGTTGTTTGGCACTTGGCTGTTACATGTGTGATGGCAGGGCCATCATGCACCTGGCACAAAGCTGGGGTTGGTGCTATGCCTTGGGTTTGGGGTAGGAAAATGCCTTTTCTGGTATTTCTTGCCTTTGCAGTTTGTGCCTTTCATGATCCTCTTCTCTTTGCCTGAGGAAATGCACCTTTTGCTGTAAAAACAGTGAAGTAGTTAGATATTGCTGAGATGGTAAGAAAAATGAGGTGCATATGCAAATAGCAGTGTTGTTCCTCTAATCACAAGTTTTCTAATCACTTGTGTGTGTGTGTGTGTGTGTGTGTGGTGAAGTCCATACATTTGATGTGCAAATCCATTCGGTCTGTTACCAGGTGTTATCCCAAAGAGGTAACCTGCCCTGCACTGTCAGCCATGGCAATGCCCTTCCCCTGCAGAGGGTTTCTGGAGACAGCTTCTCTTCTCAGAGGGCACAGCTGCCCCACGGCAGCCAGAGCCGGGCTGTGGCACTGCCCAGGCCCTGCAGGATGCAGCACTATCCCTTCCCTGCCACGGCCACGGGCTGGCCTCCTGCTGCAAAGACTCACTGCTTCTGCTGCTTCTTCCAAGAGTCTGCCTGTCTTGGAGGCTTCTGTTTTAACTATTTTTCCAGTGTCTGGCTGATATTTGGGAGAAAATAATGCCTTTTTTTGACTATTACTGATCAATACTTAGATTGTAAATTGGCAGTATTGGTCAAGAGTAGTTTGGAATGTGCTATTTGTGCTGGTCAGTACAAGGGAATATGTCTTAAAGTCATAGCAGACCTGGTTACCCTGGATATGGAAAAGAATTCAGAGAGCTGGGAATGTCCATTCAGGAGAAGAGAAGGCTCCAGGAAGACCTCAGAGCCCCTTCCAGTGCCTAAAGGGGCTCCAAGAGAGCTGGAAAGGGACTTTGGACAAGAGGCTGGAGGGACAGGACCCAGGGAATGGCTTCCCAGTGCCAGAGGGCAGGGTCAGATGGGATATTGGGAAGGAATTGTTCCCTGGGTGGGTGGGGAGGCCCTGGCACAGGGTGCCCAGAGAAGCTGTGGCTGCCCCTGGATCCCTGGCAGTGCCCAAGGCCAGGCTGGATGGGGCTGGAGCAGCCTGGGACAGTGGAAAGTGTCCCTGCCCATGGCAGGGGGTTAGAACAGGATGAAATTTAAGGTTCTGTCCAACCCAAACCCTTCTGTGATTCTAAAATTTCAGCTGTTTCCCCCTTTCAGGCATCTACTCAGAACATTTCAAAAGAAAGTGCAGTTCATGAGAAAGAAGTCTGACAGTTTTATACAGATGCCTGCATTCAAGCTAGCTTTGTGATGTTAATTGAAAGGCTTTGATGCAAACCACGCACCTCTGCCAAAACTGCAGGTAGTATTTTTAGTGCCTTTTGTGTGCTGGGAGGCTTGTGGTGCTGGTTCACTCCCTGGTTCTGGCCCTCGAGTCTCTCGTAGCTGTTGGAGCTTATCAGATGTGTTACTGGAGCACGTTTTCTGGCTTGGTTTCATCCCCAAGATATTTAGTTCATGGATATCAAACCTGCTCCCAGGTTCAGCTCAAGCCTGGTGAGTGGGAGCAGTTGGAAGATTCATAAACAGTTGGGCTGGAATGATGTCAGGAGTCTTTTCCAACCACAGAGATGCTACAATTCTGTGGTTTCAAACCCACCTTCTGTTCTGAGACAATGATGCACTCTGTGTGGAGGTATTGTCTCTTAAACTGAGAGGCTCAAGTCGTGGCCTTGACTCTGAAAAACAGTGCTACCTGTTCATCCTGGGGGGACCAGAGACTCACAGAAAGCTTTACATTGGAAAGGACTGAAAAGCTCATCTCATTCCAAATCTCCTGCTGTGGGCAGGGACACCTTCCACTAGCCCAGGTTACTGTATTCCACTTGGTATAATTTCTATCAGTCTCTTTTAACTGCATTTAAACCGTGTGGTTTAGACTGGTCAAAAACAGCACTGAGGTTGCACTAGGAATAGGAACTGTAAGTCTGGCACATCCCGAAATATTAAATAGGGTCTTCTTAAAAAAAAACAAGAAACCGAAAAACAGCAAAGCAAACAAACAAAACCAACAACACACACCGACAAAAAAGCACTGCACCCAGGTGTCAGCTCCCTTCTGTGGGTGGCATGGGTTTATGTCAGCATTCCACCAGCTCAGCACTGTGTGTCCTCTAATTTCTCCACTGTCCCAAAAAAGTGGTGAAACCGATGGAGGGGGCTGGATTGAATAGAGAGGAACTACTGTAGTCCCCAGGGAAATGGCAGAGTTGTGATGCAGCTCCTTTGCCACCCTGCCAGGTTGTCAGCAGTGTTTCACTGGGGCAGTCAGAGTCCAGTGCTTGCTGCAGAGGCTCCTCTGGAGGCTCCACGCGTGGAGGGTTCCGTGTTCGATACAGAATGTGCTTCTCTGAAGTCTTGTGATGTGAAGTGACCATCAGAGAACACCGAGGCCCAGGTGTTCCTAGAGCAGTAGGAGCTGTACCCCAGGGCCAGAGGTGGTGGGGAGGTCTGTGGGGCAGGGTTTGGCCCCGTGACCATAACCAGGTCAGGCACAGCCTTGGGATGAGCAGGCAGGGCCATGGGCACGGGCTAAGGCTGGCCCAGGGTGTCAGCCAGTGGCTGATTCAATTATGTCCTGAAATCCCAACACAGGGGAAGCTTTCACGGAGCAGAACAGAGCAAGTGAAGTGGAAAAGTGTGTTCTCCTTGCCCATTGCACACTCACTGCCAGGCACTGGGCATTCCCAGCTGCTGAGCAGCAATATGTGGCCTGAAAGCAGCTTGAGCCTGCTGCTCTTCCCCAAGTTTTTCCTGTCTGCTGTTTACTGTTCATGGGCCACCTACACACGGAGACCCCAGAGCTAGTCTGGCAAACTGAGGAAGTATTTGCACTTCTTTTATGAACCTGGGTACAGTGACACAGCTGGTTGGTTCACCCAAGTAATGAAACCATTTACCTAGAACAGAGGTCACCATCTGGTCTCCTGTAGGTTAAATTCAACTTTCTTTGGAACACCTGTGGTCAGTCCCTCCCTGTGCTCTTCCCTGGCCTGTTGTGGTGGTAGAGAGCTATTGATGAAGCTCAGTTTCCACAGAGTTGGATAGGAAGTTGATTTATTCTTCCACCACAAAGCAGAAGTATCTGTTTTGTTTCCAGAACACGTGTTTTTATTTGTGAAGCAAATTGTTGTTCTTCTGTCATTTTGCAGGTGAAAGTGTCTCTTCTTACCTGCCTGTGCTTACTTAAGCAGAGAGAAATACTGGTATTTAGGTACAAACTGGATGGGCAGAGATGCTGTTGGATGCTTGTGTGCTGTGACTTACCCCTTTCATTTTTGACTGTTCTCTAGTAGAGCAGCTTTTCTACAAATTAACCTCTCAGCAGTGGTAACAATTAATTTTATTGGATTCCAGTTGTTATTACTTTGTTCCTGTGCTTGCTGAAGTAGTACCTAATAGCCTGCTGCATGGTGAGTCACCTTCCACAAAGAGCATTATTCAATGGCAGTTTTAGGGAAAGGGAGGCACAGCTGCAAGTTTCTCAAAAATATATTGTAACCAGCCCCAGTGTAGCTTTTAGTGGGTTATTTTAATGCCCACAGGGTCTGGAAGAGGAGCCTTTTTTTGGTCTCAAGACGATAAGTCTCTTCTTAGCTCCTGAATTCGTTAGTGAAAAGGTCCTCTAGCAAGTGTAGTCTTAAACATTTTCATCCAAGGAGCTGGGAAACATTGTCAAAAACTTTGAGCAGGTGTTACCATTTTGTCACAATCCAGAGATCGAACCCTGAAGTTAAACTAATGGGTAATTTGATCTCTGGAATTGCAACTAATGCAGACTAAAAATACAATACAAATCCCTAGTAGTGATACTAATTAAACATCAGAACAAATTACCTTGAGGTGTGGGCATCTCCAACACCTAAACCTTCCTGTCTCTCTAATAGGTGTGATTCAGAAATTGCTTGTTATGACTGGGCCTACTGTTCCTTTCTTCTCACAGGGCTATTCAATTTTTTTTCTTAACTTCTGCCAGATACCCCAGGCTCTGAGAACAGGTATTGCTGCCACTTACCAGGTGGAACTGACACTGGCAAAATTATCCCTCCAGAAAGTGCTCTTCAGCAGAGTCTAAAACAGGAGGTTCAGAGTGTAATTTTCACGGCTTTGCTAAAAGCCTGTGATACATAAAACCGTGACTGAGTTTGTATTGTTTATAAAGGCAGCGATGGAGAAGCCAGTTCATCACCGATTGTTTGTGACAAGAATCTTGAAGGAATTTGAAAGTGACACGTTTTTTCCAGAAATTGACTATAAAGACTACAAGCTTCTCTCAGAGTAAGTACCAAAATGAATACGAGGCTTGTCTTCAGAATAATCTGATTTGAATGTTTAAGGATTCATGTTGGTTTGAGTTAGAGGTTAATTTTTCCCCAGAATCATACTGTGCTTACAACCTGGAATTGCACCACACTCTGCACAGAGGTGCTTGGAACTTGCTGTGTTCTTCAGCTTTCATGTAATCTTTACAGTAAAGAATTGTATATGTCAGTTTGCTTCAAAATTAGCTTTTTCTTACTGTTTCCTAGTTTAGAATTACTCACACATTTACTAAGCTTTGTAGTTCTCAGTATGTTGTTAGTAAATAATATTTAGCCTCTGAATGTCTTTGATACATTGCCAAAGACAAATTAGATGGGTTTGAGCAGGGAGGCTTGAGCTTTATAGCTTTCTAAGGTTATTTCTTTTCTCTAAAGAAAATTACTTCTTCCTAACCAATGTAGTAGGAAAAGGGTGGAGAAAAACTTACAGTTTCCACCATCCACTGTTGTCTTGTCTATTTTATCTTTGTCATATTCCAGTTGTGCTTTTATGACCACTCCAACAAGATTGCATCCAAAAGGCACTAAGGAGGCAGCAAAAATTCAGACACCTGCCTCAGGAACCAGGAAGGACAGGAAGTGTTCCTCTTCCTGCAGCTCTTGTTTTGGCTCCCAGCTGGTTACAGACCAGCAGTGGAGGAAATAGAAAGTGTGAGCAGTCAAACTCTTTGCAGGGGGCCCAGGAAGGGAGTAGCACAGCTCTGGGGGAGCAGGGGCAGGGGCAGGGGCAGGGAGGACGCATGCAGGGCAGACAAGGTGGGTGGGGAGGATGAGTCACCTCCAATTCCAATATATTCAGAACTACTCTATGCTTATTTGAGCATCCAGAGATCTGACCCAAAGCTCCCTCTCTCCCTCTTGGCTGTTCCTCAGGTATACATTATTTTTGGCCAACATACTGAAATGGACATTTGGTGTTAGAACATGATTTTGTAAAATAGCAGGTCATTTCCTCACTGAAGTGGAAACCTGATGATGCCAAACCTTACCAAATAAAATTTAAAATGTATCTCTCCCTCAAAGTCAGTATTACTCATACAAAACCCTTGTTCTTTCACCGGGAGATGAAAAGCTTTTTGAAAGTATCTATTAATAAGAAGTGGTTTAGAAAATCTGGGATATAGAGGAACGCCTTCTATGGTAGCAGTCAGCTACTTTAGTAATCTGTTCCTGACTTGTAAAAAACCTTGTCCTTCGCATTTCCGCAAAACCAGCTTAGGAAAAGCAAGGCAGGAAAACAAACCAAAGTGTTTGATATCTCTTCTTCCTTGGCAGACATTTTGAGTAACACATTGGACACTTTAATAAAAATTGGGGATTTTTTGATAAAGCCAAAAATGAAGCTCAGAGAATGCTTTCTTGCTATAAAAGGTGTGTGTATAAATTGTGGATAGTAGTTAATATGATTCCTAAAAGCAGTGTACCTGTTCTAAAGACACTGTTTTCATTTCCTTTTCCAAACAACTTGCTTTTCTAGTTGATTGGATAAATTACAGGTGAATCAAAATGATATTCTTATCTACTTGTTGGCTTTTGCTTTTTCTTCTCCTCTCTCCCCAGGTACCCAGGTGTCCCTGTTGATATCCAAGAAGAGAATGGGATCCAGTACAAATTTGAAGTGTATGAAAAAGCTGTTGTGGCACACTGAGGCATTCTGTACTCCTGTGTAAGGCAGGCATTTAAAATCATGATGTTTTACTGAGTGTAAACATATATTAAACTTTTGAAGAAATTGTGCCTGACAGTAAAATACCTCCCTAGTGACTGGTTCTGAAAACCACCCCTGACCCTCTGAAGGTGCACCCTGTGGTGGGAAGGTGGCCTGCAGCATGGCAGAGGTAGATCTGAGCAATTCCACAGCAAAGGTTGCATGAGACCTCGCATTGATCCTGCAATCCCTGCCAGGATCCCTGACAATTCCATGAGTAATGAAAGGCATTAGACTGTGTCAGAGCATTTCTACTGAAACAGAGGTTTTTAGTGTGTCCTCATTCCGTAAGTCCAGCACTGAGACAGCATCATTCCTCCCAGGTTTGACTGGGATGTTGTGTACATTTATAACAGCCTCTAAAATGTACTGGTGTAGAGGAAAGGGTAAGCAAGCCCAGCAGGGGAAGGGGAGTCTGGAAGGCTCAGGCAGCAGCTGAGGGATGCACTGGTCCTTCTGTCACCCCAGCCTGGGTCCCCACAGGATCACCAGTGCTGCCACCAAACCTGCTCCGGCGGGGCTCCTCTCCCCGTGGGGCCACAGCTCCTGCAGGAGCCTGCTCCAGCACGGGCTTCCCATGGGATCACAGCCTCCCTCGAGACTCTGCTGCCCTGTCCCTGGGCTCCTCCAGGCTGCAGGTGGGTCTGTGCTCCCCTGGGCTGCTGGGCACTCTCAGCTCCAGCCCCTGGAGCACCTGCTCCCCTCGCCTCCTGCACTGCCTGGGGGCTGCAGGGCTGCTCTGCTCTCCCATTCTCACTCCTCTCCCCACAGCTGCTGTTCCCCACAGGTCTTTCCCCACCTTCTTGGCTCTGTTACCCCAGAGGTGCCAGCATCACTGCTGGGCTCAGCCTTGGCCAGCAGGTCTGTCCTGGAGCGGGTGGCCTTGGTCCCCTGGGACACGGGGAAAGCTTCCAGCAGCTTCTCACAGAAGCCACCCCTGCAGCCCCTCTGCTCCCAAAACCCAGCACCATCTGGTAAAGAAGCCTTAATGTTTCCCTGACTTCACACCCGTGTGAAGCCTTTGGTGCTCTTGTAAACAGCCACTGTGTCGGTTTGACCACAGCCACTTCTCAGTGGAAGAAAATACACATTGATTTCTTTAAGTCTGTGCTCCTAAGTCCCTGCCAAGCATTATCAGTAAAGATGCAGTTCATCTGTCAGTGGGATTTTTAATAGTCTATGTGACAAATACGGATTATAAGCAATAGTGGAGTAGTCCTGCTTCATCTTTATTACATATAGTTAAATATAAAATATTGAATATATTAAATCAACTAGTATAATAATTTGAATAAGTGTTCCCTTAGAATATCAGCTCTGAGCACCCCTTGAATTTTCCATGGCACTTTACAAGACCTGGCTGATAAAAAACATAATTTTTGCAGCATCTGCTCAGAGTTGTCTCAGTTTTCTCTGTTTCCTCTGAAACTGCAAGCACTTCCCCGTATTGATCTTCTTGTTCCATGTGCACTGGTGTTCCATCGATCGATAAAAACAAGTTTATGCTTACATAATGCAGCAAGAAGTCTGCACAGTTCTAAATTGACGGCACATTGTTGAAGGGGAGGAAAGAGACTGTTACCAGGGAGATGTCATGGGTTTTTTAAATACAAGTCACAGTGACCCTGGCAAGAGAATAACCTCCCAAAAGTGTTTAAAACATACCTGTTATAGGTCAGTGTTGAAAGCTCTGACACTTTGCAAAGTACTGTGTTTAGGATAACTGACATTTATTAAAAATGGGAGAAAAGGCTTCATGCAATATTGGCTGAGGCCAACATACATTACAGAATTTCTGCCTAGGCACAGAGATATGGTTCACTGGGGCCAGGGTGTTTTGTAGAATCATTTCAGTTTCAAAGAACTTTTAACTTGGATGCAAAAACAAGCCTGCTGAGAACATAAGTGGTCACTCCTGATTCTTTGTGGACTCCGTTAGTCCTCTCCGGATTTAACTATGTCCTTTGTCAGATACAACAACAAATTAAGTTCATTTACGTTTTGTGGAAATGGAACTTCTGAGTTTTTTACTTGAAACTTTCCAGAACATAATGATGTTCCTTCAGCGTGGCTTTCTGCCACAAAGATGCTTGTTGGTTTGGTTTGGTTTTCAGTGGGAACGCTGCATTTGGACAGCACCTTTTGTACCACAGCTTTTCACTGTACAGAGCCCTGTCGAGAAGGATGAAAATGCGATTGACTGCAGTGAGGCTGGACCCAAACTCAACGTGTTCACCCCAGTGACCACCACTCTGAGGCTAAAGGCTCACTGTTTGAGGATGGGTGGGCAGCAGGGTGTGAGTCTGTGCGCTCAGCAAGCACATGCAGACTGTTTGCTGTCGGGTGTATTGTGAGGATGGTTACCTGGCACCTGTTACCTCCCCAAGGTAAAAATAAATCTCTTATATTATGGCTTGAAGAAAAAAAAAAAAACCTGTGTTCCAAATACATCTTCCCCATGTTTTGTTTACTCCTGTACCTCATTGATGAATGATTCCTTGAAAAGCCATAGATTCTCATTATGTCTAATACAGGGGAAAATGTCATGTTTTTACCCAGTTCCATGCAGCTAAGTGCAATGAATAGCATCATGAGTGACAGTGTAATTACCAATCACCAAGAAAAGTCTAGTACAGGTATAATTTAATCCCCTTCATTCATGCTTTCCGGGGAACAAACTGTTCCAAACATATTAAAATTTTAATTTTTAAGGATAATACTAGTTTTAACAAGGTAGCTAAAACCGGAGGGTCTGCATAAAAGGTGAAAAACAAACCATAAATATTTTTGTTGCTTGTCTATTACTCATTATCTCTTATCAGACAGTGGACAGCGATTTCCATTTAGCCGTAGAAAGCTGATGTTTTCAGTAATGTTAGAGCCACGGTGTATTCAAGGTCAGAGCTGGGAACATTCCAACAACAAACCTCTGTCATGGACAGCAATCCATGGAAAAGAAAGGTACGCTCTGAAAAATAAGTTAGCTAATTCAGCAAATAAAATACTATTAGTATTTTTACAGAAGAGCGGGGGAAAAACAGGAAGAGGAAAATGGCACTGATTGTCTTATTCAGGTTATATGAGAGCACTGGTAGCACTTGACATGAGATGTAATGGGGAACAGACAATCATGTTGTCTTCATCAGACAACAGCTAATTTGCTGATGACTTAAACCTAAACGCAAACTTACCCTGAGTAGTTTAAAAGTTATGCAAACAGAAGAAGGTGGGAGCAGGCAGAGGCAGCAGCTGACTTGGAGACAGGAGAAGCGGAGGGAAGGATTGTTAATCGGGATAGAATGTTCGGTGAGTGGAGGTGACGGATGAGGCGACAGAGCTGGGTTAAGTACCGAACTGAGAGATGCCTCCCTTGTGATTCAGGTGTGCATTGGCTGCTGTCTCTGCTTGCCCTGGAGGGCTGTAGGAATGAAGCCAACCAAGTTAGGGCAGCCTGGCTGGAAAGTCTGAAGAGCCGGGTCCTGAAACAGAAGAGTGGAAGTGGAGAAAGAGAGCTGAGAAGAGGAAATTGATGTTTTTAGAAAGACACATAGTTTACCGTGTTACTTTGCCCGGTAGCTCTAATTACTACAGAAAACACTTTGAGAGTGCTGTGGGGTTTAGCACCTGTAAGATGGTGTGACAAAGAATGTCATTAGTGAGGGGTTTTCAGGATTTGGGCGTTTGTGTGACTGCCTTTGTGGGCTCCACAGAAATCCTCATCTAGAATTGCTGTCCTGCAGAGCCGAGAGCGGAGTCCTCTCCCAGAGCATCCAGTGCCCCAGGGCTGCCGTGGTGCCCGGGCCGGGGCTCTCCTGCTTCCCTCGGGGGACAGATCATGCTTCTGGGACTGCATGTGGGATACCTGCTCCTGTCCCTGTGTCTTCACTTGTTTTCTGCGGGCTCTGGGGTGATCCTGGGTTATTCTATCCTCTGTTCTCTGCAGATCATTCTGTCTCCCTGCTCTAACATCAAAGCAAAATTCATACAGGAAGCCTTTTGTTGGATTAATTGACGTGGTTGGAAAAAGAATAGGCAAGCTCTCAAGCAGAGTCCTATTCTGATTACATTTTCAGGACTTTTTTCAAGTGACTTGGACAAGAGGTTACATTGCAAAAGTTTCCTGTTCATCTCCAATTAAATTGGGTGGGTTAAAGTAGATCATCTTTTTTTGTACATCTTGTTTTGCTCTTTTTGTCATTTAGTGGTTTAGCTACAGCATTTGTATATCACCTTCAGTCCTCAGGCTTGGTCCTCTCCATTCTGTCCTCATCTCTTCAGCTGTCCCATTGGATTGGAAATTTACAGAAGTTCAGAGAATTGTGCTGATCAAGAAAAGTAGGTATTTCAAACAGAGATCTCTGAAGTATGTGCTTATTTCTGATTAAGTGGTAGTGAAGTGTTTTTCTTGAAATTGTTTGCCTAATTAAGCAAAGCTGTAGGTAGGAAAATAAATATTTTTTTAAGTTATGTCTGCTGTGGAATAAAAAAAGATAAGGGAAAAAAAGTAAATACAACGTGAGAGTATATAGAACCTGAGAGGACAGGTAATTAGTGATACACCATTACCCATGGAGCCCTAAATCAATGTCTTTCTCTACCTTGAGCAGTTCAGTTTAACAAGTTCCTAATACCAATCAGAGTCCTTTTCAATAAGCAAGCCATAATATAGAAGCCAAGAAAATGTTTATAAATTATGTATTCAATGTAATTGAGATGGACACTTGCATGGAAACAGAGCGTTTTAATGTTCATCCTTCCTCCAAAAACGCAGTTTTCCACACAAAGCCCTGCTGGGAACACTCACGTTGGTTTCACATCTGTCCCAGTGGATGGATTACCAGCCCTTCACTGGAGGTCCCTGCTCCACTTCAGTAAGTTAAAATGGGTTGAGCTACTGACTTGCAGAGAACCTTGTTCAGTTGTACTAAGCAGCACTTTAGAAGCTTCGAGGCTTTCTAGTTCTGTGTCAATAGCTCATTGAACATGTCCAGAAAAGCTCATGAAAATGATTTCTTGTGAAATCAGCATGAAAAGGAGCTTCATTTTCACAAGAGCAAGCAGGGGCTGTTAATCACTATACCTCCTCTTGCTAGGCTTTGCTCAAAAAGGTTAAAATTTAGATCTGTTCTGATCAGCACTCCTAGGTGGAAAACCTCATTAATTTAACATATCTAAATTTAGAAATTTTTTTTCCTCATGTCTGTTCAGTTATTTATCACAGTAAAAGGCAACCTGTTCATCTGGAGTTCTTTACTCACTGAGTATTTCTGTGCATATTGCCAGTCAAAATTGATTTCTCCAGTGTTGTCTCTCAGTGTCTCTCATGAAATTATGGTTATCTTTCCGGTGGAATCATGTAAATTCTGTTGCTTTTTTTGCAGACCAGTTTCACAGTTTTAAGGCACAATTCACGGGTTTTTTTTCCTAGTATGTAATTCCAATTCTTTTAGAAACTGCTCCAGCCATTAAAGTACAGACAACATTCTGCTGTAGCCTAAACAAGGGTTTATGAAGATGTTTCTGAGAAGGGCTCAGCTCTGTGGATGCTCAGGCTGGGAGCTGGCAAAGGAGAGTGATCCCATGAGCCTGCTGATTTATAGCACCGGGGAAGGTCGCACCTGTGCTTTGCAGCATTGCAAAGGCTTGTGCCCATGGAACAGGGCATTTATTGCAATATATTCCCTAAAACTGTTTGAGGAAGCCCCGTTTCTGCCACCAGTTGCAACTATTCCTGCAAGCATCACAAGTGCAATTCACACACACGTGCTCAGTATTTTCATTGCAGTAATTATCCGTAAACCACCCAGCTCCTGAGAGAGCACCTCTGTGCAGGCAGGCAGCTCCCTGCCAGGAGCAGTCAGAGCAGGAGGCAGGGCTGGCTGAAGGCAGAGGGTGACACCAGGTCCAGTGCCCAGCGGGCCCGCGGGCCAGGGAGCCTGTGAGCAGAGACAGAGCCATGCCGTGGATGCCTGCAAGCTGCCTGGCTAAACAAACCCATCAAATAACAGGGTGCTCCTCTAGATTCTGCACTGCATGCTTGGGCTTTTTGTGAGACACTTCATGCACTCCTCATTCCTTCTGCTTGGTTTTGGTCATTATTTCTGAAGCACAAAACATAGCACTCCACTTCTCTCTTAGACCTCTCAGCTGATGTCTCTACATCGCTACCAAAATCTCCCTTTGAGATTTTGAACAAGCAAGCAGCTGTGCCTGTTACATCCAAGAGATGTATTTTTAAGAACACTGTTGTTTACAACATTACTGCATTCCTCTCAGCAAACAGTCCTCATACAGTAAACATCTGCCTCTTCACATAATGGTTCAGAATGGATTTCAGTACCAAATTAGTATACAATAATAACAGTTTCAGGGTTTGGGGGTTTTTCCAGTCATCCCAACTAAACCAAGTGAATTATGTTTCTATATTTTTCATTTATTCATCATTCTCTGCTCCAATATATAATCAAGTAACTGAGTTAACTAGAATTACTTGTATTACATGATATCATGTTCAACAATACCCACGGCAATGCATTCATGTATCAGTAATTATATATGTAAGCAATCATGGCTGCTCCTTCCCTTGAATGAGTTCCTGCTAGTGCAGGCTAAGGCTGGCCAGTCCCAAACAGACATGACAAAGTGTTTATAACTTCTCATGGGAAGCAAAATCCAAAACGGGGAGAGGGTGAGGTCAGATCACATTTCACTCTTTCCATTCCTTTTTTCTTTTCTTATTCCCCTAGAAACAAAGTGAAGCAGCTGACTCAGCTGCTTCTCAGGATCCCCAAGGACACAGGAAAGGCCCCTGCTGTGGTAGATAACCCTTGCACGTCCACAGGCTCTCAGACGTGCCTGGGCTGCCAGCTGCCAAGCCAGGGGTTCCAGCCCTGAGAACACCTTCCCAAAACAAGACTCCTGGGCTCCAGGCCTGCAGTCCAGTGCTGGCCTTCCTGCAGCTGGCAACCAGAAAACTAAATATGCCATTTTCCTGCCTGTCTGCCCATGTTTGGGCACAGTTTATCCAGAGTCACCCACCTGGGGCCACACTGTGATCTCAGAAATGCTCATTAAGCCTCAGCCTCAACGAACAACACCTGGGCTGAGCTCCTCTTGAGTTGTCAGAGACACTGCCTGTTCCAGGATCTAGTGCTGGCTAATGAGCTCCTGCTTTGTAATGAACAGCCTTGGAAACTGAGTTTTCTTGCCTGAATGACAAGTCCAAGTGGACAAACGTTTTTGGTACTGAATATTCAAAGAATGTAACCAACTGGAATGGCATCAGGGTGAAAAGGTACTTTGACTAAAGCCAACTCCCTTGCAACCCTACAAACGTTGGTCCTCAGTGAGACTCTGTGAGCTCTCCTGAACCTGGGGAGGCTGTGCCCAGCTTCTCTCAGAGCAGGGTCACCCAGAGCCAGCCAATGCTCACATTTGCAGTGCTCAGAGGGCCAGCACTGCTGACAGAGCCTGGGCTGGGCCCCCATTCCTCAGGGCTCAGCCCTTTGCCCCTTGAGCGGATACAAAGACACAGAAGTGAGTCCTTCCCTTAGCTCAGCAGGAATTTCCCACAGGTACAAACCTGTACATGCATTGTACACACCTTGGACAGGCTCTGGGTCCGTGTGTGAGCGCTGTGAGTGCGCTACAGCAAATGCAGTAGGAGCATTGCTCTCCAGTTCTGGAGTACCTTACATTCCTAAGTGAGTCAGGCCCATGAGTTACTGTCCTTGTCTAGTAATTCTGCAGAATGTTTTGTCAGATTGTTTAGATTAGGCTGTCAACTCAGTGCTATCAAGTTTAAGTGCTGTTAAAATCTTTAGGGCTAAGCCTTTGGTCAATCTGGGGCTATGTTTTGCAGGGGGCTCCACTGTGAACCCTGTGACTCCACAGAAGGGTCTCCCTTATTCCTTTCTATCCTTACTCTTTCTCATCCTTGCTCTTTTTCCTGTCCTCAGTCCCTACATATACTACTTTTTGTTGATTTTAGTTCTAGATTGATTGATTTTAGATTTTGGCCTGTGTGTTTTAACTATGTACTAAGTAGCAGAGTGAATCTTTCCAATGGACTGTGTTGCACTTTTATATTAAACCTGATTTTGATTATACCTTTGCCAGTGATTCTTTGAGCAACCTAAAACACTCATTTGTGACAACATCTTTAGTCAATGAAAATTAATATCAGAATTCTGTGACCATAAAACTTTCTCCTGGTATATCTCCAGGTAGCCCAACTGTCACTGAAATATAGCAGAGGGATATCAAGACGTGTGATAAACAAATATGCCATGTGCATATGCAAACATCTTTTGTGTTTTGTAATAAAACTTGTGCTGCATGGATGTTTTCCCTGCTCTGGTTTTCCACTCCCCTTCGCTTTTAGCATGAACTTCTTGATACCAACTGTTGTTTTTCTATCCAACCAAGAGTATCCATGGTGATGTTTATAAGGAAAAAATCTAATTATCTTCATAAAAGTGTTCTTCCAAGAGCTGGTTTGATACACCTTTTTTCTTTTTGGTCAATGATTCATGTTGGCTATCAAACACAACAGCACAGTGCAGGCAAGGATGGAAGCAGGAATAAGAAAGAGAGCATTTATAGCTGCAAGAACTACAGAAGTGGTACTGTTTCAGCATCAGGAGTGCTGGTACATACACAAGTGTACACTGCCTCTCCATCTCACAGAATTAACCCAACAGCAGGTCTCTGAAGAGCAGTCAGCTCCCAGAGAGTGGGTGCTCAATACATATGCCTTTCTGGGGCTGCATGGCCAAGACTGAGTATTAGAGGGGAAAAAAAACAAGGATAATGAGAATCTTACCACAGGCAAAAAAACCCCAAAACATCTGCGGACATTCTCCCAACTTAGTTTTTGAAAGAAGGTTAAAGAGTAACTGAGGACCCTGCCCTTGGAATGTTGTTTGTCTTAGTGGCTCGTTCCATTTATCCAGCTCTTAGTCATGATGGCCTCTCATTGATCCTGACCTGCACTTTTAAAAAACAGCAAGGCACTAATCCCCTTCTCATTCCTCCTGGGACCTTCTCTCTCCTGTGATGCCTACACCAGCCCAGTGCAGCTGGGTGCTGTGCTGTGACTGCTGCAGGTGGCACAGGCCGTGGTGGCTTGTTTGGCTGTCAGCTTACCCTCACTGCCCTGCTGGTTTGCTGCACTCACCTGGTGACTTTTCCTGTAGGCTGAGACAGCCGGCCTTGTCAGGGAGGAGTCCAGGGTCTGACACAGCAGCAGCCCCCATGGTGAACAGCGCTCGCAAGGGCCTCCAGTCCAGCTGCATTCTGAGGAAATATTCTTGGAGTTTCTGGGAGCCCAGCAAGAAATCTGTCACTCACAGAAGTGCTTGAGGATAGTCCATGAGCATCACTAGAGGCACCAAGCAGCTAAAGACCACAGCACAGCACGGTGATGGGAAGCGTCAGGCTGGCTGCTCCACGGGGAATGGTGCTTGAGCAACCCGAGGCCCTCCTGCAATGACCGGAGTGGTCCAAGGGAAGGCCGTGGATAACGCCCACCTGGACTTTGGGAGAGCCTTTGGCACTGTCTCCCAGAAGATCCCCACAGGACCTTTGTCAGAAGTGAGGAAGCTCAGACAGCTGCTCCTGGTTAGCCTGGAAAAGAGAATGGCCAGAGGGCACCTCGCTACTGTACACAAATACCTGAAAGGAGGACACAGAGAAGACAGAGCCTGACTCTTCCCAGCAGCACTCCATGACAGAGCAGGAGCCAACCAGCACAAACTGAACTTGGGCTTTCCCTCTGAATCTGAGGAAACACTTTTTCACTGTGAGTGTGACCAAGCACTGGCACAGGTTGCCCAGACAGCTTGTGGAGTCTCCGTCCTTGGAGACATTTAAAAAATGGTGGCAGGTGGTTCTAGGTGTTCCTGAGTGATCAGGAGGCTTGGACTGGATGACCTCCAGAGATGCCCTCCAACCCCAAACAGTCTTTTTTTTATGAAGATGCCCTAAACTTTCATGGAAACCAAGAAATTTCTTTGACCATGCTTTGAAAATTCACAGGATTTTAGCCTGCAAAATTAGCCAGGAATTATTGAGAAGTCAAACTTGAGCACACCTGAGGTAAGCATCTCCTTGGACTCAGCTTCCTCTCATCCCCATTAAATCCTTGCCCTGGGAAGCTGGAAGCAGTGTGGTGGTGAAGAAGGTCTTCAGGTGGTTGTTTCTTCTGTTCGCTGACCTACAGGTGATCAGAGAGTACAGCCAGACACACCTTGCTCTGTCCCCATCCAGAGGAGCGGTGGCCATGCTCCGCTCCAGGGGAAACGACCGGAGGTGCTGCATGGTGGGGACGTGGGGGAGTGAGAGGGGACAGGGATGGGGTGGGCAGGGGGTGTGCAGGTGACAGGGTGTGTGAGGGCCCTGAGACTGGGGGAGGGGGTGAGGGATGTGAGAGAAGGAAGGGGGCAGGTGTGGGGGTACATGGGGGACAGGAGGGGTGAGAGG
>VZRZ01001157.1:923698-937260 GCA_013398175.1 Climacteris rufus
GTCGGGCTGCTGTTCGTGCTGTGTGTGCTATTGCTGAAGTCATTGTCACGCTGCTTGTTTCGTGTTCGTGCTGTTTGTAGCGTTGTTGTGTGCACTGTCACTTCTGTGCAGAGAAGTTTCCCGTCCCTGCTTCCTCCGGCTGCTCCCAGGGAGCCCTTTCGAGCCGTCAGGTTGCAAGTTGCGGTGGCAACTTCGCGGTGGTGGTGCAGGGCTTTTGGCAGCGTGGGGATGGCAGCGTTTTTAAATCAAAAGTTAGTCGTGGTAAATTTCAGCTAGGAAAACAAGTTTCTGCTACCCTGACTGAAGAATCATAAAAATACTTAAATGCTTATACTCTTAAGCATGGAAGAACATCGGTTTTCAGACATCAGAATCAATGGTAATTTCACCGGAATGATTCTAGACTCTCTAAGCACAACTGTGAGAGCTTGTTTAACTCTGAGGGTGCTGAGGCACGGAGGGCAGGAAATCGGGATCTCACATTAAAAAGGTGAGGAATACTTTGCAAGAACTCCTGCATTCATATCACACATTCATGAAAGTGTTGATTATGTTTGTATGATTTAACATCAATGGGCTCCTTCCTAGTGCTGTGATTACTTAGACTGTTAGATTCAAAACCAGTTTTTCATACTCTGAGTTGTTCAGTGCTGCTCTGTCTCAAGAGTACTTTCCAGGACAATATTACTTTTTGAAAATACAACTAAGCACTTTCTACACAGAAAAAGCAGTGCAGGAATATTGCTTGTACAGGAATAAGAGGCATTTGTGAGTGATCTGATAGATCAGCCCGTGATTCAGTGTCACACACACTGGGTTGCATAGCTCCTCATTCCTCAAACTGCTTTAAAGCTTGAAGCTGCTTCAAAAGTTTACTTACACAGGTGAGAGGCAGCTGTGTCAGTCCCGATGTCTTAGGAACTCATGGAGTACTTCTGACATAGCAGTTAATTACATTTAGGCATGTTTTTTAATCTCAATCTCTTCAGCACCCATCTGCAATGAATTATCCGATAAATTACTGTTTTAGGGAATCTGCTTGACCTGTGGTCTTTCACTTCACAAAAGGCAGCTGTGTGTTTGTTGGAGCAGGTGGTAGCAGTCCAGGTGTTATATGTGTATTTCCAGTCACTGTCGGTCTTACGGAAGTCCAGCTGTACTTTGTTCCCTCGGTGACAAATTTAGGATTCAGGATTTGGCCCCCGGAATGCTCTCCTGTGATAAACAGATTCTGCAGGTGAAGCTGTGTCTGTCATTCGGCACGCAGGAGCATGTCCTGCATTATGTTGTTCCAGCTGTGAATCTTTAACACTTTGAGTGTGCAATACCTGCTTCTGAAGTACTCGTGGGTCTTTATTGCCCATTTCATGTGTCTTTTCTGCACTTGTCTCTGCACAGAAGCACCTGAGGCTTTCTCTAGGCAGGTTCATACCTGTCAACACCACTTACTCCTAACTTTCAAACTTCAGCTGCTGTCTCAGGGCAGCCTTCCACTACCCTGACATGAGCAGTCCTGGGGAAGTCTACGGAAACAGGGAATGGAGGCAACAGCAGGGGCTGGATGAGGTGTCAGAAAAGCAGCTTCACCTTTCACACTGACCTGCTGCACGACTTCCAGTAGCATTATTCTCTCTCCATGCCTGAGGAATATTTCTGTTCTTTTGGCCATAAAAGGTATTTCTGCAGATGAAAAGGCTCGTGAAAGAGAAGCTATATGCCATCACTTAAGTAAAGTGAGCAGTTGAGTATCAGAAGAGTTTTAGATAAAGAGGAAAGAAATGTAAAATCACCAATAACTTCCAGGTGGGTCACAACCAAGGGAGAACACAATCAAAATTCCAGCATGTGTGTTATCTACCAGATATTTCTCTGCAGTTTGCTTCTGGAAACCTAAATGCACAAATTGTTCAGATACTTCTACCAAAGACTTTACAATAATCTTGAATACATTACTTGTCAAAAGTATACATAGAAATCATAATAATGATTTGCTCTTCAGAAAAAGCTGAGATAGACAGTACTGAATCCTGTACTTTCTGTATAATGGAGTGAATTCTAAAAGTAATTTCAATGCAATTACCTTTTAAAAATGTTTAATCAAGACCGGGGGGGGGGGGGGAAACAAGCCCCCTGTCAAAGTCAGATTTCCTCCCCAGATTTTCAGGGAAGAAATCTGACTCTCTTTGGTTGTTTTGCTTGTCGGAGTTTTGGAACAAACTACATTGAGATCATCCTTCGATTTTGGCATTCAAAGTAAAACAGAATGAAATTACTGCTCTTCAGTTAATCACCAGAACATTACTAGTGCTTTCCATGACAAATAAAAATTATTAATTCATTTTCTTTACAGTCAAACTAGTTAAACATGTCTATTTCCCTAGAAATATACCATAAATAAATGAATGTAATCATATCCATGTCTAATTTTGTATTGAAAGTATATTGCCCTACCATTTATTAAATACTGATTTTTTTTTCCTCTACAGATTTCTCCTACACACAGGTAAGCAAGCACATGCAAGACAGAGAAGTTTTAGTTGCATTTATGCAGGTATACATTCATATAAGACTTTTTGTTATTTATGCCACATTAAGTTTTTAATTTTTTGTGTGAAACCTCCTGCTCCTCTTTGATGCTGTGAAATGTTTCTTTTGTTGTAGTGCTGCCACTGTCTGCTCAGGCAGAGGACTGTGTAAAGGACAGTCAAAAATCAAGCAGGTGACAGTCATGCTTTAATCTTCTCTAAATGTTATAATTACGTTGAAGTGGGATTTTTTAAAGTTTTTAATCCATTTCTTGTAAGTCTAAAGGGTGGGAAAACTTTTCGTCTTCTCTTCAAGCCTTTTCCACCAAAGGTGAGGGTGTTACAGGAGCAACTGGCACAGTGAAATCCTCTCTTTCTCTTCTATTCCCTTCTGTTTCTCTGGGGTTCCCCTTCGGTGTGTCTGTCAGGCAGGTGCCCTTGGCAGCGGCTGGGAAGGCGCAGTGAGCAGGGCAGGATGGACGCAATGGACGTGCCGCCCGAGGGCTACTCCCTGATCAAGGCCGTGTACCAGCGGCGCCTGCGCCTCACCCGGCTGCTCATCGACGGCGGTGCCTACATCAACGAGAGCAACAGCAGGGGGGAAACCCCCCTCATGATCGCCTGTATGACCAAACACGTGGATCTACAGAGCGCCAGCAAGGCTAAGATGGTTAAATACCTCCTCGACAACAAGGCCGATCCCAACATACAGGACAAGTCTGGGAAGACAGCCTTGATGCATGCTTGCTTGGAAAAAGCAGGCCCTGAAGTGGTGTCTCTGCTGCTGCTGAGCGGGGCTGACCCCAGCCTGCCAGATCACTCCAACCGCTCCGCGCTGGTGTACGCAATCAACTCTGCAGACAGGGACACCCTGGAGCTTCTGCTGAAGGCCTGCAAGGCTCGAGGGAAGGAAGTGATCATCATCACCACAGACCGGTCCGCGTCGGGAAGGCAGAGGACAAAGCAGTACCTGAACGTGCCTCCTCCAGACCTCGAGGAATACACTTCCCTGCCTGCCTGCGCCTCCCCATCAGAAACAGAATCAAATGAGGGTGTGGAAGACCCATTCAGCTTTAGAGAGCTGTATCCACAACACCTGGACAGCTGCTGTGAAACAGCGTCACTAATTACCAGATCCAGCTCACCACCAGCACGGTTCAAGCTGACACAGGTGCTGCAGTGTGATCCGTGGCTGAAGTGCTGTCCAGCCATGTTTCACCACAGGAAGATGGCTTCTCCTCAAGAACTTGAGGGTGTCAGTCCCATACAAGAGCTCTCCTGTAAAGTCGGTGGCCTTGGCTTAGCCAAGGGCGTCACCAGCAGTCTCGAAAGTGCTGACGGAAAAGATACTGCTCATGTGCTGAAAACCTCTGATCAAACCATGTCAAGGAAAGCACTACGTGACGCAATAAACTATCAGACTCCTTTTGTTGAAGAGAAACATAACCCCAGTGAGATTCCCATGGGCATGGATGCCAGTTTGGGACAAATCAGCTTACTTACAAACCTCGGCAGCATTATCAAGAAAGGAAGTGGAGAATCAAATTACAACATCTGTACTTCTCACTTAACTAACGCTGCTGATACAAAAGACAGTAAGTCAGCAAAAGGAAAGAAACAGGTTCTTTCTACATACCAGACTTTGTTACCAAGTCCAAGAAGACCTGCGGAGCAGATGCGTCCTGTTTCTCCAAGAGGCAGAAGTCCGGTGTCTCTGGAAGAAGAGGCCTCAGGAGCCTCAGCGTTGGATCAGACAAGGCCAGGTTTTCTGCCACCACTGAATGCACCTCGCCCCCCAGCTCCAGAGCTCACTGTCATAAACACGGTGTCCGGAATGGTTTCTCACGGACAAACACACTTGGTGCCCCCAGGCTCCACTCTCCCCAGGGCGCCCAAAGACACCAATCTGCTGCGGAGGAGGCCCTACGAGCAGATCACAGTCTGAGCACCTTCAGCAATTCCTGAGTCTTTAAGGGGGGGACTAAAGGGTTTTTATTATATGTAAATATTCACTGCACTTCTGGACTGTAATGGTAGGTATCACAACATAGAGCATGTCTGTGGTGTAAAGTAATGTCTGCCTCAGGATGAGTCGAAGAGCTCAGAGATGACTTGAAAAGACATACTTAGCTAATGAGGCTGCTCTGAAAACTGTGGAATGTTTATTTTGCTGGTTTTGTAAACTTTCAACTTAGCTGTGACAGACTGAACCCACAATGGCCCTTAAGTGTTACAGTTCTCATTGCAGGTTGTAAATACTATCCCTGTTGTATTTCCCCAAACACATACCGTTTCTGCACTGGAGAGGTGGTACACGTGGAATTTGGGAACCTGGAGGATTGCACTGTGATGCTGGACAGCAGATGGACTCTGTGCAGGTTGTATATATCCAGAAACCCCACACACATCCGCATGCAGTGGGGTGAGCAGTGGCAGGTGTACACCAGCAGCGTCTCCTGCTGCAGCGGCTGCTCTGCATGCAAACAGACACCACTGAGCTGAGAACACTCATGCTGCAGGGCTGTGCTGCCCACAGAATCCCAGCCCAAGGCTGGGAGCGAGCTTCAGATGGCCGGCTGGCACTGGGGTGGGTGATGCACAGCTCTGCAGCTGCCCAGCCCAGCACACGCCGCCGGCAGCGCCGGCAGGAGCTCAGCAGGGCGAGCGACCAGCCCAGAGCGCGGCACAAGCCAGCCCTGCTCACTGCGCACTGCTCACTGCTCACTGCTCACTGCTCAGTCAGCGCGGCACCACGGCCGCCCCGGCCGCTCCAGCTGCTCCAGCTGCTCCAGCTGCTCCAGCTGCTGGCCTTCTGCAATCTGCTCCCTGCACAACAGCAGGGGTGCGGAGACAGAGCCTGGACCTGAAACAGGCTCTGTTACCTTCTGCAGCTCCGGACTCTCTCCCAAAAAGAGATGTCCCTGCAAATCAGCCAGGAGCTCTTCTGTCCCCTTCTCACCAGGGCACAGATGCTGGAGCACATCCAGAGGTTGTCTTCGTGAGCGGGGACACTTCACACACACACACTGAGGAGCAGGGAAGAGCTCTCTCTTCCTGCTCAGGCAGACTGAAAAAATACAACCCAACAGCTTAAGGGAAGCTGAGGCACTGGCACGGATTTCCCAGAGCAGCTGTGGCTGCCCCATCCCTGGACATTTCCAGGCCAGGTTGGATGGGGCTGAGAGCAACCTGGGATGATGCCCTGCCAGTGGAAGATGCCCTGCCCATGGCAGGGGCGTGGAATGAGACAGGCTTTTAGGGGAGGTGGTTTCCAACTCAAACCATTCTGTCATTCTGTGAGTCTAACTACAGAACTCACCTGGGAGATGGAAACCCACACGTTGGCTACTTTGGAGCAGAGGACTGAATTTCCCACAAGTGGAAGACAGTCCTCTGCAGTCTCCAAGCGACTGCGTATTTTAAGTATCTCTATCTAAAAATCTATCTTTCTGTAGTGTTTTGTGATTCCAAGCATCTCCCTTGTCTTTGTGTGCATCTCCTAGATGTTGGAGTTCTGGTATTGCAGTTCACATTTTAGATATCGTCTTCTAAATATTGAGAAAAAGTGAACGTGTTCTGTTTTGCTGTAATTCACAGAAAGTAGTTGTATTTAAATAGTGTCTGTGTAATGTGAATGTCAGTATACTGAAATTAGATGGGTGTTTTTCCTCAGAATACTCAGTGGGTACTACCTGTCTTGTTGCAGCTTCAGTTAAAGTTCACCAAGTCTGACATTGCCTAACAGAAACCTGTAATGTTAATTACCTTTGCACTTAGTAGGAGACACCTTAATGGGGATGTTAAGCATGAAGCAGTTTAACGGGGATCTTAAACAGAAAACTATTTAAAGAGGACCATAAACAGAAAACAATTTGAAGGGGATCACAAGCATACAAATAGTTAATGGGGATTATACACATAAAACAATTTGAAGGGGATTATAAGCATACATTCTCTGTAAATATCTTTTTGGGAGTATTTGTTTCCATTCTGGTTCTGCCTTTTCCTTCAGGAGATGTTTCTGGATCAGCCCCTATGTACACCAGATACAAAAATTGGATTACACTGACATCTTTTTGTGGTACAGAAATTATGTGGAACAGCATATGTCAGTATTAACTGAGTACAGATTGGTCCCTACAAACAAGACACTTTTCAAATGTTTCCATGGTATTATAAAAGGAAATGGCAGCTTCTCATCTGTTCATCTCATTATGAAGTTAAATATTTGAAGCAGAAAATAGACCTTTAGAAAATACAAAATAATTTTAAGAAGACATTAACTATCAACAGGTATTTTAAATGCTATCTTTGCTGGGGGTATAAAGCCCAATTTATGCTGTTTTGATTTTAAAATTAATTACGTATGTGAGACTATGGCTCCCTTAAATGAAACCATAATTCTTCTCTGAAATGCTCAGGCAATGGAGGAAAGTGGGAAATGTCTTGAAAGGGGAAGTTTTTCCGTAGTGTTACCAGCATTTTGTGATTATTTGTGATGTGAAATAGTGTGAAGTATTAATATTATTGTTTGTGTTACTGTTACAAGTGACCTTCAAAAGAGAAAGCTTTGTTCTATTGATGTTGTTATGCTGAATAAATAAAAGTAATTTTTCCCCCACCGAGGGAACATGGAAATATGCACATGCTTTCATTCACCACTCAGGAAATGATGAGTCACTGCCAAAGGTACTCGCTCAGAAGTGCTTCTCAGGCTGCCTCTGTACAAGAAAATGTGAGCAGTTACTCCGGTTTAATGCAATACAGCTAAATTTGTACAAAGGGTGGTGTGAGAGGCTCTCTCCACCAGGCGGAAGCTTCCTGTGCTTCCACTTGTGGAGCGGAGATGCACTTGTGTTGTCTTTGAAGTCTGAATCCACGACATTTCCCAGCCCCCTCGCTGTTCCCTGGGCGCGGAGCGGTCAGCCCGACCCGCTCCTTTGATGTGCAGAGCTCCCCTCCCGCAGCCCCGGCTGCCGCAGCCCCCGCTGCTGCCGCTCCCCGCTCCCGGCACCGCGCCGGGGGCTGCGGCTCTGCCCGGAGCCGGGAACATCGCCCGGGGGTCCCGGGGCCGGGGGACGCCGGGCTGAGCTGGAGCGACAGCGGCAGAAAGGATTTCAGTCTTCCTGCTGCGTTCGGAAAGGTGAGAAACACTTTTTCCCTCCGTTTTTTAACTTCTAGTGGTCATTTTCTCTGCAGAATGCTGTGCAACCATACAAAGACAGTAACTTCTAAACAAAAAGTGGCGGCCTCACAAAAAGGCAGTGGTTACATAAAAAGTTCCATTATTTCGGTCTAAGGGACTTAAGAACAGAAAGTCACTACACAGAAATGCTGTAAATCCGCAGTTTTCGAGGCTGTGTTTAAGGTGCAATGTTCAAAATGCAGTCTTCAAAATATCTTTCCCTGCCCATTTAATTTGGTTTTGCTTTTAAGGAGTAATTGCTTTGTTTTGGTCTTTGTCTTTTACAATTACACAGCACTTCCCAAAGAATACTGCCATAGTTTGATGCAGCTACACAAGAAAAATAGTAAACTAAATAGTCATTAAATTTCCTTTCTTTTCCCCTCATCAGTCCCAAATAAGATCTGTATCTCTCTGCATCTGATATGCAGCACAACTAATTAATTTTCCAGCTAAAATAAGGTATTTATAAATAAACATATTCTTACACTATACCCTAAAGTATTACTGGCACTGTAGTATCTTCAAGGAGATCAGGTTTCATAAGGAAACACCTTAAGAAGGCTCAGGGTTTTTTTTTTTTTTCAGAGTTAAAGAGATAATATTCTAATTGTCATTACTTACTATTCCAATAAAAGACACACCTACTAATCCTCTTCAAAAGACAACAGGTCTTTTACTCCAGTAGACAAGGTAACCTTTTTTTAAAAAAAAACCCCAATTCAGATATATGTGTGTGTGTGTGCTAAACTCCTGTTCCCAGCAGCAGCTGCCACCTGAGCCAGACATTTCCTGGACGGATGAGGCAGCTGCAGATCTCAGGTTAATCCAGGGGGGTTGTCCCAAGCAGACAAAAAAAAAGGAACTTTATGTCCAGCTATTTAAAAATGATGCTGAGATCTTACACTGAAGACCAAGATGTTTTCTAGAAATGCACGCAGGCTATTTATTCCCAAATTCCTGAAATCCAGACACAGCAGCACACTGAGGAACTGTAAATAATTCCTGTATTTCTTCCCAAAAAAGCATCAGCAATTTCCAACACTTCCCTGGCTGTTTCACAGACGGAGCGAGTTACAGCCTTCTTTCTCTCCAAAACGAGTCCTTCCTGAACCTGACCTGAATGTTCCTTTAAAACACACTAATTCTGCTCGGGCAGATCCCTGCTGAGATCAGCAGTCTGGGCATGTGACTTTTCTCTTCCACAGGGAGAGAAAACGCAACCAGGCAGTGGAAGCAACAATGACAGAAGGATCACTGGGAAATTCAAGGGAATCAAGTCAAGGAGATGATGCCACAAAACCTGTAAAAGTAGTAATTCAAGGGAATTCCAGGAAATCAAGCCAAAGCAATTACCCCTAAAACTTTTAAGTTCAATACTTCAAATTTTACTGAAAGCAAACAGATACTCTTGCAACAAAAAGATGAAAAATATGTGTCTGGGAGCATCAAAATACAACAAAAAACTTGGTGTTCAGTTACAATTTCAAGAAATTAAATATTTTGTGGTAGAAAAAAGTCTCTCATTAATAAGTTAGGGATCAATAAATCTTTCCTTAAACAATTGCCCAAACACCTCCTCTGTACTGTAATGCCTCTTAACACATTAGTACCTTTACCCTTATTCAAAGAAATAGTCTGAACATTGAATGACATTTCTAATCAAGAAATTTCAGAACAGTGACATCTAGGGAAGAGGCCTCCTCTTTCTTGGATACAATGTAGGGTCCAATTCATGATACTCCAACAGGCTCTCCCTGACCTTTTTAAAACAAACCCCAAACAAATCCAATTAATTTTAATTCATAACACTTTACTTTCTGTAATTATTTCCCTTACAGAAAAGGACAGGGCCATTTTATCACCAAGTCATCAAATGAGTTATAAAGACCCTCAGCATAATTTCAGCTTTAAGATATGGGGGGAAAAAAAGTTTGTTGATTTTTATTTCAGTCAGAGCAGGTTAAAGAAGGAGAAACACTTTGAATGAATGCTGAAGATGGAGAAGGGGAGAACATCAGGTGCAGACCCATGTTAGAAAAGTGTGTCTTTGGAGGCATTCTCTGTGATTCCAGAGCACCTTTAAATAACACAACTTTGGAAAATACCTGGTGCTCAGATCTCACCCGGATGCTGCTCTGTCACGGCAGGACACAATGACAACTCTTCTGTACCACATTATCTATTTACTAAGATACTGCTCATTCACAGAGAAACACAAAGCTTGAAACTGCAGCAAATTACAAATGTTTTACAGTACAAGCAGCAGATCCTTGACAGAAGGTAAAAGAAAAACTATTAAAATAAAAGACAGCTACAGCTGGAACAACACAGAGCTGCTGTTCCCACCAGAATAAATATCTGGCTTCATCTCACTTACTGTTTCACTGCCAGCCCCACAGGTAACACCTTTTATGTTACGAGAGCATTTGAATAAACACAGAGAAACAAAATCTAAGTTATTTATTTATGTGCAAGTAAGACCAGACCACTTCACAGGGGCCTAACAAAGATCCATAGGTAAACATTATACACAGAAATGAATAAATATAAGATAATCCATACAAAATAATCACATTCACCATGAAGCCAAACTTTTCTGTCACAAGAATACTTCACTGAATTAATTCCTAACAGTTTAATTTGGTTTACCCTGACTTGTTACCTTAATTAATTGTCCTGGTAATCCAGAGGATGTCTTCCTTTAGTGTCATCTGATTATCCCTGACATTCACCAATATTGCTCGGGGATACTTTTTCCTTAAAAATATTTCTGGCAATTCCTGATGTTGTTTAGTAATAGTTTAATGAGTTTTAACAAATCCCAGTGCTTCAGGTGGGAACTGGTCAGTGGGAAGACTTCTAAATAACAGGAAAATGTGTCCCTGTGGACCCAGAAAGGTCTAACCACTGAGACATGAAATACCTTCAGCCAATGAATGTGACTGCCTGCAACAAACCACAACTGGAAAATAAATCATTTCTCTCAGCTCCTTAAAGAAATCACTGCCAAACCTGACCCTTTGGTGGTTACTGCCACTCACTGTGCCTGGTGGTGTAAATTAAATTAAGTACTGTTTAGCTATCCCAAGTAAAGTCAGGTAGTTCTCCTCCCCATGTGGAGAAATATTTCCTAATTTTAGCCAAGCATATTGTAGCAGATTACCAAAATGAGGAAAGCTCTACCCCTCAATAACAGAAAACAGTTATTAGATAAATCTCTGTAGGCAGCTATAGGGAGTCTTGAATTTAATGACTGTGTGAAATCAGCCTATTTCAAGACTTAGGATTAAGAAATGTAACCAGCTTTTCCATCACAGCTGTACCAATGCCACGTAAGAACCAAAAATTGCTATAATTTACTTGAGTACTAACAGCCTGTAAAACATTGTGTACAACACCCCAGTTACCAAAACTCCCACAGGAACCATGTGAGAGCAATGGGAAAAGGAGGAGAAGAAGCTGACAGAGCAATGCTTCCTCAGGGCACCAGCTCTTATTCAGAAGTTGGAATGTCCACTGGCATTGTGGAATAAACCTTTGGTTTTCCCTGTGCTGCTCAGGGCGTTTGGCAGAAGCCAACCCCACAGAGCTGGTGTCTCACTCTGCGTGAACTTGGGGGATGCAGCAAAACCCCTCCCACAGCCACGGGTGTGCTCAGCACAGCCCTTCTGGCGAGGAAAAGGCATTGCTCTGAACAAGGAACCCTGGCGTTTGGAGGGGTTTATAATATAAAGCACTGTGGGATCAGGCGTGGCCTGCTTTGCATTTATCATTCTATTCCAATGGCTCTTTTGAATGCAGAATTCTGTGGCTCAAAAATGTCATAATAAACCCTACTTTTATCGAAGTTTTCTCGGATGAAAAGCAAATCTTCTACAGAATACACATCTTCCTTTCCTGTCCAAACAGTGAGGCTGTATCTTCATCCAGAAAAAAGGGGAGGAAAAACACAAAACAAAGAGAAAAATAATATGTTAAGATAAAGCATGTAAACCAGAAAGACATTGCACTAATAAGCTCCTAAAAGCTATCAGTATTATGCCATCTTTTTCTTAGAAATGTAATTAAATACAAAAAGCTACACCCCCAGACCAATTTATCTTCAATTTATCTGTGTGACTGTTCTGCCAAACCTCGGAGGGAGTTAAATAAAAAACCTTAGGTAAATATCCAGCAAAGATATTTACCAGACTGAGCGTTTAGGCTTTGATAAAGTGATCAATAGTCACAAGCTGAGGCTCAAAACAGGAAATATGATGCAATCCCAGACGCAGGTGATTGCCCTGCTCTGTGCTTTGTCACGTCACTGATGTGCAGAGATGCCATCTAACCCAATTCCCATTAACTGCACTGAATTTCTCAAAAAGCACTGAAAACCCCGAAAGCACTTTCCAGTTAAAAGCATTACCCTCCACAATCTCCACATGCCATATTCTTGGTTTATCCCTTTGTTTAATAAAACTGTATTAATGTTAAGAATGGGCAAATCAGAACTGAGATGTACGTGAGCAAAAGTGGGTCAGGACTTCCCATCTTCTCATCATGCCACTGGAAAAACCCATGAGTTTTATGCTGAGGTAAAAGAGAAAATCCTAACATTTTAGTGGGAATAATGTTTGTATTCATTGAGGATATACTTGAGATTGCCACAAATCATAAGACAAATTCTTAATGCAGTCGTATTTTAAAATTAATTTCCCAGTTTAAAATGCTTAATTCTAATTTCTCTCCAGTCTTCACTGTAAACAGGAATATCAGAACTTTTTTTGTCCATCCTGTCATTTCTAAATAATGAGGAAAATTTTTAGAGAAGAGACTCTCTGAAGTTTTCTGTCTTGGGCTTTGACCTTGGTTGGAACAACTGTATTAAATTTTGGGTAGGCAGAGCAGGTGAAAAAGATGAGTAAAGGGCAATATGTGGGAAGCTGGTTTTATTCTCCTTCTATTACATATGAATAACTTTTATAATGAAATGGTTATGGGCTTATTAGAACAATTTTCGAAGTAAAATATAAGTTGGTGTATGAAAACCACTGAATGCGTTTCAAGTACCCCAACAAAATTAATTAGCTCAGACAGCAGCACCTGACTTCCAGTCTAAAAATCATCTTTGACATTTTTAAGGTGGCATTGCTACAGAAACTATAAACACTGAATCCAATGCAAAGTCTTTAGATTGGATAAATTCCCAATTGCAACATCAAAGTGCTTAGTCTTTTTAACAACATTAATCTCAGGAAAGGTTGGCAGCAGAACTGCGTTACAAACCTACGCACCATTTAAAATTCTTTATTGTAGCTAAAGAGAAAGAAGCTTCTGGAATGTAATTATTTTAAATATTTTAAAGACATTAATAGTGACCACTTCTGCCTGAGGAAACAAACCAGTTGAGACCGGAGGGAAACAGAGAAGTGAGAGAAGAAGTATTTGCCCTGTGGTGGGGATCAGAACGCTCCCTGAAGCACGGAGCAGCCCACAGAAGCAGCTGTGCTGGTCAGAGGGGCAGGGAGGGCAGAGCTGACCTGGGGCACTGCTGGATCAGCCACTGCAGCTGCGGGATGGAGCCGGGCACCAGCCGCGCCCTGACCGGGAAGGTGACGGGCTGGGGCAGCGAGCAGCACAGCCGGGACATCTCCTGCACCGCGGGCCACTCGTAGCCTGGGGACAGACACTGCCTCAGCACCCCACAGAGACCCACACAGCCCCACACAGCCCTGCCCAGCCCCACGGAGCCCTGCCCGGCCCCACACAGCCCCACAGAGACCCACACAGCCCCACAGAGCCCCACAGAGCCCTGTCCGGCCCCACAGAGCCCCACACAGCCCCACAGAGACCCACACAGCCCCACA
>VZRZ01001157.1:946099-972452 GCA_013398175.1 Climacteris rufus
GCTCCCGCTCCCGCTCCCGCTCCCGCTCCCGCTCCCGCTCCCGCTCCCGCTCCCGCTCCCGCTCCCGCTCCCGCGGGGGCCGGGCCGCGCTGCCGCCAGCGCTCCTGGCAGGCGCCCCGCCGCGGCCAGAGGAGAACGTGTGCGGGTTGTGGCCGCCCGGGCTGGGCGCTGTGTCCTCCGGAGCCCGCTCAGACGGACAGAGAGCTGAGCCGCCGGGCAGGAGCGGCTGCCGCCCGCAGCCACGGGCACCCAGCAACGCCGAAGGATCGAGTGCGGGGTGTACTCCACACATTGCCCTGAGCTGTTCCAGCGGAGGCTGGGGTTGGCGCCAGCAGGAATTTCCCCATGGAAAGGGTCTCAGGCCTTGGCAGGGGCTGCCCAGGGAGGTTTGGAGTGCCCATCCCTGGAGGTGTCCCAGGAAGGCCTGGACGTGCCCTGAGAGCTCTGGGCTGGGGACAGGGTGGGGATGGGCACAGCTTGGATTCGATGGTCTCAGAGGTCTTTTCAAACTGGCTTGATTCTGTGTGAAATCAAGATGTTGATGTGTGTCAGTGTGTGGTAACTGGGCAAAGTACTCAAGGTCCATGTCCTGTAGCAGAGCTGTGTTCATGACAGTACCAGGCAGGCCAGAAAGACCCGGCCCAGGTGCAGAGCCTTCCCTGAGCTGCTGCGGGGGTGGCCGGGGGCACACGGCTGGGTGGACAGGACGGATCGCTCCTGGGAGAGGGGCTGGGCGTGGGCAGCTCCCGACTCCGGAGCTGTGTGTGGGGAATGGCACAGAAAGGGCAGGGGCTGCTGGAGCTGTGGGCACCGCAGCCCCCAGGCCTGCCCAGCGCTGACAGAACACTCCCTGTCTCTCTCCAGGGTGTCCCTGTGGGCTTGTGGCTCACGGGAATGAATCCCATTCTGGGGGCAGCAGCAGCAGGTCCCAGAAAGCTGCAGACAGGACACCTGCATTCTAAATACGTCTTTGTTTACGAATAAGAGACAGAAGATTGCAAGCACTGTAGTTAACTTTATTGATCATTACTGAAAAGGAGTTAGTAGAGGTTAAGTGCCAAGAGGCAGCTGTTCCTTCGGGTGCCCTGTCCCCATCACAACCCCAAAAGGCTGTTCAGCCTCACGCTGGGGCTCCCTCCAGGGCTTGGGTGCAGCTTGTTTCCAACAAGGACATGTTGTGTTCACACTGTGCGTGGGTTCAGCCCTTCTCCCTAATGGCAGTTTCTCGGGAGAAGTCAACACAAAGCTGAAATGCAGCTCAGTTCCATCCAGGCTAAGGTCTGAAAGCCTGAACCCTTCTAGGACTGGAGTGTTAAAGCACAGATAACAGCAGAGCAGATTAGGTTAAGTTACAAATTGTTTTTGATACAAAAACATAAAATATCCCCTATTAGCATCAAGAAGGCATCAAAGTTTTAACACTTTCATTATAAAATTGTACCAGCATTTCTACTGAAAACAATATAGATCTTGTATATATTTAGTTTTGGTTCTGTTCTCAATAAACAGTTGTGTGGCTGCTACCAAACCCCAACTGCAGTGCCAAGAACATCAGTACAAATCACATGCATCACAAATAGATAAATAGATCTAAATGACCCAGTATCAAAAATACATCCTATGCAAGAACCTCAGGTATACTAAAATGCCAGACTGGTTTGGGTTGGAAGGGACCTTAAAGAGATCCCACCCCACCTGCCAAGGGCAGGGACACCTTCCAGCAGAATCAACCTGTTCATGAAAATTCATACTTAATACATCAGTTCTCCCTGAAAGTAAAGGTGGCTACTAAAATGTGGCAAAAGCAGTAGACAGGAGCAGAAAAAATATTGCAGAATTCTTGTCTGACTTATTGCTACATGTAGATTACATCGAGGGTAATCTGTTTTTTACTAATCCTTGAAAGGTCAAATTGTATCAGGACTTCTGAATACAGAGTAAAGAAAAAAGAAAAAGCACTTTTTATAAAAATAGCATCAATTTAAGTTAGATAAATCCTTATAAATACAAGAAAGAAAACAGTAACCCTATAAAACATTAACTGAGAGCGTGTGTTTCTGAAGCACCAGCATCACATCCCCAGGCTAAGGAGCTCAACCACAAAGCCTTCACCCACAGCCCTGCAGAACTCCCCTTTTTTCCAGAGGCTGCCCTGGCACGCAGGGCTCGCAGTGCCTGAGCCTCCAACGGCAAGGAAACGGTTTTGGGCCAGCTTTGCTTCAGAGTGCAGCTCTTGCATGGGGGAAGCACACACAGAGATCCCACGTAACCACAGCAACTGCAGAAACACACCTGTCTGAGGGTGGGAGCCAAACCCCTGTGGCTTGGAGTTAACTACCCCTAGTAAAAGCTACAGCTGCATACAGAGTAACAAAACCTGCCCTCTTCTGCATTAAGTGTAAACCTTCAGAACATTTCAACACAAACTACAACTCTTGTGTGGTACAGTAACCAGAGAGGATCAGAGGGGCTTTAAAAAGACAGTTGGAAAAGCTATTGAAACATAACAGGTTTAGAAACTTTAACATTTTTAGTGTTTATAGCATTATAGCTTTGGCTTTCAGATCTAGCAAATCAGTATATGCCTGTAGTCAGCCTCATCAAAACAGTTGTTCTATAATGAAAAATACTAATTCCATTTTCAGTGGTAGAGCTCTAGGATCCGACATTCCACCATGAATCACAGGAATCAGAGCACTGTCCAACTCGTTCAGATAGTTCTGTGGCAGAAGTACACCTCCAGATCCAGCTAAGTATTCAACCTACGAGGGAAACACATTAGTCCTGCTATTAATTTACACTTCTTGTATTAACAAGGCAGTGCTAAAAGTGCTGTATGTCACTAAAAGAGTATTTCAGCTACAATGAAGTGAGAAACTAATGACTAAGACAGCTTCTTCCCCAAATGTCATCCTCAGCCTGGATCTGGGGTAGGGCAAAACTCTTCAAACATTCATGGAGAGATCCAAAGTATTTACAAGGGAAGATACTTAGTGGAAATGGAATATCTGCAATAACAGTTGAAAGATTACCATGTCTGAGTCAATGGAAACTCTCAGTCCTATCTTATTCATCCCGTTACTTTTCAAGGTTTTAAGGTGAGGGCAAAGAGCAACGCTGCAGGCAATGGCAATCTCTTTAGCAAACTGGTGAGGAACAGCACTGGATAGCTTGTGGTCCTCTACAAAATAGTAAACCTGAAATCAGAGAAAGGGAAGGACAGTCAGCAGCCTGGTTACATCCCAGAGGTAGGAAAGAGTAATTCAGTGCCACAAAACACCACACATAGCAAGCTTTGATGTTTGCTTGCTAGCAAAGCACCCAAGTGTTTCATCTGTTCAATCCAAACACTGCAGTGACCACGGGAATGCCTGGAGCAGCTTTTACAGAGCTGTCAGTGCTAACAGACTTTGAGTCTTTTCCAGAGGAGAAACTTGGCAAGTATGCAAACTCCCCAAGGAGCTGCAGAGAACACTCTGCCTGGCAGGACAGCGACACCAAATCAGCTGGTTTTAATAGTACCACTGTGTAAGACCACATTACCACTTCACTATTCAAAAAGCAGCAAGAAACGCCCAAGAACAATGAAATTCACTAACTTCTGTGCACTTCATAACTTTTCCATCTCTTTCAAAGTCTCTGGAAAGTGGTGCTTTTTCACTCTCAGTTCCTTCCATGGATTTTCCATCAACTGGGCTTACAATTCTAGGGAAGACAACAGTATGATTAATAATTGAAACAACATTTTATGGTTTAGATTGAATATCACACATATATATATATTATTATATTTACCCATCCTCAAAGGCTAAACATCTTTACAACAAAATGCAATATCAGACTTGCATCATAAAAACACAGATTTTCCAAAAGGAAATATCTTAAATAGGGAACTAACATGATTAATATAAACCTAATTTTGCAGGTTTCAGAACCTATAAACCATGACAGGTATCGAGCACTTCCCTTCAATAGAAATACTTCAGAATAATTTCAGTAAATTAAAGGCAGACATTTGAGTACTGGGAACAGGAATGCTCTCAGATGTTTTGCTCTGGCAGTGCATTTACCCTTTGTTTGTTTTCTCTTCATTTTCCACCCAGCAGATTTCCACGTATTCTTTCACATCCCCCGCATCCACTTTCCCACAGGTTATTTTGAAATCCTTCTTGTCTCTTAATGCCTGACGCAGGCTTTCCATCGTTTCTCGTGTTATTTGTACCATTAGTCCATCTACAAGAAGACCAGTTAAAATTCCACATTATCTACAAGAAAAGCAGCGCAGCTTTTTAGTACAATCTTGGCTTAAATTCTAGTGGAACCAAGCATCTTCCACAGCTAATTAATAAATGCACAGAAGCACTCCATCCCCCAAATACAGCACTAAATGTCAAATGAAAGAGAAAGAAAACATTTTTTGTCAACAAAACTAAAAGAGAATTTTTAGGCTCATCTCAGAATTTTATTTTTTTTTTTGTATCAATGTGCCAGTATATGTATTTCAGGAATATGGCAAGAGAAATTGTTCCACAAAGGAAAGACTTCCAGTGATTAAACAGTTAGAACTCTGTATGTTTTAAAACAAGTAGGTGAACTAGCATGTATTTTTATGGAGCATTTGTTTGCAGTAGCTTTCTTACAATGTTAAAAAACAGATAAAATTTATCTTAGTGGTGCATAAAGACCTTACACAAAACTACTGCTCTATTTTTTTCTTTTTGAATTCTCTTAAGAGGAAAACAAATAGGACAAAATTCTTACCTTCCACTATACTGGATTTAGCTAAAAATCCTGAATATGTTTTTAAGGCTCCATTAAACACCACAAAACTTGCACCTGTAACTAGAAAAAGCAGGAACAAACTGAGCACCACTTCGTATCACTCAAATTAGTCATCACTGACATTTAACTTCCACTCCTTTTTAAGCACATTTTAATGTGACACCAGAGATGCATTTTCCTTGCAGTCTAAGAGTGAACTGCCACTTCTGCTCTAGAAATGTGATTTTTCTCCAGGAGTGCTCTTACCTTTCCTGGGATGTCCTGTGGCACTGATTGCCTGTGTGTGATAGAGGCCGTGCTTGTTCTGCACACACACCAGGTGAGAGTCTGCCTCCGTGTTAAAACTTGCTCCAATGCTAATTACGTGTTCGTTAGAAGAATTTATCACCTTCATCACCTGTCAACACAAAACTCATCACTATGCTGATAAATCTCATTAACAGGGGGTTTGTTGTTTGTTTGGGTTTTTTATTTTTGTCTAAATTCTTAAGCAAAATGTCATCATCAGGAAACCTGCAAGACAGGATGTTTGAGAATACATGCTAAAAGATTCTGAAGAAACTGCTGGTTTTTCAGCACTTACCAGCTATCCTAAATCTCAGCTCTTCACTATCCACCTTCCAGCACATCCACAAGGAAGTGTGTGCTCAGGTAATTGTATGCCCTCCCCCATGACACATTTAGGTCCATATAATTTCAAGGAGGGTTTTTTTAAAGAGCTCAGGGTAAAGGTGTGACTGGCATTATACAAAAAATAAAGACTAAAGCAGCTTGGATTAGAAAGCTAATCAGGATGGGTTTACTTACCTCATTATACTTCCTTAGGGGTATTTTAATACAGCTTCTACCCATTTCCACATGAACAAACAGGTTGTCTATGGTATGCAAAGTATACTTATAGTTTCTAAGGTCCTATAACAGACAAAGTATTTATGTTAGCAGACAATTAAGTGGTTTTTTTCTTACCTTTTATAACAAGTATCACCTAGATGAAGGCAGCCCACATACAGCTGTAGCACTTCTAGAAAACAGTAATACTAAGAGAGACTAAAGACTTAGTGATCCCTTTTTGCCTGCTGGGTGTGTGTGACAGGCATCTTAGTGAATATATTAAAAAATTCATAGCACTGACAAGGCAGCTCTATTAACCAGTGGGTTCTTTAGTCTGTGGCTACTTCATACACGTTAGAATCCCAGCGTTTTAGGGGCAGCCAACACTCTCCCTCTCTGATGGAAGAATGCAACAGGAAGCCACCATCTAGATGAGTTTGCTTCCAGGCTCACACCCTGTCCCCTTACAGCTTGAACTTTTTGATTTATGGACTGAATACTGCATCATTTTTTAAGCTTCTTTGACAGAAGTAATCACCCATCATTTCAGCCACTTCTGCAAGATTCTGTTTATTTTCAGAACAACAACATTAGGTATGAAATGGTCTCATTTGCTTTTACTAACTCAGCTGAAGAAAAGGTATAAACAGGCTCTTTTCACCAGCTGAGCCAGGCAATCAGTACCCTCTCTGATCAGCACAGCTGACCCTGCAAGAAGGGTATTGATCAGAACATCTCAATGCACTAAGGTTGCCATGGATTGGCATCCAATGCTGAGGATGTGCCCTTTACCTCCATCAGCTCCCAAGGCCTCAGTCACTCGCGTGCTGAGAGGCTTTCCATGATCTTTAACTGAGCATTTGCATCCCAGGTGCCAAGGCACCACCAAGGGAACATTTTGCATTCATGCAGTGATTAAAACTCCTGCCAAGGAGCACATATTGCCCCTGCCTGCTTCAAACTGACACAGCCATGAAGTACTGTAATCCATCTGAAAATAAATTCCATAGCAACCCCATTCAGCAGCAGCACAACATTAAGGCTGCTCAGTCTGAGGGTGCAGCTGCACGTTGGCACTGGCACATCACCACTCAGGCTGGGAGCTGGCTCATGGAACCACAGTGTCAGACTCCTACACTAACAAGAAACGTGCTGCTCTTCAGAGGGTGCACCTCCTCCAAGTGACTCCTTACACAACTGTCTGGACAGCAGTGGTGGCAGAAGGGAGAAGGGGGAAAGGCTGCAGTTTCATCTCAGCTGTGATGGTCTGGAGACCCAGGAGAGGATGCACTGACTGCCTAAGACGTGCAGTGCTTTCCACAGCCTTTTCCTGGACGCTGTGATGGGAAATGCTCTAAGTTCTAGGTAAGTATGAGAAGAGGAAGGTTACTGGTCAGTAGCACAGGCATACTGCAACCTGAAATCACATTATTTGGGTAACAGAGGGAAAGCTTCCACAGGGAATGGTATGAATTCCAGATTTGACTCACTCTTATGATTTTGCCAGAAGGTCTTTCACAACAGACAACCAGGCTGAGTAGCTGTGGCAAGCTTAAGTTTGTCTGACAAAGTAATTGCTCCCGCAGTTAGTCCACAGCATCGGCCTGTCAAGTCTTTCTTCACATTTAAAATTGTCAGACTTAAGACCAAAATCCCTGCACCACAGTGATGCTTGGGAAGAGAAAAATGCACCTGAACAGTGATGACTACCAGCTTCAATGCAAATGTCAACATGTCTCTCAATCATTTAAAGCCTTTCTTCACCACCAGAACTAATGCATAACAATACAAGGTGACACAAACTGCTTTCCTCATTCACTCACCACTTCTAACTCAAGCATGAAGAACAGAATCATTAGCTGTGCTTTCAACATTCAGAATTTTTTTATTTTGAGGATCTTTTATGTAATTTAGATTGCAGCACGAATGGATGATTAAACATTTACTCACAACAAGCAGATTCATAATCGTGTGTCCAATCTCTCCAAAGAGCGGCTTCCGATGCCTGACACTCACTACAGGAGTTGGATAGGCTAGGAGGAAAAAAAGTTGTATTTACCTAGCAACAGCTCTAAAACAGCAATTCCAAGTATTTTTACAGGTTTTTCCAGCTATAACCTGCTTCTTAATCTCAGTATCTGACCAGCCAAAGGAAGCAGAGCCCCTCTCTAATTCTCAGTCACAGACTGTCCTTCAGCCACTGTGTGGTTTTCCCCCCCCATGGTTCTATCTTACAAAATTGGTTACAAATCCACAACACAGCGAGTAGTTTGGTAAGAGAAAGCATAAAAACAAAGCAGCTACCACCCTTGTGACCATGCAAACAGAGCCTGGCTGGTAGAGATCTGCTGTGGGCTCCAAAAATCCATGAATGTGTTTATGGACTTGCAGTTTCTACAGTGGTGGACCCCTGCCTGTTTGCATGCCTAGATGTTTCCAATGTATTAGTAAGTTATCCTTATAAGTAATTAATACCTTTATTCAGTTTATGAAGCAGTAATATTTTGCCAATATACTTAGCTTCAGTAATTTAATTAAAATAACCATTTTATCAGAGTTGTAAACTGGGCTTGTGAACATCCCTTCAAACCTTTCTCCTATGATCAAAAAAAAAAAAATCAGACAACTTTATATTTTACTGTCAGTTTTGATTCCTTAGCTTTGTCATCAGCTAAGAAGAAGAAAAAAAAAGAGAAGTCTAGCAGGACAATGAACATTCCCAGGTGACTCAACAGGTGGCTCCCCATGTTGGTCTTACACAAGTGTGATATAAAATATTACAGAGATGCTGTTAGATAGTTTGCTTGTATAAAAACCCCCTTCTATTTTCCAAAGGGAACTTTACACTTATGTAGCTTTAATTGTAAGCATTAAAACTCACCCCCATATTCTGCTCCCAATCTCAGCATTAAACGGATTGGAAACACCTTTGCCCAGGGTATTTCCAGCTTATGGATAAGAATGCCACAAAGAAAAGGGTTATCTGGCAGAATCTGATCATCAAGTTCCTGAAAAGTTGGTGCAACAAACAGGAATCCTCCATGCTCTTTGTTGCTGAGAAAGTCTTCTGTAAAAGTAATGTTTTCCATGTTTCTGATGAACCTTCCTGCAGAAAGCAGAACAGTGTTTACAGACTGGCTCACTGACACTTCAGTGCCAAGAGGACTGTTCTAACCAGTGACCTCTGACAGACTTGCCAGCCCACCCTTATCTCACATCTCCTAAGTCTGCCACATATCTAAACCCACAAAGTAAGTGCTCTGTTTCATAACTAAATGAACCTGAATATGAAATTAGGTTTTCCCTAACAAAGGCCAACAGTTCTACAGTGTTCCATGTTCTGGCACACACCAATTGATTAACAATTTGATAACAACACACCTAAAATATTTACAGACATGAGCACTGTACTTCTACAAATGAAGTGCCACATGTCCTAAAACACATTGACTCAAGGGCTCATGCCCAGAATCTGCACCACCATATGACTAAATAACAAAAAAACCTGCAAACAGGATGTTTACAGAAGTATATGAAACAAAGACACTTAAATTCTTCTGTTATTTAAAACTTCAGTCTAACACTGCAAGTTCTTTCAACAGAATCATTAGACACTTCAATAGTTCAAGGAAATTACCTATGAACTTTTAAGTTGTAAAGATCAGCAAGAACATACACAAGGAAAAGTTAGACATTAAAATTACACACCTTTCACTGCATCTTTATAGATGTCAAGAAATAATTTGAATATTTCACTAGGGAAAACATCTTCATCTGGCAAACGTTGCAACAGAATGACAATTTCTGCCTGACCCAAACCATGCAGTCCGTTTGTTGAGAAGCACCAGCACTTTTCTGAGCAATCTTTAAAAAGATAAGATACCACAGTAATGCTGTTTTACAGTCAGGAAAAAAAAGCATGATTTACTGGAAAAGAAAATGTGCAATACTTACATGTTATTAGCTTAACACTGACAAGCAAGTTCGCATTTAGAATAAAAATCAGTGAATTAGGACCTCCTTCCCCAAGCAGCAGGGCGACCTTTTGCCGACACGGGTGTTCCTCCACCACAGGATCTGAACAAATTAACACACAATTTAGTTCAACACACCACCCAATGACCCAAGCCAAGAATTAGCTCACAGCATGACACACTGCCCCATCCTCCTACCTGAACAGGCTTGTAGTTATTCCCAAGCTTTGAATAGCTACAGATCAACCAGTGAGCAGCCCAACCTCAGATTCATGGGACACACAAAACTGAAGCAGCAGCTTCCAGGGTTACCATTCCTCTGGAATTCACTGACTGTGTGTGCTGACTCCTCACCCACACACCGATCCTGTCAGCTACAACTGATGAGCACAGCCACTGCCATAATGCAGTTAAGTGACAAAACATTCCTCTCACAATATACTGTTGTTAAAAATGCACGTTCAATTATCCAACAATCCACTGTGCAACAAATAAATGACATAATTGTATTAGAATACAAATTACATGCACATGAGTCCATACTCGGGGCTCACATGCATGTAATCTTGGACCAGGTGATTTAAATCCTTTCCCTGTGAAGCTCTGAGGCCCTGGCACAGGTTGCCCACAGAGCTGGCAGTGCCCAAGGCCGGGCTGGACGGGGCTGGGAGCAGCCTGGGACAGTGGGAGGTGTCCCTGCCCATGGCAGGGGTGGCACTGGATGAGCTTTAACATCCCTTCCAGCCCGAACCATTCTACGAGAACATATTAACAATTTTCTCAACATTTTATTGGATTTTACCTTTCCCTTTTTCACCCACTGCAAGCAGACGTGGTGGCAGCTGATCACCGTCAGGAACAAGGCTTATCTCCGGTCGCACACAGTTTTCCACCCCACACAGGGCTCTGTAGCTGGAAGCTCTAACAGGAACATCCTGAGCAGTCTGATCCACTGCACTGGAACTGCTCCTCTCAGCCTCTGCACTAGGAGAACACTCTTCAGTCCCCAGACTGACGAATTGGCAACTGGGTACCACCTCACTGTGGCCTGGAGTGGCCTGCTGCACATCATCTGAAGGGACAGAACCATGTAATTCCTCCATTCTGGTAATATTATCAATTTCTTCCGGTTGTTTTGGATTTGCATCAGTTACCGTGTCATCTTCCTCTGGGTTTGCAGACTATGAAAAAGAAATAACAGAAGAATTTCTACACTGTCTCAAAACCAGCTAAACTTTCATAATTAGCATCCTAGAAGCAAAAAGAGAAAGAAATCTATCACAAATGCTGAGAATACATTTCCCCCTAATAAGAAGAAAGCCACCAAATCTCTCCTGAATCTTGTTATTTTTTGTTTAGGAGTTACATAGGTGAAGATGTATCATTACTTCATTGGAACACACGTTCACATGGCAGGGCTGCAGACTGTCAGATGTACACAACCAACACACCAAGTACCCTCCAGGAATCCGTCTGTTATTAGTTTTCTCCACTCACAGCTACTGAACATTGGCATGCCTTAGATCAGCAGCTGAACACTGCAAACATATTTCTATTTCTACCTGCCACTAATAACTGAATGTAGCATTTTTCAGTCTGATTAACTTCTAGTTTGGAGTCAAACCTATGCTGCTCCCCCTGCCAGATGGGTGTGCAAAGCCATAAGCACAGGCACACTAGGATATATCAACTGTCATTAAAAATAAAATGTAAAAAGACAATTCCCAAAATAACCCTCCAACAAAAACTGACATGCACATCATCTTTCAAGTATGTTAGACTTGCATCTTACATCCACAAGGGAGACTGTGTATTGCAACAAGAAAAAACGTGACAACTCTCTCCTTGCTCTGCAGCAGCTCTCCTGATGCCCCAGCAGTTTCAGCAAATCCTCCATTTAAGGAATGCACTGCCAGAAAATGAAAAAGCACCAACCCCAAGAGGAAGACCCCACAAAAACATAACTAAATGGGGGAATAATAGACTTCTTGACCACATCTTTGCTTGCTGCTCTTTCAGATCCCTTGGTACTTTTGACCTGCACAGCACCCTGTTGCCAGCACATTCAGGATGCTGTGTTACCTCTGCTGGGTTGGTTTTGTGTAAGCTTCTGAAGCTGCACAGAACCCTCAATTAATTGTCTCCCACTCACTTTGTCCATGCTGCTTTTAGTTTTAGACATTGCTCATCTTCTGCAAGTGCAAATATCCTTCTCTTTCCCCAAAACTACACAAGACAGGCTATACCTTTTGATTACTACAACTTTTTTATTTATTATTACTATTCTTCATGAATCAAAGCTGATTTACATGCTGTACCCCTGATAAGTGTTCAGATCCTCCATATACATATAATAATATATATAATAAAATGATAATATCATATAATAATGATCTGGTCTGATTTTTTAGCTTTAACAATATTTTTTACGAACTCTTGAGTGCTGTGAGAATCATGGAATTTATGTTATCACTTGACACTGTGCTTCAGTGCTGTGTTGAATCTTAAAAAGGCTTCACCTGAGGAACCTCTCCAAATCTTTCCCCAGCACACGGAGACCTCTTCTTTGGATTTTCCTTTTAAAGTGCAGTTCATTCAACACCATGTATTTGATCCACGATAAAAAAAGCAAATCCCCCTCTCAGTTCAGTATTAGTTCACACTAGAAGCAATACACAGATTTTGTTGCACCCTATAAAGTGATATTGTAGGGCATTAAGCAACTTCTGGTTAGTCTAATGCAACAGGGGAACGATAGCAGCCACTGGAAAAAAACAAACACAAACTTCTGCTATAGGCAAGTTGTTACTGACAGGCTTGAGGACTCTGGCTGAGGTTACCTTCACTACAGTGACGAATCAAAAACTGTGTACAAAAAACTGCCTTGGATAATCTTCTGCCATGCCATTGTTGAAGTTCACAGACACCTTAAAGCAAACAAGGTTTTACCAGATTTGGAGATTACTACAGTGATTTTCATTCCAAGGAGTTCACAGTCCCCCCCAATATACTCCAACACTGTCTCAGATTCCAAAAGCTGTGAATGAGCAGTGAGGTTATGGTCTGTAAGGGGCCCCAGCAACAGCAAGCAGAGGTACCCCAGCAGTAACCCCTGCAGCTGAACACACCTTGGGCGCTGCCGTGTGCGGCTCCGGCACGTCAGGGCTCGCGGGGCTGCAGTCCTGCGACGACCTCTTGGCTCCTGAGGCCAGCTTTGCTGTGTCTGCCACTTCACCGTTTGGCAAAATGCCATCTGCAAACCAAACCCTCCTCTGCTCTCTGGGGCACAGCCCTGGCACAGGTTAAGAACACAACAAGTGCACGTTACTGCACCGTTCCAGTACCTGAAAGGGACACGAACCACACCCCTTCTCCCCACCAAATGCACACACAATGTTACCTGGAACTAAGCACAGGTGGAGGCTGACATCAGCCAGTCTCCAATCAGGCAAATACATGCCAAAAAATCTCCTACTTGCAGAGGACGCTGCCATGCTACAGTTAAATCTACCAACTCATATCTATGGAAGGCTACTTCCTCAATCATCCCTCTGTAGTGAGGTAAGAATGAAATGCATGTCACAATTAAAAGATGAAATACACTCCAAAAAAAGTTGATTTATCACTGTGTTTAAAAATTTATTTTCTCTGAAAAACATCAGATGTGTAATAAAAACAGAACAAAGACACTACTTAGCCACTTATCATTTGTATTTACCCAGAGAACTAACCTCTGCTGGTCCCTTGTAACTTCTCTCTGAACAGCTAGTTTCTGTTTGTAACTTCTCTCTCATCAGCTAGATTCTGTTTTTACTGTAAGACTGGCAGTCCAACAAGAGCCAAAGACCTCCCAAGACACACAGAAATCATAAAATTAACAGCTACACAGAAAGATTTACAATACAAATAGAGAGGGCAATGAAAAAAGTAACAGCCACATTTCATAAATGGAGATTTATGACCAGCTTGGGTCTGGCACCAAAACTATGGAAGTGAAAGTAACTTTCCAGTGCTTCCATTCAGAGAGTTCCTGTTTCACACCAAAAATACCAAGTATAAATGCCAGATGTGATAAGCAACCCCCTCCTAAGAGACTCTAACACTCTAGTGTTAGATATATACAGTATTTAGCACCTGTACCTTCAAGACCAGGTTGTTTAAGTGCTGAGGTAGGCAGCAACGCAGAAGGTGAAGGAGAGCTTGCACTACCAGGTATCTGGGCTTCCTCTACAGGTGGAACAGCAGAAGAATGTTCAGAGGAGACACTGGAATTGGGGACAGGACCAGTTGGACTCATCATCCTTTCAAATGCCTGTGCTAAAGAAATGTGGTTAGTTTTTAAGATCTCACAATTGATTAACTTTCAATTGCAGTGAAGTTAGGGGTGGGATTTTTATGGCAGAGGCAAAGCACAATGTGTGGTCTAGTCATGAAAAAGAAACACTCGACCTATTGGATGGAAGAACATTTAGATTTATTTTCAACCTGCATAATTGCCAAATTCTCCATGACAGAACCAGAGCCCCCTTGCACCTCCTGGTAGCGTTGCAGTGACTACACTGAGCCAAGTGACCACTGCACCTTGGTGCAAACACGTGTCACATTTATTAAGTTGAATTCCATTAAAAATCTGACATTTTTTCAACTTATTACTTAAATATTAATCAACAGGACCTCAGTTGTTTCTCCTGACGGATTTATAAGCATCCATGCTTAGCTTCCAGTTAAGAAAAGGTCATCTGATGAGTCATTGACTGCAGCCCTGTTAAGTGACTTGCAAGAACAGCAGGACAGGAAGCTACAGACAGTGGGCAAATAACATGTGAGAAAAGCAGGGCTATGGCCTTTGCACACGCAGAAGGCTGCTGTGGGGGGGAGCATCACTTTTGCTAGATTCCTCTCACAGATGACTCAACAGGATAAAATCTATTATTCTATAACTTCCAATTTAGTCCTACAGCGTTAAAAACTACTTTGTTTTTAATAAGAAACAACGAGCTTGATACTGAAAGTTCAAATTAAGAACTGAAATCCAACCAAGAGGTGCAATTATTCTCTTCATCCCTCTATCTCAGAAATAGGAAAACATATACCAATTAAAATAATTAAGCTCCCCAAAAAGAACAAAGGTTAAAGAGATACTTTAATGATTACTGCAATTACTCAAAAAACCTTTTTACCTTTATTAATATCATCATAACAGCCAGTGCAGACTCTGGCTTCCTTCTCCATGTATTGTAGTTTGCATTTTCGTTTGCAACAGCTACCACAAAAAACCTGAATCAGAAAAGGATTGCATTAAATGTTGTAGACATATTGCACAGTGAATAGCAAGCTCTTCCAAAAAATACACTTGTTTCATTCTAAACCATCTGCAGTCTCACATTCGAGTCTATATCTTAATCTCTCATGAAAAAAATCTTCAGGAAAAAAACAACCAAGAACAAAACCCACAACGTGCATCCAGAAGAAAGCAGCTGCATGGAGGAGACAAGTGAAATTATATTAAAGTTCTTATCAGGAGCGATGACAATAATTTCAGGATTCACCACCTATCACCAATTCACTCCTACTTCTGTTATTCCTGTTCGACACTAAACAACAGCGATAGGGACAGGGGCTGAAAGCCAGGCCTGGGCAGAAGTGCTTTGGTGATTTAGGCCCATCTCTGCAGCGCCGTGCTCACCAAGGCCCTGAGCAGCAGCTGCCAGTTTGCAGACACCGGCAGCTGCCCCTGCACCCACGGACAGCACAAGCAGAGCACTCTGCTCCCAGGCTGCTTCCTGTGCTGGGGCAGCTCAGTGCTCTCCTCTAGGTCAAGAAGAACAAGCATTGTTGCTCTCCTGTGACAAGCTCTGTTCAGCAAAGCATTTTCAAAGACAGCTGCTTTGAAAGAATAGAATATGCTCTTCTATTCCAACAGGGCATACATCCCATCTGTTTTTCAGCAGAAAGAGGGGGGAAAGTGTGTCTCATTAGCCTGGACAACACCTGCACAATCCCATTCAAAGAATTATGTCTTTAGAAAAGCTGTTTTTTGCAAGAGGTGCCATAAATACCTGGAGCTTTTGTCACTTTCCCCTTATGTTCTTTCAAGGACGATCTGCAAGTTTTTAACAAGTCACATCATTTTTAGCTATATGCAGACTCCAGAGCCTTGACAAAAGGTCTTCTGAAACCCCTAAAGGTCTTCTCTCTATTCCTAATTGCTTCCAATCCACAAAGTGGATCAAGGTGGGGAAAAAACCCCCAGCAGTAGTGGCATAGGAAAAAAAAAAAAAGTTCTGACAAGTGAACTTCTCTAAGTAGGAAAAGTCACTGTAAAAGCAGTGATTGATCAGTGCAATCTGACCTCAAAAAAGAAACTACTCTAGCTGGATTAGTGCCACAGGTCATTTACCTCAACAGAAAACACACATGCTCAGTACATATGTTAAGAATGTAATTGATGAGGATTAATTGCTAAACAGTTCTAAGCCACTTTAGGGCTTCAAATGCCAAGCAGCACAGTCCTCTGAAAGGAGTATTCTCCTCATACCCCTGATGACACTGGGACCTGCAGAGGATTGCAGGACCATTAATTCTAATGGACCTAAAAGGTGGAGGGAAACTGAGGGGCAGGGGATAGGAGGTGAGTGTGAGGCTGTCGAGCAGAGAACTGGATTATGGTCGAACTAGGAAGAGAAAGAGTACCCCAACAAGAGACACACACCTGAACAAGAGAACTGCAAAGCTGTTTGGCCTTGCAATGCTGCAGAGGGGAGAGAAAGCAGGGACCACGAACTTCACGCTCTCCTCTAGCACAGATGCCAGAATCCACAAGTGTTGCCATTTCATGGATTAAAAAAAAAAAGATGGAGGATCATGGGAATACACAAAATTGTCTTCTGGAATAGTCCAGAGAGGACAACTGTGAACTCCTACCAGTTTTCCCTTTATGTTCCAAGTGGCTGAAAACACAGCGCACAACTGCTTCACGAGGGATGTTTGGTTTGGGATTCTCTAAGACAAAAGAAGTCACTACTAAAAGACAAAAAGTCTCACAAGGCAGAAAGTTAAGCTACTGCACAGTCAGAAAAGCTATGAGAGAGTTACAACTGCATAGCACTCCCACATCTGTAAGGTTTAGATAACCTATATTGCCTTCACTCACTCTCCTAATGAACAGACACTGTGATGTTTCTGCTGATGAATCACACTTATTTACACTGCCAAGAGCCCCTCACTGACACACAGCTCTCAACAGGACTGCAGTGAAGGGCCTTCCATCGCCGCCTCTAGACAAGGTGCAAGGAACTTCACAGGGAATATAAAACCGGAACTTGAAGTCTTTTACGAGTAAAACTGAGTATTGCTGAAACCCACTCTGAAGGACTTTGTTTTAAACCATCACAAAACCTCAACAGGATATTCTGGCATAAGTGCAATGGTGTCCAGGCTGGCACAAGGAATTCTTCCTTTTCTGGACACTCCAATTCAGACCTACATTTTAGTGCACACTCACTGCAGCTGAGTAAAAGAGCATCATGCTTTGAATACACAGAGCTGGAAGAAAGGTGGGAAAAAACCTACCAAGCTTTTCCAGATGCTTGTTAGCACTGGGGATGCAGAAAGGTAGTACTGACACCAGTCTCTGCTCTGTCTCCTCATCCCTAAAGCTTACAGAGCAACCCTGAACAGTAACTTCATTAGTATTGCTAGAATCTCCATTTAAGTGCTACTACAAGCCTCAGTGGATCACAAGGGAATTCTGAACTGAGAATAAGCTTTGGCATCATTTACTCTCTGCAGAAAACCACAGTCTGAAAAAAAGTTCTACAATTACTCACTTTGATGGTGATTCACATACTTTTCCCCTGAGATGACTTCCTTAGAAAACGATACCTCTAAGCACACAGTAAGACAGATTTAGACTATAAATCCTTTAGCTTTGGTATTGCTGTTACTGCTCCCGAAAGACTGCAATCCTTTCAGGTTCATGGACAGTCCATTTACAGTTACTACAACCACTTATAACCACTAGGATAACCACTGGCTTCTCACCATCACCACCTCAATTTTTTAAAACATAAATACTTTACTTAAAAGCTCAATAACAAGCTGATTCACTATGATTACTATGAAGCAGTCCATCATCTCATCTCCCCTACTCTATGCAAAACATCAGTCTAGTTAGCAATGGCAGATAAAACAAGAACATTCTTTGTACTTTCCTTTAATTACAATCTTCACAAAAAGATTGTGATTACTTAATTAACATTACTCTTAATAATAATGTTAATTACTTAATTAACATTACTCTTTTCCAACAGTCTTTCTACAGAAGGAAAACAAAAATTGGTTTATGTTAAACAAACAACTTTGAGCCTGGAAAAAATCTGTCAATATTCTTTCCCTTCTGCATTTTGGTTATGCCTAAAGCAGGATCCCCCCTTCCTGCCAGGAGCACTCACCTTCCCACAGGCTCGGCAGTGGTGCCGCCGCTTGGTGAACGTGAACTTGGCCTGGCAGCTCATGCAGTTGGGGGCCTCTGAATCTGGCACCCACAGGGGCTGTTTCCATGACAAAGCTGCAGGTGTTTTACAGGATTCCACACTTCCAGATGCCTGGTTTCCTCCAGCTTCACAGCTGCTTTCCCCAGGGTCAGAATTACTACCAACTCTTACAGTGGTGTCTGAGAGGGGAGCTTCTGGGGTAACAGAACCAGAGTCCTGGTCTTCTCGCTCGAGTTCTTTGGTTCTGTTCAGTTGTCCCTGACCAGCAGCTCCTTGGGAAAGGTCAAGCAACTGCTTTGGTCTTGCACCTTCAGTACAAACATCAGAAAGCAGAGCTTCAGTGCCACTCTCAGCCATGCCCTGACCACAAGACACGCTGCCTTCTGCTGCAGATTCCGACTCACTGGCAAGAAGAGATGCTTCAAGGTTTCTCTTCATGCTTGTTATCTCCTCCAGTTTTGCTTGCACAAGTTCTTCAGTGACCTCTGTGAAATCCAGGTTGTTCAGATCTGTTAAATTCCCTTCATCCACATCAGCTTCCATAAAGTCACCATCGTTGTCTGAAGACTTCAACACACTGGACTGCAGACTTTGTCCATACAAGAAATCATCAAGCTCAGCGTCGCTTATGAGAATATCACTCTCAATAACATTCTCCTCAGCAGTGAAGTCAGCCATAACAGAGCTCATGCTCTCATCATAGAAAGTGTCTACACCAACACCATATGGCTCAGCTTCAATGTCTAGAAAAGCAGAAGCAAAAGCTTCGATTTGCTGAGAATCACCATCATCATCTGCATTCTCAGTATCATATTCCTCTCCATTCCTACCTTTTTCTGCAATACTTTCACTGTTTTCAGCTAAAAATTCTTCCTGCTCATGGCAGCTAGTATTTTCACAGGATTCCCTGGCAGAGAAATGAGTTTCAGACTCTCCAGCGTGCGCAGTTACAGTATCACTACAAACCTCTGCCACTGCATGCTGAGGTAGATTAACCTTTTCTTCTGTCACAACTAATGAACCACACATAGACACAGGCAGTGAAACACAGAGAGAGGTCTGGACACCCTCAGCTGACGTACACGACCAGGAAACATTGCTTAGTATCTCACTGCTGTTAAGTTCTTCACTATGTACATTCTCTTCTGTGACTTTCTTTTCCAATTCCACTTCAGCTCTTGTTTGACAGGAAGAGCCTGGTAAAACACAATTTCCAGGTAATGTTGCATTAGTTTTGTGCAACTGATGCCTCTTTGGCAGATCTGAAGGCATGGAATCAACATCAGCCCCAACATTTGGGTCTACCTTTCCACTGGCATTTCCTCCACACATATCTTCGCTTACTGCAGAGCGTGCACCATCATCTTGTGGTTGACAAGGGAGTTTTTCACAGGCTCTCTCATCCTTGGGACTGTGTGCATTTGAATTCTGTGATGTTACAGTGATACATTCAGTATCCAGGGGAGCAGTTTGTTCAGGCTGGTCAAGTACTTCACTGCATTTTACAGGCTCTGTCCTATGTTCATCATCACACAGATCTGGGATTGTTCCTGCAGCAAAACTGTTGGACTTTAAAGCCAAGTGATTAATCTGCTTTGTTTTAAGATGCCCTGAATCTTGTACCACTGAGTCCCCATGGCTCTGCTCTGTACTGGCAGCACCACTGCAGCCAGGTGATGACACACAAATGGGAACAGGGATACAGGATATGCCACAGCCAGCGGAGCCTTCGCGGTACTGGGAGACATCTGGCTGCAACTGCTGAGTGCCCTCACCAGCAGCTGAGTGGATCAAATTCGCTGTGTCATTCACAAGATCACACACAGGAATGCTACACCTTCCCAGGTTCGAAGCCTGGATTTCATTCAAGGAACGGCTGTCCACAGTGGACAAAAGGTCAGGTCCAGCAACACCCTTCTCTCCGGGGGGTGAGTAACCAGGCGCGTCACTCGAGCCAGCGTGGGCGGCCAGAGATATCTCCTGTGGGGCAGGACAACGGGCAGCACCCTCTGGCAGGTCTGGTGCTGGCTGTGCATGCTGCAAGCAATCCAGGACTGAAGAAAGCTTTGACTCATATGGATTTTGAGGTGTTCTGAAGCACTCACATTCATCTATTTGAAACAAGAAGAGATCAAAAGCAAAGTTTATAAGACTCCTCTCTTTCCACAGTGTACTCCCTCTAAAGCCCATCTATTCATCAATACAAGCTTTTACTTAGCAGATGGTACTTTCAAACTCCATGGTAACAGTCATTTGACCGTGTACTTCCACGAAAAAGGCAGTGCAGAAACCAACCTGTATTCTGCTCAAATTCATCAAGCAGTTTGTCCAAGTCACAGACTGCAGCTTTAAAATAACTGTCCATTCTAGTCACAGTTCTAGTCAGGCTTTAGCCTTCTTAGACCTAGAGAAAAACACAGCATTTCATTGAAAGCATTTTTCTGTTTACAAAGCCCAAGTGTTTGTACTAGACAACAGCCCAAGTGAAGTATTTTTTTCCTTTTATTAACACTTTGTTCTCTCTCCATGTAAACAAAAGCCAAGTACAAATAGGGCTGCAGCCTCCCAGTACTCTGAATATGCTCGGTGTGCCCAGCACACGATGAGCAATACACACAAAAATCCACCTCAAATCACAAAATTCAGGGTGCCTTGTAAAAAACAAATGCATCTGAAAGCATGTCCTACAGCATTACAATGTCAGCATGTTTAAAACCAGAAGGAATATTAAGATCTTCTGGTTTGACTCCATATACGTTTTATGGCACACAGTTCACTGGCAAAAACTAAAATAGGCCATTATTTTCTATCAACACAATGGAACTGTTTAAATAACAATAAAAATTAAAAATCCAACATGGTAATTCAGCACATTGTTTCTGTTCTACTCTAAACACAAAAACAATTACACTTCTGAGACCCAGGAATGTAAAACTCTTGTTATAGACTTACCAGCTCATCAGAAAGTACTTATTAATCAATCACACTCCCCACTGCAAACACCCGGGTTTATTTGTTTAACAACCTTGCAAGCCACTCAGCTGTATGCCTTTTTGTTCACTTTGAATTGCTTTCTAACTGCACATCTTTTTTCGTGGCTGAACACCCATACAGTGCAAGTACCTATAGCACAAAAATCAATATTTGCACTTCCTTTGAGCAAACTGAAGGGACTGAGACCCACGTAGTCTAATGTCTGGAACCGACACCTGTAGAGACCTGTCTAGTTTGCCTTCTGCTTTCTCCAGTGCATTCAGTCTCTGCATGGGCTGACTTCACACCCTTCCCAATGCAAGGTATCTGGATCCCCTAATAATGCCTGGTCATTCTCCTAAGAGCTCAGAGCCCAAACAAACACTAAATCCTCTCACTCACACTGTGCAGCTACAGATCTAGGTTCCAAGCCTTACTTCCTCCACTGAGTCTAAGGTTTCCCCTCACAGAATAGTTCAGCTCAGGTGCATTCACTTATATTAATACGTAATTATTCACCCCGTGTGATGTAATTATTCACCACATTAACATGCATGTGACATGAACACTTCCAGGCAATGTGTCGTTCCAACAGGGACCTGCAAAGCACAGGAAAGGTGAAACAAACACGCAGTCGTGCAGGACTCTGTGCCCATAAGTAAGCCATAAATGAACAATCTGAATGTATCGCTGCTTTGATACCCATGGCCATTAATTAGTCAAGGCTAGGTCTTCACACTGCACTCTAATCCCAGTCTCTCACAGCTGCCTAGAGGGCTCAAACAGCAGCAAGCACAGACTCACAGCCCCTTCTCCTCATCCATGTGAATGCGATTCTTTCCTGTAACAATCACGACCTCCTGGCAAGGGGGATGTACAACATGAACTGCAAGTTATTTCAATTAAGAACCTCACACAATTAACAGCCTTTGGTGATTCACTGAGAGACATTAAAGTACAGATCCCATCCTCAAAGCACGTATCTGTGGACAGTCAATAGTCAAACAGACCACACAAACAAGAAATACTGAAAGGTTACAAGAAAATCAGGGATCAAAAAATGCATAATGCTGCCTTGTGTTCTCTGTAGGTATTTATTAAACAACCTTACCAGATATCACAGAACTCATTATCAGCACCAGCTTATAAAAGAAAAAAATCTTTCATATTTAAAAGAAAATACAGAGGCGAGTAATTCTTTTGTCAACCTTTGACTTATGCTTAATAAGGCCTAGAGAATATTCATTGCTTTGCACTCTTGAGAGGCACATAACAAATTCTGAACTAAGCATTACTAGATTGCAGTGCTACCTATTATTAGGTTATAATGCTAATTAGGAGGTTGCATTGATGATGGACACCACTGGCCCACCACACTCTCCGAAAAGGGAAAGAACTCAATTCCAAGAACTGTAAAACTAAAATCACACGCAAATATTTAAATCTATTTAATACAGATTCACTCACTTCTACAGACTGTTCAGAAAACTATCATCCTTCAGTCTACCAAGCCAATAATGTTGTTTCATTTAGTTAAATCTATTTTTAAATAAAATTATTATTTGAGTTAGTAAAGCATTTCGAGTAGCTAACCTAACTTTGAGTAACTAGCATATTATTCCTAATTTCACTACTCTTTTCTCAAACTTTTCACAGGTTTTCAGCTTTTCTACAGCAGGCCTACAAGCCAGACACCCAAACCCACAACAAAACCCAAAGCCCCACGACCAGCAGTAACCATTTGTGTCTCTCGTGCCCCCCTGTCCTGACTCCCCGTGTCTGCATCACCACAGAACTGCAGAAGCCTGCTGCTTTCTCATGTTTCAAATCCTCGTTCAGCAAGATGGCCAAGTTTGACTTTTTGCTGCCTGGATTTGCCCACAGCCTGTCCCAATACTCACATTAATGGATCAGAAGCTGTGCAAAAGCTCTTGTGACATCTTTTTATTAACTGGTTGCTTGCTTCCCTGAGTAAAGGGTCTGTAGGAACCATGTGCTTCAGCTAACTGCATTTGTTCTGAATGTATTCGTGTAAGAATTATACTTCTAACAAAAGAATTACACTGTACTCTGTTAGAAACCAGGAGCACCACCACTATATATGTTTTTCAGGTAGGCAGACCTGTTGTCTTCTGAACATGTTTTTTAGAACTCTGAATACACTCAGCAGACACTCTCTGAAGTGCTTCACAGATTAGTATTTTTTAAAAATAAACTTATTGGTTATAACTTTATCTGAGGCATTAAGTCCCTAACACTGCAGGCAGACATACAATTTAAAGCTCTCACCAGCTCCATTTTATAGGTTTTTTTTGACACTTTTAAACAATATTTAAATTGCTGTCTGATAAAGTCTGCTTTCAGATTAAGATAAATTAAATATTTATGTGTCAGGAGACTTGAACATAAATAGCAGTCCATGTCAAAAAGGGAAAATAACAATCAAAGCACACAAAAATCACACACTGGACATGCCACTTCTCCAGGAAAGTCTTTGGTGTGTCCCTGAACAGGACCATCTTGGATCTCCCACAAATGGTCCGACACACCCCCAACACAGCATTTTAAACTGCACAGAGACCAAAGAAACAGAGGAAATAATTCTACCATGTTAACAGTATTAACTGTGGAATGCAAATCCTGAGATCTGGATGCCTGCACTGACTGCAAGTGTGACAGAGCATTTAAAAACATTTCAACACTTCTTTAATTTATAAATCACTTATCCCTTCTAACGCAACAGGCACTTATTCCATAGTTCAAGCCCAGCATTCCACTGGGGATTTCTCAACAGGCTCCTACTTAAAGGAGAGGATAACACAAGGCTGCTAGGATATTGAGTGGCCAAGTCACAGGACAGACTGTCAGCGTTTTTTCCAGATACAGTCTCTATAAATGGAGGCAGTTAGCAGTTTTCGGTGCTGATAACTCACACAACAGAATGGCTAAGTTAATTATTACCAACTAACCAATTCAAGCTCTGAAGCCAAGCTGCCTTTTGGTATCCAAGAATCCCTGAACACCACTCTGTAGTGTCAGCACCACCAGATCTGCAGTTTGTCACAGCTAATCCCCCGTGGCCAGGCCAGCCCTGCTTTGACATGAAATGTACTAAAGCAGCACACAGACAGGTTCAGAGGCAAAGGAACACAGGCACAGGGGCACACGGCTCTGCACGGCAGAGAGCTGGCCACAGGAGCCACCTCAGTTCTGACTTCCAGCATTAAAGCCTTGCTGCTTGCTGCGCAGTTAGTTGTCTCAGCTCCACCACCGTGTTTAATCATTACACTCAGCCTGAGCACAAAGCTGTATTGAAGCTTTTATCCTCAAAAGAGGATTGGAATGGTTTTTTCCACCTTGCCACCCCAGCAAATGCCACAACCAAACAAAGCCTCCCGCAGAACCACGACCACTAAGCACTAAGTTCACAGTGCAATGCTCATGGGACAGGGTGCCTCTTCTCCCACTCCAAGGGTGCTGAATGACTTAATTACCACCCTTCTCCTCCTCATCCCCCTCCCATACCCCAACACCATGCACCCACACACTGGCTTGAGGCCTCACAGACCCAAAATTCAAGGGAACTGCCCCAACAGCTCATCAGCAATCGACCTCATGGAGAACTTCAGTACAACTGAACAACCGCTGCATGAAAAACCCAAATAAAAACCACAATGACTCTTGCTGACCAAAACAACTTATTGTCCAACCCAAAAGCTGCCGTGGCTGCTGCCACAGCAAATTTAGGGGCTGAATCAGGGGTGAAGATAAAAGTTGCAGAAGTTTTCAGACATTTCACGACAAGCTTACATGGCACACCACAAAAAATTGTCTTGCTTCAAGAGTGATATTCAGTTAGCTCAGCAGAACTCTTGAGAACGACAGAACTCCACCAGCAGTGGGATGACACAGCCACCAGCACAGCTCTATCCAACATCACCTTCAGCTCCTGAAGATTTCCTTTCATGCACCCTCAGAGCCCTGCTGCTCTAAACCAAAAACTGCATTACTCACACCACACAGAGAATCACAGAATCCCTGCATTATTACGGTTGAAAGGGACCTCTGGAGATTATCCAGGCCAACCCCTGCCCAGGCAGGGCCACCTGGAGCAGGTGACACAGGGACACCTCCAGTGGGGCTGGGATGGCTCCAGACAGGGACACTCCAGGCCCTCCCTGGGCAGCTGTTCCAGGGCTCTGCCCCTCCAGGGAAGGAAGTTCTTCCTCACGCTGAGCTGGAACTTGTTGTGGTTTAGTTTGTGGCCCCTGCTCCTCAGCCTGTCCCTGTCCCCGCTGAGCAGAGCCTGGCACCATCCCCTGCCAGCCCTGGAGATGTTTGTGTGGATGGATGGGATCCCCTCTCAGCCTTCCCTTCTCCAGCCTGAGCAGGCCCAGCTCCCGCAGTCTCCGCTCAGCACAGGGATGCTCCAGACCTCAACTCCCCTCCGTGGCCTCCACTGGACCCTCTCCAGAAGATTCTTCTTTCTTCTCCTGTGAAGCCCAAAACTGGACACAGCAAACAAGAAAACTGCGACCAGTTCTGATTCCCAGCAGTGGCCAGCACACCCATGGTGCCAGCAGCCCGTCCCAGCGGCGAGGAACCCACGGCTCCCCGGACAGACACAGCTCTCGGACACTGCCCGTGCTGCGCCGCCCCTCCCGGACAGAAAATGAGTCTGGAGAACGGGACTGCACCCGCTCTGGCAGACCATTCCTCAGTGGAAACCACTGTTCCCTCAACTTTCCATTTCCTGCGATTTGCCTTTTTCATGAGCAGATGTTGGTGTCAGAGCACCTCAGCCACAGAGCACGGACAGCAGCTGGCTCCGGCAGCCAGATGGGCTCTGCTGTGCTCCCCAGGATGTGGGAATGACCAGCTCTCTGCCATTGCTGCTTGTATTTAAATACAGACTCCGAGTGTTTTACACTCTGATAATGCCTGTAACTGTACGGTGTAAGATTGTCCATTATACTCTATATACGATAAATATATTGCATATAACCTATATAATAATATTTACATTATACTTTATATAACCTATATGCTCCATATACCCTATATAATATTCTGTATATATATATATTATACTCTATACCGTATATAAAAGCAGACGGAAGAGCAGTAAGCAATAACATCACTCATACCCCCAAACCTCCGGGGGCAAATAACCCACCCAGACAACCTCAGACAGAGGACAAACTCCCACAGCCGCGTCGCCCCGACCTCACCCGGCCGGTTCGGGGCCGTCTCGGGGCCGTCTCCCCTCAGGACCCGCCCCGGCCCCAGCCCCGGCCC
>VZRZ01001157.1:973759-984491 GCA_013398175.1 Climacteris rufus
CGCGCCCAGCCCCGAGCGCCTAGGGCCAGGAGCGCGAGTGTCGGAGCGCTGGGGCTGTGCCGGTGTGGGGCACGGCGGAGCCGCAGCTCGGGGTAGGGCAGAGCTGTGAGGGGGCTGCTCCCGTGAGGGGCACAGCAGGGCCGCAGCTCGGGGCAGGGCAGTGCTGTGAAGGGGCTGCTCCCGTGAGGGGCACAGCAGGGCCGCAGCTCGGGGCAGGGCAGTGCTCCCCGCGGGATGCTCCCGTGAGGGGCATGGCGGGGCCGCAGCTCGGGGCAGGGCAGAGCTGTGCGGGAGCTGTGCCTGTGAGGGGCACAGCAAGGGTCGGGAGGCGATGGGTGCCGGCGTGAGGGGCGCCCTGGTCCCCGAGGCTCCCCGGGGCCGGCGCGGCCTCCCCGGCCCGGGCCAGCATGTAGCTGACCTTGCGCTGGTGCGCCAGGGCCTCCTCCTTGTCGTTCACCTGTGCAGCCAAGAGAAAGGACAGGAGGCACTGGTCAGCGCGGCATAAATACACCCACACAAACACCCCCGCAGGGAGGAGCTGAACCAAATACTGACCAGATCTACCAACATCCTCAGGATTTCGTGGGGATTGTCCAGCTCCTCCACCTTCCTGCCATCCCCGTCTGACCAGAGCAGGCTGGACAGCTTCTGCCCCAGAGTGTTCTTGTTCCCTTGTAACCGGACACGCTCTGAGGAAAACAGTACAGGAATGGTGGAATGGGTTAGGAAGGGAACGATGACTTTGGGATAGCAGGTGTAAACGATCTCACAGAAACGGGCAATGCAAGCTGCAGCTCTCCCACTGACGGGACACGGCAGGTTTCTGCCACGCCGCACCACTCCTGGTACCTCACAGAGGTTACACAGACTCCCCATGTGCACAGATTGAGCATGGCATTCTTTTTGCTCTAGGGAAAATATACTTTGACACTCTAGCTAAATGATAATTCATGGTAATTCATTCTTAAACAGTAAGTGGCCTGAAAAAAAACCAAAGATTATCTGACTTAGGCCATTTAAAAGTTTATAAGATTTCTAAAAACAGTAAAATGCCTTAAATTATGGAACATATCTAGCAGGTTACAGAGCCTGAGAGCAATGGTGTCCAGACAGGGGAAACAGCTAGTCAAGGTGTTTGCTGTTAGAGCACAACACCCCAGGAGTGCCCAAGGAATCTGGAGACACTTCTAAGCTCCTGGTCAAGGTCAAACCTATCTTGATATGCCATTCCTAAAGTCTGCAGAGGTTTTCACCATGGCATAAGAACTTAAATGCTTCTCATTGTCCCTTTATTTTTTTTAAGAATAAAAGAATTATTAGAATTATTCCTACTTTACAGATGAGAATTCTTCCTCTTTAACAGAGGGCTTTGTAACTCTGTAACAGATTACATGTAAGAACACTAATAAACACTAATATTGATATACATGCATAATAAAAAGCTAAACATTTTAAAAGAAAGACAGGAAAAAATCTATTTAGTACTCCAGTGAATCACAGAATGGCCTGAGTTTGAAGAGATCTTAAAGCTAATCTCATTCCACCCCCTGCCATGGTCAGGGACACCTTCCACTAAACCAGGTTGCTCAATACCCCAGTCAAACCTGGTCTAAAAAAGATCACAATACATAATTTTTTGCATTTCTCCTCCTCCCCTAACTTACATAGGGCTCATCTGGAAAAAAAACAAAAAACAGCCCAGCAGAGAAGTTGCTGATAGCATTTAAAATGGCCAGGTGTCAGCTTTTCTCAGCTGCTCTTCATAACGCTGAGCCACCAGCACACATTTAACACAGTGAGAGGTGATACTGGCTCCTGCTCCTCCCTTTCCAGCCACCCCCGGGACACGGACTGCCCAGCTACCAGTGCCCCTCAGACGCCTCCAGCTTGCAAATTTTGTCTCCTTCTTCACGTTGATCACTTCTGCCAGCCTCAGGGCCTGGTCCTTCCTCTGCATCAGCTGCTGCTCAAATGCAATCCTGAAGGCATCTGCCATGATATACGCTTCATCCTTACTCTTCTTCAGATTTTCAACCTGGTTTCAATTTAGGGAAAATTTAAGCCATATTAACTTTGGAAGTAAAACCAGATTTAAAATGTGTATTAAGACACAGACAGCCTGTAAGTAAATATAATCAGGGGAATAGTAGGGAATAAAGGGCTTTCCTGACATGTAAAGAAACGTGTTTTGAAACGTGTATTAAGTCCTTACTCCACATTGTCTGCACACACTTACACCACCAGCCATGCACACAGTCATCTCTGTGTACTTATTTATCTCTGCACATGCACAAGAGCTCAAGGAAGGCAACAATGTCCTGTAACAGCTGGGCCAGGAGCCAAAGGAGTAAGGGATTGGAATCTGTATCAGGAATAATAAGGGACAGGCCAGTACTTATTTTCAAAACCAGTAAGTCAACTGGAACTTCTGCAGCAGGACCACAAGGATGGTTACCACATTTGCAGAGGCAAATACACATTAGAAGAAAAATTAAAAATCCATGGAATTTCACTAAATAAAAAAAACTTTAAGTGCTTGAAACTCATGTTATTTAAGTATGAGGTAAATATACATTCTCCAGCAAGATCAGCTTGCTGCCCTAGCTGGGTGAGTGGGCTGTGGGTGCTGATGCCAACACAAGGGAGGGGTGAAGGGCAGTGCCAGGAAGGAAGGAAAAGAGTCAGTGCCAGTCCACGTTCATGGGGTGCATACAGTGAGGGTGTGTTTTCATTTTTAGATTTAAAAAAATAGGAAGAAGGATAAAGAATGCAAAAAAAAATTTTAACTAGTAAAGCTGAATGGATAGAATTTTTCTACCAGGCCAAGTTAGGGCACTACAAGCATCAGTAACAAACTGCACAGTGTTTCCAAGCTGCGCTCTGGTTGTGAGACACCCGAATTTGTGCGAGCTGTGGCTGAGTGTTTCTGGCTTTGTTTGCCCTGGAGCAGGAGCACCTGCGTGTCCCCACCCCATGTTACCTCTTGCTGGAGATGGAGGAGCTGCTTGCGAGTGAGAGCTGCCACCTTAGCGCAGGGACAGGGCTGCCCCTCGGCAGAGCTGCAGGCACAGGCTCCCAGCACCGCCAGCTGAAAACCCAAAACAAACCACAGGTGAGGATCTGCTCAGAGACACCAGCAAAACGTCCTGAACCACCCCGGGAGTGTCAGCCAGGGGAGGCTGAGGTGATTGCTTCTGACTCACAGCGACAGGTGTGACTGAGAGGCTGGGGGTGCCTGCACACCTCACACCTCACACCATTGTGCTCAGTACAGCACGAGGAATCCGGGTTTCAGTGCTAGGAAGCAGAAAAATAAGCATCATGCCTTGTGAAAAATAGCTTGGTGCTTCTTCTGATTTTTCTTTGCAAGGTGGAGCACTAAGAAGAAAACTGATTAACAAGCATGCAAAGGCATGTGCTAAATAGCTAAAAATGGGTCCAAATAAAGATATGTAATGAGCAGTGAATTTTCCCTATGTATTCTGAACACAAACATATCTCTGAACCAGCCACTTTGAAAAACACATAAGTCATACTTACTTCAAGTCCTGTAAAATCAGTAATGTCACTTCTGTTCAACAACATGTTCTCCTGAACTACTTTCTGTTGTTTCACATCCAGCATTGCAAGGAATTCCAAGCACTGTTGGTTAAGGACTACGAAATAAAACAAAGGCAGAGGTTACAAAAATCTGCTGCTCTGATTTCTCAGTTTCTGAGGTCAACTACACCCAAATGAAGCAGTTTTACAGTTCAAACATCAGTTTGGGAACATGATGAGACTGTAGAAGCAGAAACTCATATCACAGTTGTTTTTCCTTCTGTGTTCCCCCAGGAGTAATGACCCACTTAGAGAGACACCATTTCCTGTATTGCTGTGCCTCAGGACTGAGTGCTCATCTCTTTGTACACTTACAAATCATTTAGAACAGCACAACACTGGGGAAACAATGATTTAAGTCAGCTATTTTAAAGCTTTTTGGAAGGCAAAAAGAAGGGAAAGGGACCTGAGCATTCTGATCCAGTAGCTGCCCTGACTGCTGTTCCCTCCTTTCCAGCTTAATTTCCAGGCTTCTGCATATCCACTAATAACAGCTGCCAGTAACAAGAGACTGGCATTCTCTTAAGAAACATCATAAATCCTGAATTATTCCTGAAAAACAGTGCAGTGAGAGGAACAGCTGTTGGTGGCTTACTTGCGTTTTCAGCTTTAAGTGTTTTAACTTCTTCTGTCCTCAGTTTCAATGCTTCCTTGAGAGCTGCATTTTCACAGTATATCCTGTAGGAATTAGGAAAATGCTTTATTATACATTTTAAAAATATATGTAAATGGACACTTAAGTAATAATTTTTAAAAAAACTTGCTAAAACATGGTATCTAATATTTCTGCAAATTTAAATTAGGATTACTTAAAAGATGGAAGAAAACAAAAGCGAAAGGAGTTGAGTATTAGGTTTGAGAAGATACTAAACATGGAGCATTATTACAGCAATTTTCTCACTTTTAATATATTTTATGGAAAAAGTGGTAGTATTTTCCCATCATATCAGGGAACAGCAGGCTGGGCTGTGTGCTCAGCCCTCAACATCCACGGAGCACAGCCAGGAACCTCTGCACTCACACTGAGAGTTCTCTGCCACTCTGATGCCATGGGCTGCTCAAAAAGGCTCCCCTTGTTATGAAACCACACACTCACACCACCACTCCAAACCCACCCAAGTATGTTCAACTGAATGCTAACAAAAAGAGGAAAAAAAGAGAAACATTCACGTGTAAGTAGATGGTGTCAAGAGCTTTAACAAGACATGAGCTTAAGTGCCACATTCCCATCAGAAATGCAAATAAATTGGTGATTATGAACCTCTGAAACACTTGCTAGAAATTTCCTACTTCCTTGAAAGAACAAAACTGACATTAGACACACGACAGCTCTGGTCTGTAAACTTCCTCTAGTCTGACTCCTGTTTTCAAGAACAGCTGTGCCTTCAGGTTCTGCAACCTGAGAACACACAATATGCACTGATAAGGCATTTTTCCTTGAAGTATTTCCCTCTTGAACAGAGCAGTGGCAAGCTGATGTCCTAAATGTCAAAGGAATACAATTTATTTGGTGCATCTCCTCAGCTGTCAGTACATGCTGCCTAGTCTGAATTATTTCACTTGGAAAAAAAGGAAAATGCACATTCTTCTTGTCCTGCTGTCTCAGATGTCAGACAACTATCAGGAAAACATCAGATATTTTGCAAAGCAGGCTGAGCTCCTGGCTTTCAGTTTTCTGAAGCTATGTCTCTATCTTTGAACAGTCAGCACCAGTTTTGTGGATCCAAACTGCTACACTTCCAACCTCCTCAGTCAGGGAAGCCAGAGGGCTTTTCAAGAGGCATCCCTTGACAAGCGTATCTAAAAAAGCTGAAACATCTTAACATAAAAATATATGCTGAATAATAACAGCAATAATAATAACAAATAATGACAACAACTCCTCTGATGGGTAGACTTCAGAGATGCAATTTCTACATGCAAATAAATTAGTCTGGTGGTCTCGTTTTTCAAGGTCTGTTATCATTATTAGTTTAGTGCCTCTGGCACATTCTGCTTGCCCAACCACACCTGCTGTCCACCCAGAGTAACTCTTACTCAAACAAAGAACCTGTTGATCAGCCTCTCCCAAAAGCCTCTGTTTTACCTGTACCCATGCCCAGACCTACAGTGCAAGACAATAAAGAAATGATTAACCAGGAAATTATATTTCCACATGCATGCACATAACGTTATTTTCTCTGCCTCATCTACATTTAAGGTAAATGAGGATAATCAGTCTCCAGCTGGCTAACGCCACAGGATGAAAATAAAAACTCAGCCTAACAAAGCCAGCCTACAGGCACACTGAAAAAAATCAGGACAACAATTTTAGAAGTTTTAATTGAAAAATACAAACGTGCCTATTGTGACAGTCAAAATCTTCAAAAATTTGAAAGCGAATTAGGAAAACACAAATCCCCCTCCACCCCCAAAGAAAAATAAGGAAGCAAGTCTGGAACACAGAAAAAGATGACATAGAGCACACAATGCATTTCTAAAAAATCAAACAAAAACCCCAAGGATACACAGTGTAAGTAAAATACCTGTCATATTTTTCTGTCCACGTGTCTTCCATGTTTTTAAATCTGTCCTGATCAAATTCAATTTCCCATTGCAAAATATTAATTTCCTGTGGAAACAAAACAAACTTGCAGCAGCTCATTACAGGGTTGCCATCCAAAGGAAGACAGGGGTGCTGGGTTTGGCAAAGATCTTGGTGACCAGTGACAATGACAATCAGTGACACTGCTAATAACAAATCAAAGATTCTGCATCACTGACCTATGGATTCAAGACTCTGTTACAGAACTAATGCCTCTGGAGGCCTACAACAAAAGCAAACCCACGCTGTCACATTTCCCTGTCCCAGTCCCATCACGTGGAACAGAACAACAGTAGGAGGAACAATGCCAGAAACTCAGTTTAACAAGGTAGCTGAATGCCATATTCCTCCTCCTCCCCATCCTCCCCATGACAACTGGGCACCCATTTCGTAGAGTCCTTGGGAAGCCTCAGCTTAATCACTACAGAGTTGTGCGGCTCACTCTGAACCACTGAAACCCACAGCTGAAAGAACTCTGGTAATTTTCAGATATTATTTGTACACACTACAGCATGAAAAGGTCTAGATCAAAAGAGTGATACATTAATATTTTCCCTTTCTACTAAAAATGAACAAGAAATGTTTTACAAACCCCCTGGATTTAATGTCAGGTTTGCACTGATTTCAATAAGCAGTCTGATAACCCTTATTAACAGCCACAGGCTTCTCTGTGTGAAGGAAACAGACACACTTACCCTCTCCAGAGTCCTTTTTTCTTCCTCAGTTTTTTGAAGCATTGCTTTTGTATGACTCGTGGCTTTATCAAACACTGCCTGCAAAATGAAAAGAAAAAAACAAAACAAAAGCACAAAACACAAAATGCAACTCTGTCAAATACTGTGATTAAATTCACTCAGTTTGGCTTTAGACAAATTTTCAGTTTTAGACCTACAGATGTTCACCCTCATAGTGAAACAGGAGTGTGCAGAGTTACAAACACAAGGAACTTGATTGTCAGCCCCAGTGGGTTCTGATTCCAAGCCACTAATTGCAGAACAAACTTGTGTTTCAATCCCATAACCTCTGCTGTTGAAAATGTAACATCCTTTAACATGAGATCATGTCTCCTTCAGGGCTTGTGCAGAAAATCACACCTTTAAAACTAGGTTAGAATATACCCAAGCTCTGGTCCAGGTGTAACTTGCTGCAAATGCCTGAGGGTAGCAACTGCACTACTAGAAAGGGGTTATGTAAGTAGGCTAAATACCAGGAACTGATTTCAGCAGAATTTGTTATGACAGATAATAAAAACATGACAAACTGTGAACAAAAGGGTGACCTGACATTTAAGGCATACTGTCCTCTAGGGCATCAGATGGAGCAGTCAACTCAAAATACTCACGCTTTGCAGCAGAATTCCAAGAACTGGCAAAATCTTTAATATAAGGGACTGGGGAAAGGCCCTAATCTTATGTTTAATCGAAACTCCTCAAGGATCCTTAAAGATAAAATTAAGAGAATTGCTGCAACAATAAAATCTTCTTAAATAACACATTAGTTCCACTAAATTGTGGAGCCAAGTCTGTGGGCACCTGCAGACTCAATGATTTAAACTGCAGCCCTGGGAAGGCCTTAAGGTTTCTGAGTTTTGTTGAGGAGCAGCAGCAGATTTCCTCAGTTTTCCTTCTGTTACCATCGAGTACCCAGTGATTTCTGAACAGCTCCTACCATGCTCTGCAGGATTCTTAGGGCTTCATCTTTTCCTTCCAGCTGTCTTTGAGATGCTTCAAGCTCAACTTTCAAAATTTCAGCTTCCTGAAGCAAAACAAAGCAGAATCACTGAGTAAAAGCCAAGGTAGTCCTGTTAAGGTTCAACTGTAACAGCAATGCAAGTCTGCCCTCCTCAAAAAACAACTGTTTTACCTATATGATGCCTTTTCACAGGCTCACCTGAGGTTAAAGAACACAGTGCAGATGAAATGTATATTTTTACAGCCAAGGTCAGCTGGCTGTGATGCCAACACCTCAACACATTTAACCACAGTAAAATCAAGATGTAGGAGTTAACTACCTTTCAACAAAAATGCAGACTACAAATCCAAACTTTGTTTACACTTCAGATTTTCAAGTCCCAAAGCTTAATAAAATATAACATCTTCTAGAAAAGTACAATGCCTTCAATATTCTCTACATCTTTAAAAATAATTTCCCTGCCCCCTCAAAAAAAAAACCCCAAAGAAACAAACCAAAAACCTCAGAATATAAAATGTACCTCACACTATGATTTCCTGCCATAAAATTTAATAAAGCTTCCAACTACCACTTTAGTGTCAAGAACCTGGATCCATCCAAGTCTCTTGACATGCCAACCTGCTACATTAAAAGGAAATGCAGATTTGGAGAGCAGCCCCCTTGGCACTGTTACCAACCTCTAGAGCTTCCCGAAGTTGTTGCTTTAGTTCTTCATTTGACACTTCAGATTCTGTAGGATTAATAGAAGGTAATAAATGATAAGATATCACAATATTTAAAGGGAAAAAAGTGAGAATTTTACCCTGAAAACAGGTAATATGCAAAGGTGAATTTTCATCTTTGTGATTTGGGTTTTTTTCTTGGGGAGCTACTAAACAGATTTAAGAAATTCATCAATACAAACGTCAAACACATTGCTTCACAGTTATAGGAGTGGAATAGGGGGAAAATGTCTGTTGTAAAGAGATATAAAGACAAATATTTCATGATTTCCTGTAAAATAAACCCAACAAAATTGCCATCTTGATTTAAAAAGTAATGTCATTTTTTAGATTCTTTTCAGATTACAGCTTTTCAACAACCACACTCAATACAACATTATCTAGCGCTGTTTAGAACCAGGGCCAATTTTCAAGAGACAGAGATAGGTCAGCTTACTGTGGAGAGGATAATGGGGACTTGTTTAAAGGAGAGAAATAAGCAAGCTACATAGAAATACTTCAGTCAAAATACTAAAAATTGCCAGGAAAGCAGCTGGACTGTAATTAACAGCACTGCCTATCCCTGATTGTTTTTACAGCAGCATTGCCTTCACAAAAAAGAAGATGAATGCTGAAAGGAATAAGATGAATATGCCTTTACAAACAGACTGTGTGAATCTGCTTGTAGATACGACTAGAAACTTACAGACAGGGAAGTAAAGGAAGAACCTGTCCGTTCTGGAAATGTTACTGATCAACAAGGACTGTTGCTCAGCCAAGGCCGTGTGACAGGCCTGAACCTAGAGGAACAGAACAAAGCCTTGCCAGAATTATGAACAGTTTCTTCTCTTTCTCTTCTATAAGAAAAGGGGGGTGCATATTAGAGGGGGGCATAGAGCAGGTGATTGGGGAAGTCTGTACCTTCCAAGCACCTCAGGCAACAGGGAAAGGAAGAGGGAGATGCAGCCAGGAACTTGGGATGAAGAGGGGGCTGCATCCCCCAACAACATGAAAGACCCCATGGGAAATGCCCACGGCCTCTCCCCTCATTGGAGTAAAGTTCCAGGACTCCTCTGTCTCCTTTTTGGACAGAAACCTCTGGCACTATGCATTTTCTTTACAAATGCCAATGCAGGTTCCAAAAACAACTTCCTAACCTCTAAGGTAAACCACTTCACAGAATTTCAACTGAAGAGCAAATAAGATTTTGACTATTTAGCTACAAGCTTTAGACATCATCTTTAGGAAGACCTGAACTTATTTACGCAAACCAGGAACTCAAGCAATTCCATTCCATCTCATACACACGTAGATACACCCACCCCAGGATGCTCTTTGCTAAATGTCACTTCAAAATGAAAAAATAAACACTTTAAACGTTTTCCACTAAGAATGGTCACAGCCTTGGCCACTGGAAAGCAATTCTGCTGCTATCGTTCTGGGAAGAAGGTGGAGGACGCCAGCAAGCACTGAAACCCCTGAGGGCTTTTGGCAAGTGGTTTGAATTAAACTTGATAGCACTTCGTGAAGCAGCTGAACAGCTCAGGTTCACTAACAGAGGTTTTTCTCATGGTGAATAATTAATTTCCAAATTACTCTTACCACAGCTATTCTGTCGTGTGGAACTAGCAGCAAGTTTTTTGAGTGATCCATCATAAAAACTGTTTCGTTTCTGACCAGGAAGAGCTGCAGCATCACTTTCTTCTGCTGCCTTTGCCGACAAGGGGGAGTTACAAGCCTTTCCATACCCCTTCCTGGATCTAACTGAACAGGAATTTTGTAAATTTTCCCCTTCATAAACACCTCCAGGTCTTCTCCCAAGTCCGTTTCCCAAGTCTCCGCATGTCATATCATCCTCTTCTGCTTCCTCCATCTTCTCCTCCCGTTTTTTCGGGTTTTGGTTGGGTTGAGGGTTTTTTTCCTGACTGAGGCCACTTCACCTGCCGGCGAACAGCGCCTCCCGCAAAGCCAGTGCTGTCTGGAGAAACAGGAAAGCTCCGTATTGACAGCAGCAGGACAAGCCCCAAGGGAGAGACGGGCGGCTGTCGGAGCGCGGGGCTGCCCAAAGCAGCGCTCGGGCCCCGCGGAGAAACCCCGACCCGGGAGCCCCCCGTGCCCCGCACCCCGACCCGCCCCGACCCCCCCGTGCCCCGCA
>VZRZ01001157.1:988268-1006225 GCA_013398175.1 Climacteris rufus
GGAGCGGAGCGCTCAGCCCTGCCACCGGCTCTCCCCTGGGCCCGGCCGGGAGCGGAGTGCTCAGCCCTCAGCCCTGCCAGCGGCTCTCCCCTGGGCCCGGCGGGGACAGCGCGGCCGCGGGCGGAGGGGTGCCCCCCGGCCGAGGATGTCGGGCAGCGGCCCGGGAAGTCCGGCGGAGGTGGGTCCGGGGAAGGGGCTCTCGGCTCCGGCAGCCGCGCGGTCGTGCCCGGCGGTTCCTCCGTGGGCTCTGTGTTGGCAGGTTGTCTTTTTTCGGTGGGAGTTGTTCCGTGTTTTTCCAAGAGTGAGATTTAGTGTGGTGTGTGAAGAAAGGACACCCCCGCCCCCCCGCGCACACGGGGCATTGCGGGTAAATGTGCAAATTCGGCCAAAAACAGCTTTTGGGAGAATAACGGCGCAGAGGCCGCTGCTCGTTCCCAGGTGCTGAGGTGTCGCGGGCACAGCGGCAGCTTCAGACAGAGTTTGTCGGAGAAGCTCCCCTTGAGTCACAAGGTGCACAAGGGACCCTCAGAACCTCCCCAGGCCCTTCCGGAGCCTCCGAGGGCAGCCTGGCTGCAGCTGCACCCCGTCCCAGCAGCAGACTGGGTCAAACGGTTCGTGTTGAAAGGATTGTACAGGTGTCGCTGAACCCTTACACAGCTTTGTCCTGCGGGATTACAGGTGCCAAACCAGATATCTTTATATAAACATATTGGATAATGATTACAGAAAGAGCTCTTAATCAGAATTATTCATTACACAGCGTAGGAGCTATAACCACTGCTATAGTGCACTATGCAGCAATAGTTGAAAGATGAATGAACAGAACAGGGGAAATATGAAGCAACTGCTGTCCTCGATGATCGTGGAAGTATTTTCCAACCTTAATGATTCTGTGGTTCCAGATGGTGAAGTAATTGTATTACAGACAGCAAAACCAATTATTAAGTAGAGATTAACGTTACTCACCCAGACTGTGGGCATTTGGCTCAGCCTCGAGGAGTGTGCACTCCAGGGAGGAATCTCCACACCCCCTAAGAAGAGAAATGACAGGAGACGCTGCTGTTCAAATTTGGGACGGGGCTTTTATGGTCTGAAGTGCTGCCCTGTCAGTCAGCGGTGCCCAGGCTGTGCCAGCTCCGCAGCTCTGGAGAAGCTCTCCGTGGTTGTTCTCACTTGGTTGTTCCTTTCTCTGGGGTATTTTACCAGCTCTGCCACATCTTCAGCCCCTCTCAGGATGTTCAGCTTTGGCATGCAGGAGTCAGGCTGGTGTCAGCATTATTCACCCCAAAAGCAGCATGACCTGCCCCCCCTCCTTCATTTCCCAGTGGGGGCTTTGCAAACAGGGCATTGCTGGAGCTGTTTGAGCCCAGTCCAGGCAGAGCCTCCTGCTACACCCAGCTCTCCGACCATGCCCTGTCTGCCAGCACTCTGCTGTGTTGGTGTGTGAGGTGTGTAAACTGTAGAGCTCCACAGCCCTTTCTGGGGGTATTGTGTCTGTCCTGTCACACATTTCCCCTGAGGGCTGGGTTGGCATCCAGCCTGCTACACCCTGCAGCGAGAGTCTGCCCTGTGAGCCCTGTGCTGTTATCTGGGGCCTTTGAGAAGGCTCTGGGGCTGAGCGTGCACCCTGTCCCAGCTGGGAGTTCCTCTAATCCAGAATTAAATACTGGTGCTGTTGCCAGCTCTGTTCCTTGTTGCTGTCATGGGCTCTGACACAGTCACAGCCTGGCTCAGCCCAAGCTGCCCAGGGCAGCAAACGCTCCCTGATTTTATTGTGCTCCCTCAATAACTGTTCTCTGCCATCTCTTTCTGACTTTTAAACACAAATTATTGCATTGTAAATATATTAAAAAAAAAAAAGGAGGGGGAAATTGGCACGTACAGAAAACTACACAGAGACACTACACAGAGACTTTGATGTAAAATTGATCTGAGTAAGCTGATGCTGCTTTTTCATTCTTTTCTAACTCTTTGGTTGGATGTGTGTTTGTGGAGTTCTCAACTTGTGCAGACTTGCCAGTTTGCTGCAAATTACTCATGGCACAATGATGCAGCTCTAGTTTTTTAATACTGAAGAATCACAGAACCACTAATTGGGGTTGGAGGGACCTTCAAACCACCCAGTCCCACCCCTGCCATGGGCAGGGACACCTCCCACTATGCCAGGTTGCGCCAGTCCTCATCCAAACCAGCCTTCCAGGGATAGGGAAGTGTACACTTAATAAAAATCTTATTCCTAGAGACAGCTGTGCCCAGCTAAGGGGAAGAGGGTGCTGCATTAACACCAGAATATTTGTGTTTCTCCAGGTGACAGAGTGGCTGGCACGTCCATTTGATGACTTCTTTGGAAACACAAGTGTTCCCTCTTGTGCAGTGCCTGTGAAGCCACTGAAAGGCAGCTCTGGCCGAGGCCGGCGGCAGAAGCAGAAGGACCTGCCCTCTGTGCCAGAGGACAGCAAACCCAGAGCTCCTCCCAGGAAAAGAGCAAAGCCATCTGCTGCAGATCTGCCCTGCAGCAAGTCCAGGCAGAGCCGGAGCCAGTGCCAGGACGAGCTGCCGTGGGTGGAGAGGTACAAACCTGAAACTCAGGTGAGGGTTGCTCCGAGTGCTGATGCAGGGGGACACTGGGGTGGCAGTTGTGCTGCTGTCCCCAACCTGCACTGCTCAGGCTCTCACCATGTCCTGCTCTATCAGAGCAAGAGGGCTCGGGCTTATTTATCCACTGCCAGCCCCTGAATAAAGCCAGACTTCAATGAGCTCCTTATCTGTAGGAGACACATGTTCCCCCAGGCTTCCTGAGGAGGAAAACCTGCTGATGAGAAGTTGTTTCCCCTCAGTCCACTTGTAAACTTTTGAACCTGTTACTGAATTCCAGCCACATCCGATAGTTCCAGGCACTGGGAAGACTCAGCTGTGTGGGATTTGCAGAAGTTCCAAAAACCTGTGCAGTATTAGAGTAAAAAAAGTGAAAGGTGCCAGCTCCAGGAATAGCTATGAAGTATCCTGACACAAACAGACAAGACTGTAGTGTTTTTACTTAAAGAATAATAAACAGCTCATTATTACCCAGCTACAGGGAATGACAGCCAGGCTGTTTGAGCAAACGGGTGTGATGATCACTGTGGCATTGCTTCTGCAGAGCACACATGTAGCTGGAACACACACCAGCATGTCTGTTAGAAACCAAGAGTTTAATAGATGACTTTCAGATGTTTTAACCTTGTTTCAGAATGATCTTGCTGTGCAAAAGAAGAAGATTGAAGAAGTGGAAAGTTGGCTAAAAACGCACATATTTCAGAGGCAGCCAAAGCAGGTACACTTGCTAAAGTCAGCACCTAGAGGTATCAAACTATACAAACAAGCTGGATGCAATTTTAAGTTCAGAAAAAAACCTGACATTAGAGATAGTGATTGTGTATCTTGTGCATTGTAAGAAATCCTTTAAGAAGATAGATCAGAGCTTGTACATTTGTGTACATATGCTGCTATGGGTGGAGTCTGATTTTGCTCAGAAATGTTGTTTTCTGGCATCCAGTCATAAATCACAGCTCTTCAGTATTTTACCTCCTGTATTTTATCTCCTCCAGCTTTATTTTTATGTCTCTTGATAAATTTCCAGTTGCACTGAGCTGGTGTGACAGGATGTGTTTAATCTGGATTGATAAGAGGCATTTTTATACACGGGCACAAATTGCCAGCCTTGTTGAGTGTATTCCAGAGCTGGTTCTGCAGTTCAGTGTCTGCTGTGTTGGCAGTCACGTGCAGTTAATTTACCACAGGCACTGGGAACAGAACAAGGCTCTCAGAGTCCTGGCCTGGGTCTCTCTCTCAATACTCAGGGGGTAAATTAACAGCACAAAGTGTGTGACTGAGGTTTCACTGGGAGTGAGGATCATTGCCAGAGAAGCTATAGGGGAAATTCAACCAATATCCATCTTCAGCCACTGTCAGTCTTTAGTTACTGACAAGTGACTAAACTTGTGCTTATGTTCTGTTCCTCTGTGTCAGGGTGGCTCTATCTTGCTGCTGACTGGCCCTCCTGGCTGTGGAAAAACTGCAACTCTGCAAGTTCTAGCCAAAGATCTTGGCCTGCAGGTGCAAGAATGGACCAATCCCCTCTCTTTAGACTTTACAAAGGAAGACTTGAGAAATATGTTTGGCCATGGTAAGTATTTTGGGCTTTTTTGCTTTTTTCCCTTCCAGTTACTTTTGTGGGTTTTGTACTGTGTATTTTACTTCTTTACTCTCACATATGAAATCAGATCCCCATCCATGTAAGTCCATTCCATGGTGTTAAATAAGAATCTTTCTGTTGCTTTTGTCTGGAAAGGGATTTAGGTTTTTTTACAGTGTTTACTCCAACAGTTCAGATCAGTATTGAGAGCTCTGTAATAGCCTGGTTGTACTCTGAACCAGATAAATGAGAACAGGTAAGTGTCTTTGTCTGGGTCCTCAGTTGAATTGCACCCCCAAAATTCTCTTGTGTTTGTCACATGTTTGCCAAAGGGCTTGTTCAGTGCTGCTGTCCGAAAATAGCATGGGGGGTATTAGTTCTCGTGGGTGTTTGTATTTTACTTGGTATAATATAGAATACATATTTTTAATTAGTTTTCTTTTTCAGACTCAAATTTTCATACGTTTCCGAGTCAGGCCCAAGCAGCTCTCTTTCAAGATTTTCTATTAAGAGCAAATAAATATAACAAACTTCAGATGCTTGGCGAATCCTCAGAAAATGATAAAAAGCTTATTCTTATTGAAGTAAGTGAAAATTGGGAAATGTTGTGTTGAAAACAGTACTTTTTGTTGTAACATTGACATGCTAACTGGCTTCAGATGCTGGATTGGTGTCTCCCAGTGTCAGTCTGCTTTACTGCAGATGAGTTCTTTATGACTTTTTGGGTCTCCACAGCAGTCTAGAGTCACGTTCTACCTGTATTTACACCACAGAAACAAGTAGTCAGGCAGAAATCAGAGCCTGGTTTGAGCACAGAAATATGTAACAGAATATCAAAAAGTCATTCCCACGTTTCTGTATGAGTAGCTTCCTAGACATATGTATGTGTATGAACAGGAAGAGTGGAGGATAACACCACTATTCCTGTTCTTTAGGGGTGCAGGAGGCATAGGAGATGAGAGAATGAACACAAGCAGAAACATTTGAAATTTAGCCCTTTCTCCCTGGTCTTACGTGGGTGTTTAGGGCAGAGGTGTGAAGTGAGGGTTTGTGGACAGGTACAGGACAAGGCTTTATGTGTACTTGCTCAGGAGTGTATTTCAATAGCAATTTCTTTCTGATCTTTTCAATTCTTTTTCTGAGCGGAATTCTAAAAATTGCTGCTCAGGTTGTCTGTACACTTTGAAGACCAAAACAGACAGGAATTCCAGCTGGGCAGTGTGATGTACTGTAGAATTTGGGAAGCAGAGTTTCGTGTGACTTGTCTCTATAAAGTCACCTTCTGGGGTAGGTCCTGTCACACCTCACAGGGCTGTCCTGCCATCCTCCCCAGCACAGCTGGTTCCCGGAGGGTTTGTCCTCTGGGTAAAACTGCTGCTCCCAGGCAGTGTGACCACCCAAGGCTGTGTCTGAGGACAGAGACAGAAAGAAAACAGCTCTTTTTAGAGGACTGTTTTCCATCATGAGACACACTGTGGTTTGTTTCCCCTGTGCTCCTCTGACTATCTGCAGTGTGAGCTGTGTAAAATGTAGTTGAAAGCAAGCTCAGCAGGAGTTACAGATGTGTGGCAGTGCAGTGTGCCCGGACACTCAGTCTGTGGAAGAGAGTGTTTACATCTGAATGTACTGACAGCAGCTCTGTGTGTTGGACAGGACATTCCCAACCAATTCTACCGAGAGCCTGGCAGTCTGCATGACATTCTCAGGTCAGTGGCAAATCAGTCCTTAATTACCAGCTTTAGCCACTCTCAGCAAGCTAGAGTTTGTTTCTCATCACTCTCTGTTGCTTTTCAATTCAGGAGATTTGTTCGTACGAGTAGGTGCCCCCTGGTCTTTGTAATCTCAGATAACTTCAGTGGAGACAGCAACCAGAGGTTACTGTTCCCAGCAGAAATTCTACAGGAGCTGTGCATAGTCAGTATTAGGTAAGGTTTTTTATCTCATTAAAACGTGGTTCAAATACGTGACAACTTAGAAACTAATTAATTTCTTTTCATGAAATTTGGCAGTTTCAAGCCTGTTGCACCAACAAATATGATCAAAGTTCTCACTCGAATAGCTGCAGCAGAAGCCAGTATGGTAAGTTGTCAAAGCTGGTAACTTCTGTGCACTGCTATGACCAAAGGATTTCACACCTTTATATCAGAAAATGTTCACTTTGTTACTGTATTTGTTAGATTTTTGATAATGCGATCCCACATCCTCCCAAGAGACCCATTACCCCCAGCAACAGAAAGCAAGAAATAAGCTGGGAAGATACCTTGTTTTTAAAACTAGTTCCAGGTGATCGGTGGTCTGAGCCTACAAAGTTACTTCTGGAAATTGTTGTGATTGTTACAGTAACAATATAAATGAAACGTAATAAGAATAGAAGTAGTTTTCTTTGTGCCTAGCAAGACCAGAAGAGATCATAAACCTAAATAATGTATTATTCTGAAACTGTTTTGTTTACAATCAAGTATCCTATTGAGTGACACTTTGCAAAGAGTTACATGCATTTTTCTCTTTGATATTATATAATAATAACGCATTTAATATGAAATGTGTACTTAAGTGGATTAAGTTTTTAAAGTTAGCAGTATTACATGGTTTGAGCCCATGGTGGATACTCACATGTTTGTTTATGGAGTGTGTCAGACGTGGGTTCACACAGCCATGTTCAAATACTGCTTTGCCTGTGCTTTTATTGTTTGGAGTGCTGTTTTTCCTTGTAGAACAGAGAGAAGAGTTATGCCCTTGACAGAACTTCCCTGGAGTTGCTTTGCAGAGGCTGTTCAGGGGACATAAGAAGTGCAATAAACAGCCTTCAGTTTTCCTCTATGAAAGGTAAAAAACTATGGTTTTGTTAAGTGAAATGATATTTTGCCCATTTTTGCTGAGAATGAGTTCTGTTCCTGTTGCAGCACAGTTGGGTGAGCTGCAAAAACATTTTTGACACGCTTCTGTGGAGCAGGAACAAACACAGGGCGTGTGGGACAGTGAGTGGGGCTCAGTGGCTGCTGGCTGGGGTTAAGCCCTGACACCTCTGCACGTGCTTATTTAATGAAATACCTGCTTGTCTTCGTGGTATCTTTGCTATTTGTGTTTGCCGTTCAAAGTTTTTGTGATGCAGCCTTAGTTTGAGAGGGATATTTTCATTGCTTGGTTGTTGCATTTCTCAAAGTGCTTATTTTGTGAGCATTTTACACATCAGTAATGGCTAAGAAACTGATGTATGTGAGTGGCATTTTTAAAAGCAGCGCTCTGGCCTGTGTAGTTCATTCTGCGAACCGTGAAGTGAGACAATTGTTGCATTCACTTTGTAACACTATGAATGGGTAGCACAGATCCGTGGCAATCGTGGGAGAAAAGAAAAAGAAATACCCACAGGATCATTTCTCTTAGCTCAATAAGGAGCGTTCAACTGCCACAAAATCAAATTGTGGGTGAAATTTTTCAAGTTCACTAACTTAGAGTAGAATAAGGGTCTTATTTCATGAAGCTCAAACCTTGTGGGAAATAGCAGGCTGTTGAAAGAACCACCTAAGTGAAGGGTTTTCTTTGCCACCTCGTATTTCAGGGAGGGTGTTGTACAGATAATGCCAGTAGAAGACAAACTGATAAGTAAACAGGATGTAGGTGAAATATAATTTACATATATTTGTCTTTGTGCTTTATAAGGGTGAAATTCTAAATGTAGTCAAGTGGGGAAATACATCAGAACTAGAAGGGATAAGCCTGAATGCTTTTTTTAAAGGCAGCTGTTTATTCAGAAAAGTACTTGGTACCTCAGCTATGGCTTAAGGGACAGAAGTGGAGTGAAGGTAATGAATGATGCTGATTTAGGTGATTGGGCTTTGTTCCTAATAAATAAGTTTTCTCTTAGTGCTCTGCTTGTTCATGTACAACATTAGGAGTAGAAACGTGACAGAAAAGTTCTGCAGATTCATATACTTTGTCCTGATTTCATTCTTTGTTCCATTAATAGACTGCTCATTGGAGAAAGAGTTTTGGTCGAAGAAGAAAAGGAGCTCCACAATAAGATGTGAGGAAGCAGGAGTATCCAAAGTAAGAAAGAAAAGTAAATGTGATACTTCAGAAGACCAAGAGATACAAGCTATTGGTGGCAAAGATGCATCCATCTTTCTTTTCCATGCTCTGGGGAAAATAATTTATTGCAAAAGTAAGAAAACTTTGACTTATTCTGCCTTTCAATGGGCAAAGCATGTCAGGTGCTAATAGCTGCAGTTGCTAAAGCAGGGCTTTGGATGGCCTCTGCTTGGGAGGTTTGGTAATAACAACATAAAATGAGCTAAATCAGGATCCCTAATGCCACTGGCTGTGCACATTTTGATGGTAATTCACTGGTTCCTAAACCAACTGAGGAGAAGTAGTGAGGCGAGGGAATACAAAAACAATTAGATTAAATTTGTTACATGAAGCTTAATGCAGCTAATTGTTTGTTGATGACTAGGTAATATTGACTTGTGCCTGTCCCAGAGCTTTCTGGGAATTGCAAATGCTGTAATTTAGCTGCTGATTGAGCTGATAGTTGCTAGCAGCATTTCCGAGCATGAAGACTAAAGATTGTGCAATCCTTTGCAGGAGAAGCAGAGTCAGAAGCAGAGTCTGCACAGCTGCCTGCTCACCTGTCCCAGCACCGTCGGGACACCTTGCTCATTCAGCCTGAGGTACTCCTGCAGTGGCTCCATGAGTTTTCTTGGGTTTGAAACATCCCAGACTCCTGAGGGTTTGGTGCAAATTCCCAGCCACACTGCTTTTGTTACTGATCTCAGTTGGTGTGTATTCAGTCTGTGAGTACAGAATAATTCATCTGGAAGGCACCACTGGGGGCAAACCAGCTCCCTGCTGTGTCTGACCAGCACTGCACAGGCCTTGTGTTCCAGCTGCCTGACACAGATGTACCATAGCTTTTACAGGATTCTGTTGCTTAGCCACTAGTAAAATCTGCACTTCTCTTCTTCCTAACAGGATATTGTGGAAAAATCACATATGTCTGGAAGCATGTTCAGTTTATACCTTCACCAGAACTACGTGGACTTTTTTTCTGATATAGATGATGTAGTGAGAGCCAGTGAATATTTGAGCACTGCTGATGTCCTCTGTAGTAACTGGAGTGTAAGTGTCATCTTTTCATAGGCACAAACTGTTTTTTAAGTACTTTGACATTGAGCTTCTCCACTCTGCTCTGCATTTATGAATGTTTGCTGCAAAGGCAGGGTGTGAGTGACATGAATTGTTAGTGAATGCTGAAGTGCATCGGCTGCAGAAGAGAGGCAGGTCCAGCATTTCCTCCAGCTTCTGTCAGCATTTCCTTATAGTGGGTTGTACTGTTCGTAGAATATTCTAGAAAGCATTTTTAGTAGAACATATTCACACTAAAAATGTATGGGTATCCCTATGCCTTTTCCCTGAAGAAATTGAGCTATTTTTTTCTTGTTCAGTGCTTTGAATAAAAGTTTCACAGTAATCTAAGCTTCAAAATTCTGTGTAGGTTGTGCAGTTACTGAGTGTGTTTCAGTTCAAATGGGCTGCCTGAGGGTCACAAAATGCCCAACTTCTCTCGTAGACACGGCCTGTGATGGAAAGCTACAGTGCCTGCGTGGCTACCCGAGGGGTGATCCACTCCAACACATCCAGAGCCTTTGCTCACCAGCAAGGTGGGATGGGCTTCCGACCCTTGCATAAACCCCAGTGGTTTTTGATCAATAAAAAGGTAAATCCTTCAATTTTTTTTAAGTTTTCTATTTCTAAGGTGCGACTATAGAGTAGTGTAGGTGAGATTTGATCACATTGCTAAACATGTCAAATATCCCACTTTGATGTAGTCTGCTTCTGAAAAGCTACAACCTTGCTTGAAGAGCAGCTTGTATCACTCCTCTAATGTAAAACTAAATTGGGGGACTCTGACAGAAGTCTGGTTGCTGTGTCCAAGTTGGCATGCTATTGAGAGAGTCTTAATCCTAAATTAACAGAGAGTCAATTAGCATTGAAATACTGAAAAGTATTTCTAGAACTGAGTTTGATTTTGTGCAGTTTGAAGCATGTTGAACTGCTGTGTACATTTAACAAATTGCTGCTGTTATGTTTTATGTATTTATCAGAAATAGCTTGTTTTGAAGATACAAAGGCTCTTGGCGTTTTTTTACATTAGAACTAATATTTTTCTTGTATCTGGCAAAAAGTATTGGCCTGGATGGGTAGTGAATTCTGTCATCAAAGAAGAAATTTTTTTGAAATTTTAGTGCCCAGAAAAAGGCAAAAAAAAAAAAAGCATTTTACCATTTTTATGATTGGTATACATTAAGTGCTTATCTTTTCTTCTGGCCTCGTTTTTCAGTAGCTTGTGTGTAGTCATAACAGGCAGGAAGAAAGTGTGTGTTTTATGGTACAGCATATCTACATTAATAATGGTTTACCAGTTTTTTTACTTGTGTTTCTTCCCTCTTCCCAACTCTTACAGTATCATGAAAATTGCCTTGCTGCAAAATCTCTGTTTTCAAGCTTCTGTTTACCACCTGAGTGCCTTCAGACAGAGCTGCTGCCTTACCTTGCTATGTTAGCAAACCCAATGAGAAACCAAGGTAAGGTGGGTGTAACTCTTGGCCTTGGACTCTCTTTTTGCTATTAAAACATACTGAAACATTTCCTAAGCCAAAATGTCACTACTGTCTGTGCTTTTGCCTCAGTAAAAAAGAAATTCTTATGGTAGATGTATATAGGGGATGCCCAAAGATGCTTCCAGTACTGCAGCCAAAACTAAAGCTGCCCTGGTAGGTTGGTCAAACTTCAGTGATGAGCTGCTCTCTAGGCTTGGGGTTTCTATTAAATCCACTGGAGGATTAAGTTTTGGAAACCTAGTAGGCAATATTGACTAGACCTTGGTTGCTTACTGACACCTTTCCAGTAACATCCACAGGGTTACAAGGCCTTAAAAAGCCTTTTAGATAAAATAAGCAAAAGTCAAGTTTGCAGACATAAAAGAAATGTGAAACCTGAGTTAATCCAAAAGCAGACAGTTCATGCAGAAAAATTTACTTTGTATGGTACATAATGTAAAAATTAGTGTTTAGACAGCTGGGTCACTTATGCTGTGGTAATTGTTTTAAGTGAGGACTTGTATGAGTTACATTTGTAGTCTGTGGAATAATAACTCACCATCACAAGTACACAGTAGATGAATGTCAGGGATTTGGGGGTTTGTAGACCTCTAAGATGTTGTGGTAAACTGTAACAGTTTGGGGAAGAAAAACTTCCATGCACAGTGTTTTGGTATCTAAAATATTTCAGATCTCTATGGAACACTCGACTAAGGTTATTGTTTATTTTCCAATATGTTCAATTGTCTGTTCATTATGATCTACCTTATATGATACTGGTGGTCCTTTGTTCTTAGCTCAGATTGCTTTTATCCAAGACGTGGGGAGGCTGCCACTGAAAAGACGTTTTGGGAGGTAAGCTGAGTTTCTGTCTATACCTAAAGGAATTGAGGCTGTGTTACTGTAATCTATGAGGGGAAATAACCCTTTCAAAAAAACTCTTTCATCACATCTGTCTGTGATGTGTCATTCCCCCAGCAGAATAATTTCTCCCCTTTTTCCAGTTCAAATCTATGTATCATTACAGTGTTGTAGCAGTCCTCTCACTCAGGTCTTGCTTTTAATCCTGGTTGAGCTTTCTTTTCCATTATATCAAATATTAGCTCTGTCCTAGGCATCTCTGTGTGTCTCTAGTGCATGATCTGAATAAAATACTTTCCTTACTATTAAAAGCATCTGTGTGAGAATAAAAGTGCATTGATGCAAAGAGTTTAGTGCCTTTTGCCTATTGCTTATCAGGACACTAAACAATAATCTGGAATTCAATAGGACATGCTGTGTTCACCTGAGTGTTAGAAGTGTAAGAAAGTGCCATGGGGAATTGTTCTTACTTCTTTTGGAGAACTTTATCCCTATGGAAAGACAAAATATTTTATCAAGTTTATTGAAAGGGTTCTTTATGTAATCTGAAATTACATAGCTGCACTGGTTTTATTTTGTAAATATTTTGCCTATAAGGCTACTTACAGCAAATCTTTGTTCAGAACACGTGTTTTATTCAGGCTATAGCTATTGAGTACTGAAACCCCAGGGTTTTTCCCTGTGTGAGACTGCAGGGCCCTCCCCACAGGCTGTGTGCAGGCTCAGGGGTGACCTCAGGTGCTCTGTTGTGATTCCTGTGAGCCCTGTGGGTCAGAGGCAGCCTTTACACCAGTAAAGCCTCAGTTACACTGCACCGGATCTGATACCTCTGGAATTTAAGAATTGTTCTAATTGGTCTGTTTCTAGCAAAGATTCACAGCTCTAATGAGACAAACTCTCTCATCTGCTAACCAGGACAGAGTTTGTTTAGGCATCCAGCAAAGCATCTCCTCCTTGTCCCTGGTGTTGCTGCTGAGTTTAACTGTGAATTTCCAAGATGTATTTCCAGCAACCACCCTGTTCCCCACCAGTTGTGTTAAAAGCCATTTCAGTTGCTAGTCAGGGAGAAAGGAGAGGTGTTGCTTCAGGGGTGTATTTGTCTGTAGTCCCTCTGCTCTGAGCTCCAACGTGTGTAGCCTCTTGAATTAATTGTAACATCCTTAACCCTCTGAGTGTCTCTGCAGCATACTTTGGTTACTGACAGTTAGTATCTGCATTAATGTGTGTGTGTGTGTGTTACTGAAAGTCTGACCCCAGGGGTAACTTCCTGCTGAGAACACTGTCATCCTTTTCCATCCGTTCAGTGTGCTGCCATGGCATGTAGAGAAATGTAGGTGTTTGCTTCCTTCGGGAATCCTAACAGGAAAGAACTTGTGCTGCTGGACAGTGCCTGCAGTGCCTCTGTCAGTGGGATCCAGTTGTTTGCAGTGCCTGCTGTGCTCACACGGGGCTGTGCTGCTGCTGTTGCAGGTTGCAGCTGGAGGCCCTGGGTGCCCTGGACCCCGGGCTGCCGGAGCCGTTCCACGGGGACGGGGATGGGGACGGTGCCGAGGGGTCCCCGCTCCCCTCCAGCCAGGGCAGCAGCAGCGACCTGCCCGGCAGCCAGCCCCAGCCTGTCGCCGCTGAGGCCGTCCTGGAGGAGGAGGAGCTGCAGATCGAGGAGTACGACAGTGACTGAGAGCAGCACACACCCGCAGCGACTGAGAGAGAGTAGGGCACGCCCGCTGCCGTGCCCCAGCGCGCTCCTGTGCTGCAAAGGCCTTGGCTGAGCTGCGGGCTCTGCTCGGAAATGCCACACGGGAGGGCTGGGAGCCGAGCATAACCATGGTGTGTGAGCACCGAGACAGCTCTCAGTGCCCTCCTCACTCTGCAGCACCAGCCTGAGCTCAGTACTAAAGTACAAGCTATTCCCTGCCTCTCCTGAGCCATGAAATTGCCTTAGAGCAATGACAAAAGAGAAATAAATGACTGATACCAGTTTGAAAGAGACTATGCATTAGCAGCGTCAGTCTTAAGTTATTTTTGTTGTTTACACATTTTAATTTACTTTGCAATTGTACAGTGTGTTTCCTTAGTACATGTTCGGTAAGTTGTCAGCATTTGAAGTTTTTATTCAAATTCACCCTTTAAAAAAAACTCTGCTTGAAAGTTTGGCCCCTCCTGAAAGAAGAGGATGAAATGTACACCTAAAAACTTTGATGTCCCGTACTGATGATGTAAAGAACACTCCTGCTGCATTCATACTGTTTTGTACTCTGCCTTACAGAAGACATAAAAAAGACTTTTATGTCTTTATAAGTTGAACTTATGTTATGCCACAAATTATTTTGTATTCCTCTTGGAAATATATTTTCATAACTTTTGGAGAGGAAAAGGCAACAATCGAGTATGAGCTGTACTCTGTAGGGAGTTAAGTGTATAATGTGCAGTTCTTCTCCTTGAACTGCAGTTGTGCTGGGGGAAAGACTGATCCTGTGTTTGGTAACTGACAAGGCTGACTACTGTGGTTTGGAATACCACAGCACTGAGGCAAAAAAGTCGAACCAAGCCGACTTGACTGTGTGATGCACATTTGCATTTCTATATTGCTTACAGCCGGTTTAGTGAGAGAGAACATGTTTATCCACCTTGACCTTGGATTCATGCTATTAAAGAGTCTGGATTTGTCCCTTCTCAAGGACCAGGTGAAGTCTTTTCATCTACAGCTATTGTTTAATATTGAAGGGGGAAATTTCTACCCTAATTCTGAAATTGTTGTAGCCATACATGTTACAGCAAAGTCAAAATGTCATTAACCCTTTTCCTCCTCTCCGGGATGCTTTGGGTGGGTTGTTCCTGGGGTGCCTCCAGTGCAAGTAACAATAAGGCACAAAATACTGATTGTTATGTTGCAAGCACAGCCCCACCCTCCTTTGTTGTATCTTTTCAGCTTTCTTTACAGTAGCACCAGGTAATGACAGCTGCTGTGTTGGCCTTTGCCTTTTTAGGGCAGAATGCAGGACTCACCTGGTGAGAACTGTGTCATAGAAGAGGCTTGGCACTGTGAGCTACAGCGTGCAGAGCTGCTGTGCAAAGCCTCTGCCGCATGAAAATCAGCGCGAATCTGTGCTGGTGGGAGATGTAGACCAGCACCCGGTCTCCCTCTTTGCAGAGCCCACAGGGAAGCCCAGCCCCATGGACAGGAGGTCCAGTGCTACTCCAGTCCTTCCCAGGGATGGGATCGTGTGCCTGTGCACGCACAAACCCCCATTTTTCTGTTGGAAGTGCGAATGTGGGGCAGTGCCGGTGCTGCCCCGTGAGCCCAATTACGGGCACAGCCGGGGAGTCGCGGGCAGGGCCAGAACGAGCACCACAGCGGCAGCCCCGCTCCTGCCCTGGGCAGCGCTGTCCCAGCTACCGCTGCCCTTCAGACGGGCGATTTAGCAGCATCCCAAAAAGGAGGTGCTTTCTGTGTGTGCTTTCTGTGTGTGCTTCCTGTGCTGTCTGTGCGTGGTCAGAGAACCAAAGCAGCTGTCGTGCCTTTGGGGAGGCCCTTGGCTCACGCTGGACCCCCCAGCCCGGTCTCTGTGTGCCGCTGTGACGGGGGCAGGCCGGGGCTGACAGCCCCACCAGGCTGTCCCTCACAGGGCACCTCAGCGAGGGTGAGGGACAAGACAGAGGGATACGCACGGACGTGGCTGACAGCAGCACGGACGTGCAAAGTTAAACACAAGAAGCAGTATTGTCCTTCTTCCCCTGACGCCATGTGCCTGCGGGGGCCAGTGTCCTGTTGTGATGTCACCTGCTGGTGGAGAGTGACAAACCCAGTGGCTGACTGTGACCTCACTGGGGGATGTGCTGTGATGGCACATCCCTCACCAATCTGGGCCCCAGCAGGGCCGGCGTGGCTCGGGCCCGGACGGCTGCTGAGCGAGGCTGCAAGGCCTGGAGGGCCAAGGCCAGCTTCTTCAGGAGCTGCGTGCTGGGGGCTGCCATTGAGAATTCCCTGCCTGTCCTGGAGCCAACACTCCCATTCCCCAGCCCTGCCTGGTCTGGGCAGCCAGCACGGCAGCACTCACGGCACTGGAGGTGAGCTCTGTGGGGAAACCTTGCTCCTGGGTGTCTGTGGGGCAGGCAATGGGGCTTGGACAGCAGGAGGCTGTCCTCGAGGGGCCTGGGCATTTCTTCCTTCCCTCTCTGCCCCAGCACAGCCAGTGGCCGTGGCCTCTCTCCATTCTGCATGGTGTGATATCCTTTGGAAGCGCTACAGATCACAGAATCATCAGGAGACCTTCAAGATCCTCGAGTGCAGCCGGTGGCCCAGCACCACCTCCAGTGCCAGCAATGGGGAGCTTCCTGTCCTTGTCTGTGCCCGCGGTGCCGCAGAGTGCGAGCAAGGCCACGCAGACGGAGTGGAACTGCCCCGTGTGCCGCAGCGTGCACAGCAACTCCGAGGCGGTGCCCTGCGGCCACCAGTTCTGCCTGGGCTGCCTCCTGCGCTGCACGGCCACCAGCGCCGTGTGCCCGCTCTGCGCCAGCCCCGTGCTCAGCGCCCGCTTCTCCGTGCTGGGACAGAGCGACTTCCTGCAGTGTGTGCTCAGCCCGCCCACGCTGGCGCCCGGCACCTGGGAGCGCAGGGCTCTGTTCCGCCTGGTCTACACCAGCCCGCGGCCCCTGGCCCTGCAGCCGGCGCCGTCCCCCGCTGAGCCAGGCAGTGCGGGGCCAGAGGCCGTGGACAGCTTCCCGCCCGACCTCTGGGCAGAGCTGCTGCACGGACACGAGCACCTCCTGGACCCTGTGCGGCCCTGGCTGCGGCAGAGCCTGGACGCGATCTACGGCCCGCGGTGGTGGGAGGCCAGGGAGGTGGAGAGCATCACCCTGTCCATCCTGTGCATCTGCGGCCCGGACAGGGACATCCTGGCCCAGATGCTGCAGAGCTACCTCAGGGAATACACAGCGCCGCTGGTGCAAGGCCTGATCCACGTCACCATGCACCAGTGCAGGGAGGCCTGGCTGCTGCGGCGCTGCCGCGCTGCCCAGGAGGAGGACGAGAGCCCTGCGGCCACCCCCAGCCCCCTCCAGGCTCCTGGCCCCGACCCCATGGGGCCCAGCATGGATGACCAGCCCAGCACACCAGAACCCGCCCACCATGGGGGTCCCAGCCCTTCCCTGCCCACTCCTGTGGAGCAGCACCAGCCCCAACGTGTGCCGGGGCAGGACCCACCGGCCCCCGGCCCTTCTGCGCGCGGACGGGGCAGGACCCGCCAGCCCCGGGGCATCCGGCGCTCTCAGAGGAGGAGGCCCCACAAAGCCCGGCGCACGCTGAAGTCCCGAAGAAGGAAACAAAAAAGGAAATAAAAGGCTATTTCCTTGACACAGTCTCCCTCTCCCTTCTCCTGGGGCCCTGTTCCTTTCCCCTCGTGCCCAACTTTGGCCAAGCTCCCACAGCCCCAGGAGACCCCAGCGCCACCTCCTGCGGGAGATCCTGTGTGAAGCTGTGCTGCAGTGACAGCAAAGGTCTTGTGGAGAGAAAGATTCTTGTGTCTCTTTTTGCCAGCTGAGCTCCCCATCCCCTTTCAGATCCCTTCAGTCAACTCACTGCTGATTATCTCCTGATTTCTGTGATGGGAAATCATCAGCCCTGTCCAAGCAGGGACCTGGGAAGTATCCAGGAGCCCCTGGAAGGGCACGAGAACACAAAGGATCAAAGCTGACATCCCCAGCTCACTCCCAAGACGAGCTCCCCTCAGGTGTGGGGTTTAAGGATGCCCTGGGCATCTCTCACGTGGAGGGGCGTGGATGGAGACAGGGGAAAGGCAGGCACAAGCTGGCAGAGGGAGAAAGCTGAGGTTGGGAGGGGTTGGTGGGTTTTTTTCCCAGATGGATCAAAGGGTTGCAGAGGAGCAGTTGCAGGAGGAGAGAGGTGCTGGGAGGTTTGGCACTGTCGTTCAGCCGCACCCGGGCCCCCGGCCACGCACCCGCGGGTGGATGCACATCCCAGGAGCCCTGCATTTATTGCATGTGCTGGCCGGGGGCGGGCCCCGCGTGCAAATACTCAAAAGTGAAGGGTAAGGATGCCATGGGCAATTTCGGTGTCCTGCGGGCCCGTGCGCAGCCCCTCAGGGCAACGAGAGCCTCCCTGCCCAGGGCCCCGGGGCACCCGGCGGGGCTGCGGGCTGTGGCCATGGCCCTGCCTGCACCATCACAGAGCAGGTCCTGAGGGATTTTTCCACGAAGATGGAGCGTGGATCAGCAGCAAGCTCAGTCCCCCCTTCAGCGCGGCGGGGGCCGCCCGGCAGTGCCCGCGGACTGACGGGGTCAGCTCCGAGCGCCCGAATTCCCCC